>VYXF01011339.1:140714-158846 GCA_013397295.1 Polioptila caerulea | reverse complement strand
ATTCCTGTTTCTGGTCAGCTGAGATGGTTGCACAGCTCCTGGTTCTGCACTGTTCATGGGTTTTGGAAGGAGAATATCTGAATGAATCAACCTCAGGAATAATGGACTATAAATGCAGAGAACATCAGCTTCATCACTGAGCACGAAGGGAATGTGGGGTAGGTCAGGATATTGCCTTTGGAAAGAGCTAAACTCCCCTGTGTGGTTAGCTGGGGTTGCAGGGCTGACAGGGGAGGCAAGGGGGGTTAAAGATGTGCAATGTCACTGGAGAGGGACGGTCAGAGCAGGGCCACCCTCGGGATCTGCTGCAGGGTGTGCACGGCTCAGTTCCTGTGGATGGACAATCCAACAAACCCAGGAGAAATCCTGCAGGGACTGGGGAGCCCCTGCTGTGCCAGCAGTGCCAGAGGGACATGGGGATGGCAGGGACCTGATTTTGGAGGGGATGCTTTGGGCTCTGCTCCTTTACCCCATCCGGAGCAGGATCAGCTTGTCAGGCCAAGGAGGGAATATCTCCAAAACTCCTGCTGCTGCTGTGGAGCCTCGGGCAGGGCCGGTGTAGCCGCTCTGGCTGGCAGTGAGAGGAGCTGCCTTGGTCAAACCCCAGCCCGGGGTCCCAGTGCTCCTCTCCTCTGCACCCCCAGAGCTGAGCCTTCCCCCAGAGCCACCTCTGGAACCCCAGCAGCCACAGCCCCGTGGGCAGAGCACGGGGGGAGCCTCACCCCACGGCAAAACCCGCTCGGGAGAATCCTCCGGGGGACAATTGAGCACTATCAAACACAACTGCAGTAATACTTTACTGTCTGCTGCAGATATTGAGCCCTCATTGCAGTAATTGTCACGGTGACAGAGCTGGGAACACTTGCTGTAATTAGGACAGTTGTTTTGTCATGTGTAACGATCTGAAGAGAAGCAAGGAAAGAGGCGAACGAGCACTAATCTGCTCTGGTGTAGTGAAGGGGAACCGTGCACACACCAAATACAGCTAATATATTGGAAATTCAGATGAGCAGGCATTTCGAGGAGGTGAGGAAATAAATGGTAAAACAATACATCTATTCAGGGAAATTTATGCTCTCCTGGGTGTCTGTATCTGGAATAGCAAGTGCAGATGTTTTGCTGTAGAGGTTTTTCTTTCTCGAAGGTGATCCTGGTGATATCTCACAAAAATCCTCAGCCAAACCCATGGGTGTACATAGGCATATAAATATGTGCTGAGCTATGTAGATATAAATATATTTAAGCAAATTTCTGTAGGTGAAATGTCTCTTACTCCAGTTGCTGCTCCAGCAGCTGGAGAACATTCTGTGCATGCTTAACAAAACTGAGCAAATGTGTGGAACATGTATCACTCAAACTATTTTAATTTCTCATAAATAATTGCTCCAGCCTCTTTCTCCACCTTTCCTCTTTCTCTCTCTTTCCCCTTCCTCTCCCTTTCCCCTTCCTCTCCCTTTCCCCTTCCTCTCCCTTTCCCCTTNGAACATTCTGTGCATGCTTAACAAAACTGAGCAAATGTGTGGAACATGTATCACTCAAACTATTTTAATTTCTCATAAATAATTGCTCCAGCCTCTTTCTCTCCCTTTCCCCTTCCTCTCCCTTTCCCCTTCCTCTCCCTTTCCCCTTCCTCTCCCTTTCCCCTTCCTCTCCCTTTCCTCTTTCTCTCCCTTTCCTCTTCTCCCACCTTTCCTCTTTACATTCTCTTTTATACTGTGCTCCAAATTACCTTTTATTCCAATTCAGAGTCTGGAATGGCTGTTCTGGTTGGGTTTTAGCTGATGACAACATTTCTGTGGATCAAGAACTCTTGGGAAATGGCCCCAGTTTGGGAATTGTGACCCCTAGAGCTGTGTGAGGAACTGTTTGGGCAGGAATTGCACTGGAGTGGTCAGAGACAGTAGTAGAAATTTTCCTCATTGAAAATTTCCCATGAAAAGCATTTTTCAATGAGAAATTGGATTTTCAACTCTTTTTTTCTGGTTTCCACCAAAATTTTGACATTTTATTCACAGCTGGAAGGATCTTGAGGCAAATAGCACTTGCCATTTAGTGTTCTTTTTTAGTGTTAAGCTAAATTTAGTGCTCATATTTTCAGTTATTTTTTTAGCCTTACAGTTTTCAGTGAAATCTTTCCTTCACTACTGAGGCAAATCAGAGTTTTCCCATCTACTTCAGCAGCACCAAGATTTCACTTTTAATGTTTTACTACAGGAAATCATTCTTGTAAGGACCTTAAATGTCCCTTCGAGCTTATCAACCTCTAACCTGTATTTTAAAAAGGTTCCAGGGAACAACAGACCACTTAGTCTGACCCTGATTCTAAGTAAAACATCATGATTAACCCCAAACCTTATTAACAAAGAATTAGAGGGTAAAATACAATTAATGACAGCCAGCAGGGAGGAATATAAATCTTATCATATAAACATTCTGTCTTCTTGACAAGATTGCCTTTCTACTCCAGAAAGGGAACTGGGACAGTGCAGTGTACCTGGATTTCTCCAGGGCATTTAACTTAGTCCAGCTGCTGTCTGGCCTCATTAGGGGTTTAAACATTGTTGGGTGTTTGAAACCCTGACTCATCAATGGATCTCTGGGTGTATTGTTCATATCAATCCAGGATTTGTGCCAATGATCCAAGCAAAGATGTGAAAGGGATGTGGGGAGGGCCTCAAGGTGACCTGGGGCTTGGTGGAGCAGTGAAACACCAGGACAAAAGGCAGGAGCAGGAGGAATTTTCAGGTTCTAAGGGGCTTCAGCCCAACAGAATTCATTGGAAATGAAGCAAATCCTGTGGGAACAGAGCGTGTGGGTTTTAGCTGTGGTTCCAAATACTCCAAGGCACAGGTAGAGAGAGACGTGGGCAGCCACCTCCAGTGACTTCAGAGGGCAATGATTCTGTAAAAAACAAATTAATAACAAATTACTAATCAAACAAGTAAACCCAGGAGCAAATTCTGTCCTGATACGAAACTTTAAAGAGTCCCAACATGAAATGTCCACGTCCCAGGAGTACATGAGAACATTCTAGAGGGAAGTGACAGGAGGCCACAAAAACCATCTGGAGGTTGGCAATCCACCTTCTGCCAGGAAGCTGAAAGAAGTTGCCCCTTTGAGCTGCTCAGGAGCCCTGAGTGAAGCTTTGCTGGCTGAGTGTGGGGTCCCTGCAGGACAGCCAGCTCNATGAAATTGAGCTGGATTAGAGGGAAATTTTATTGCAAAGACACTTTAGAACTGGGATATTGTGTGTACTTCACATGTGTACATGTCAGGAGGGGCATTTGAAAATGGTTTTAATTTATGTGGCTATTTTTTTACAAAAAAGAAAAAGAATTTCCAATGAAAACTTTCTATTACTTACAGGCTTTTCTTTTTGTCCCCTCAACACCAGACTTCTGAGATTTGAATGTTTGGGACCTTTGGATGAAAAGTAAAAAAACCTTTCCTAGCAGGGAGATACCTTTCTACTGAAAGATTACCTCAGTTAAAAATCTAATTTCCACTGGAAAGGTGAAAAAAAAAGTTTTCAAAGGAGGGGAAAAAAAAAATCCGACAGGTCCAGTGTCCTGCATTAGTGTGAACCCCAGTGTAAGAGAAAGGATTGACAAAGTAATTCTTTAGCAGGAATGTTCTCCTGAATGGCTGCAGGAGGGACTTCAAAGGCTCCTTTGTGTCCCCAAACACAAACATGGCTCAAAGGACAGTCCAGGGCAGTCGGGGGGCTCTGGACTCTTTGTGGGGTGGCTTTGAGGGAAGCTGCCCTTGAGTGAGGAGAAGACCCTCACCCCCCAGCCGGGGGCACTGGGAGGGACAGGACTGTGCTGGCGACAGGGGAACAGCAATTTGCTGTGGGGAGAGGTTGCTGTGAGAAGGGCACGTGCGGGGAGCCTGGCATGGAAGCACCAGAGAGGGATTGTTCTGGAGTGCCTGCTGGGCTCTGGGGTGTGGGGAACTGCTCCCATCCCTGCATGGGCACAGCTTCTCCAGCCCTACATGGGCACAGCAGCTCCAGCCCTGCCCTGGCACAGCTTCTCCAGGCTCCCTCCCCGGACCAGCCCCTGCTCCTGCCCTGGAACTGCTGCCTTGGACACACAGAACAGGGGCTGGTGTGGCAGAGGGGCCTCTGGCACATTTTAAGGGTGATTTTGGTGAATCCAGTTGGGTCCAAGTGGTAAACGCCACCCCAGCTCTGTTTGACAATGGATTCAATGTCAGCTCGTGCTCTTGGCATGGTGCTGAGACACCTTTGTGGTGGTGCCTGTGCCATCCTACAATCCTGATGGCTTCTCCAAATGCTTTTGGGTCAGTTTGCCCTGAAGGGAATTTCCCAAATTTTCCTGGCTTGGTGTGGCCACAGCGTTCCCAGGGAGCTTTGCCCAAAATCTCCTTATGCCAACCTCCCCTCCCAGGCTGCTCCCACTGCCCCCTCACTGCCTCCCCACGCTCTGGTTTGTCCCTGCTCTGAGTTATGGGATCCCTGGGACAGGAATCAGCTCCAGGTCACTCCCTGGATCCCAGCTGGAACTCCGGGGGTGTTTTGGTGCCAAGCACAGCAGCAGCTGCAGGTGCAGCCCGAGCAGGGGCTCCAGCAATCAACGTCCCAGCTCTTATTAGGAGGCAGAGGATTTTCCTTAAACTCTGATTAACCAATTACGTTCGTCCTGATTTGAATTCTTCTGTCATCTCCCTCACCACAGGGCAGAGCAGTTGACTGAATTTAAAGAGGACTGCCACAGTTGTGTAAATGAATGAGATGTTTTCTTAAAATAACTATTTATACATGTAAATCTCTGCCTGGATCTTGGAATCCCTTCCCAGCTCTGCCCCAATCCTGCAGTGGCATCTCTCTTGTCACAGACTGGAAAATCCCAGGAGCAGAGGCCACATCTCCCTCCCTATTCTCCAATCCATGGGGTGGCTGCAAGGCTGAGGACAAGGGAAGATTTTTCTGCCAGGGACTCAACAAATTCAAGAGGTTTCTGTCTTATAGAAAATACATTTGAGGCACTCTGTTTAATGTGAGGCAGTGCAGTTGGTGTTTGTATGAAAATAGGGTAGAAAATCAGGTATTTTTATTCTGTTTAAAAGTACATTTTCAGTCCAAACAAATATTGCCATGTTATAATAATCCTGGAAATTTCTGGCACTCTGTTGCTGTTTGGCATTATGGGTCCAGAGTAGTTGTGGAGGACAAAACCTGCAGTTGTTAACATCCTAATGAAATAAAAACCTGTAATATGAAACAAAACATTAAATTCATGACATTTCCTGTACACTTTTAATCGACCAAAACAAGTTTTTGTTGGTTGTTTTTTCAGATTTTGATAAAAAATAGAGGAAAAAAATCTGATGAAAACAATTAAATATTCCAGGGTAATTCCTAAATTACCTGGAAGAGACATGAACATTTGTAAATGCACAGTGGTAAATTGATCATGTAACAAAACAGCTCCCAGGAAGGGCTCATACATTTCCATACCTTTCACTTCTCTCTTTTCAGTTTCTATTTTGCCTGGCTTTTAAACTGATTTTCCCAGCTTGGGAGTGGAGTGAATTAAAGTGCACAACACAAATGCTGTGGCAAAGTTTGCTGCTGCCTGGATAAAGCCTGCAAGTGAGGCCCCTGTGGACATGTTTATATTTCATATTTTACCTTAGCTGGACAAAATGGCCCAACTCCTCCTTCCCAAAAGAATCCATTAACATCCATCCCTCTCCAGGACAGGTGGCAGCTTTGCTTTAATTTTATATTTTCAACAGCAAGGAACTCTGATTCCAATGTGCATTAAAAGGGGAAAGCTGATTTTTGAGGGTTCACAGTTGAAACTTATTTTAGCTTTTTATTTTTCCTCCCATCGTGAGGGAAAGTAGAAATAAATGAGCTTGATTCACCATTCAATTATGTTAATTTATAGCCCTCTCACCCCAGCAGTGGTGCTGACACATAAATGATGAAGCAGAGCATATGATCAGATCCCTGGTACTACAAAAGAAGTGTTGAGCCAAGGGTGAACAAAGATTTTGGAGCCCAGGAGCGTCCAGATGGGAAATGTAGTTTGCCCATGGACCACAGAAATTGTTCTGTCAAGGTACTTTATAATGATGTTGTCTGGATTTAACACTGAATTCACACTTTGAAGAAAAGTTTTTAGATGTTTAAAAGAACCAACCCACAAAAAAAGTCCCAGTGAAAGGTAAAGCTATACATTTAATTTCAGAACAGGACAATTCTTACAAATTCAGGTGGAGATCGTTTCTTTTTCATTTCCAAGAACTTAATTTTTTATTTTTGAGCCAGATGATAATGCTAATAATTTGGACACTGAATGGAATGTCCATAGCTATGCTTAGATCCAATTGATCCCAGAACTCCTATTCCTGTCTTGAGTGGAGCTGTGCCATGACCAGAGTTGGGCTGGGATTAACAAATGTGAAGGCAGTCACCAAAAGGAACATGAGAGATGCTGTTACAAGGTGGCTGCTTTAGGGCAAAGCCCATTTTCTGTCTGTGCCTTGAACTTTCTTGGGATTCTTGATAAACTCGGGAGTGAATTTGTGAGAGGGTGGGAGGTGTTGGGATCAAGGAGAGCAGCCCAAACCAGCTCACGGTCTGGGAGCTCTGCACACCCCTGTGCTGGGCCACGGATGTGGCATGGATTCAGCTCCTGGAAGGCATTTCCCACTGGAATCTCCCCCCTGGAGAGTTTTCTCTCTGTTTTCAGAAGGAGGAGTTGTCAGGAGGCTGAGCAGGCTGGGCTGCCCCACGCTGGGGACACCAAATCCCTTCCAGGTCATCCTCAGTGCTGCGTGTCTGAGCTGCTGAGCAGAACCACCAGCACCTCAAAGCCTGCCTGCTCTGGGACCAGAGTTGTGCTTTCAAATGATAAAAATCTCTTTTTTCCAGCTCCAGTGAAAACAGAGATTTCAGAGAGCTGCAAGGCCAGCCAAGTGTGCTGAAGCAGACTCTGGCTCCTCCTCACTCGCTGGCATTTTTTGACTCTTTTGGAACCTGTTGTATTCAAATGAGTCCTGGGGGCATTGGAAGCTCCAGTGTGTATCTTTGGGAGGAGATTTGGCAAGTTCCAGCTCTCAGGGAGGATTTACAAAAGCTACAATAAACCAAAGAAAAGCTCATTAAAAACACGCCGAATTCCTTTTCTCAGTCCCACTAACCCTTTTCTCAGTCCTCTGGTGCCTCAAATGCCAGCATGGAGCTGGAGTTTGTAGCCAGGGAGAGAAACAGACGGGTCAGACATGGAGATGTTCATGGGCAGTGTGAGATTGCTGGACAGGAACTCAGGTGGGCACCCAGGTGCCTGTTTGGCACCTGTACCACTAAAAGGCAGAGTTTGCACATTCCTGTACCACGTGTGCCTTGTTCAGTGGGCACGGCATCCTTTGCAGATGAAATTTGTTTCTCACAACACATATTGGAACAATTCTTTGGGCTGCACATCGTGGCAGGCTCAGGGTGTTGCTCTGTAAGCACAAATATGGTGGCAGGGTGATTTCCACCACACCTTTGGGAGAAACAAAAGGAAAGGTGGAGGTGCCACAAAGTCCATTTGTACTTTTGAAGTGAGAGGATTTTGTCATTTCTAAAGGGCCTTAAAATGAAATTCTTGGGGATGAGGCTCAGTTTGTGGGATTCTTTCATGCAGGGCAGCCCCTGTTTTGTCCCTGTTGTCCCCCTTGGCAGTAAGATTGCACAAGGGAGCACAAGGCCGGGAACTTCTGGGCTTAAACAACTGCCTGGCTGCTGGAGGGCTCTGCAGGCCACTGCCCCTTCCTTCCAGAGCAAGCTGCAGATCTATTTTCTAGCCTCATTTAGGCAAGGAAACCCAAGGGAGGGGATCTTTAGAAATCTTGGCTGTCTGTAGCTCTCCCCCAGCCACGGGCCCCAAGAGAGCACAGGAGGATCCAACCAAGCCACCAGAAGTTGGCTGTTTTCTCGTGTTTTAGAAAGTATGTCATTTCTCCCAATTCTCCATGAACCTGACATCTGCTAGGACATCTAATAAAGCCCATAAGTAGTGTTTTATGAAGCTCCACTTCCCTCCTAAGCTCACCAGGGATCATTCTTCTCTTTGAAAAACAGCTCATCATTAGGAATCAAAGATGTTTGATATACAAAATAATTTCCCAAATTAGGGTTTGTCAAATGTAGGTTTGCAAATCTCTGCTTTTTTTTTTTCCTTTTTTTTTTTTTCCCTTCCTTTCCTTTCTCTCCCTCACTCTCCCCTCTAGGTTGATTATATCTTGGAACTAGAGGCAAAATAAAATTCTTCCACCCTTTCCCCTCCTTCCATCCCTCCGTTATCTCACCCCCTCCTCCGCAGGGGCTCAGCCCCACCTGAGTGGTGCCTGCAGGGCACATCCAGCCAGGATTGATGTCGTGCCAGCCCCCTGTGGCAGTGCCCCCCGGCCAGCCCGAGGTGCCCAGGGCTGCTGGCAGGGTGGGCACAGGGGCTGGGGCACAGGGAGAGGGGGCTGCCGCCGGCTCTCCCTCCCGCAGTGCCAGCAAACAGTTAACGGTTTAATACTTTACAAAAAAGTCAAGACAGACTTGTGATTCTTGATGTTAATGAAGGTGTCACACATTGTCTAGAGAAAGTTGTGCCTGGCAATCTTCCTTTTTTCGGATGCCTACACCACTGACATTTCATCTCGCATTCAAAGAGCACTACCTTAATGAAATGCATAATTAACATATTCTAATTGTGCTGAGCGCTGTGATGATTTTGACAGAACTCACTTTCCATGTCTAATTTGATGCTAATTTAATCTGTTCCTCTCCCGCTGACATGACCTTTCTTGATTGAGTTTCACTGAGGAAATTTTTTGATGGATTGATTTATCAGCATTGCGGAGACAACAAAGGCTCAGGGTGCACGGCAGAGCCGGGGTGGGAATGGCCCCCAACGCCTGCACACCCTGAACCCTGCAGCTCCAGTGGCCTCTCTGCAGAGCCTGCCTGCCTCCTCTACTGATGGAATTCGAGAAATGTGACATCTGTGTGTGGGTTTGATCTCGGAGATAAATACAGTAAATATCTCATTGTGCCTGGGAGTCTCCTGGCAGGGAATCTTCTCCCTTGGCTGCTGTTGGAGCAGGGCAGTGCCAGCCAGGGCAGCTGGCCCCGGGTTCTGGATCCCTTCTGGTCCACCTGGGCACTGCTGGCCACCAGCTGAGTGGGGCTGTAAGAGGTGTCACCAAATGTAACTTGCTTTTTGGAGGTTCCTTCACCCAACTTTGTCTAATGCTTCCTGGTGCCTGTGTGTGTTTAACATCCAGGGTGTGATTTGCAGCACACACACATTGTCTGTGCTGATATAGATACGTAATTTATGGCTTGTGTGTGTATGATTATACCCTCATTCAAACACTGGAGAGGAGGTTTAATAATCCTCCCAATGTTGTGAAATGCATTAACTCTATCTCCCAGCTCAGGAGGTGAGTGTGTGCCTCTGGGGACACACTGCTGCGAGGGAATCTTGGGGGGAAATAGCAAAGTTTTGAGGAAAAGAGAGGAAATTTAAGAGATTCTTCCCCCTGAGGATGGGGAGGCCCTGGCACAGGGTGCCTCATCCCTGGCAGTGTCCAAAGCCAGGTTGGACAGGGCTTGGAGCACCCTGGGACAGTGGGAGGTGTCCCTGCCCATGGCAGGGGGCTCTGGGTGGGCTTGAAGGTCTCTCCCAACCCAAACCATTTTCTGATTTATGGAAACGTCAGGTGACAGCTTCTTGCTCCCCTCATGGTGTACCTGCCTTATTATCCAGGGTTCTGGATCACAAATCCTGACCCTCCAATGATCTCCTCCATGCCCTGAAGCACCAGATTTAACTTTGCCTGTTCCACCACAGCTGCTGCTGGTCATAAACTCCGAGTTCCTTTCACTGCCTCAGCGTGTGTGTTTGTGCTGCTTTGGGAAAAGCACAGATAGCATCTCACTTTAGAGAGCATAATAACATTTAATTGACAGCATTGTTGAGATGAATTTTATAAACACCAGTGACATTAAAACAAAAAAAGGAAAATTAAGAATTTATGTTTCATCTTGCTACAGATTTAAGAAGTTAAGACACACATGTTCGCTTTCTTGAGGAGTTGATGGAATAGTTTAGTTTTAAAAATTACTTCTTGATGTGAGTCCCAGATTTTCTTATCAGTGTTTAGCAAACAGTAGATGCTTGAGGACAAGGCCAAAGCCATTCCAGAGAGCAGAGATTCTCCCAGCTGGGGCTGGGACCTGCTCCTGCCCTGCCCTTGCACTCCAGGGAGTCCAGGAGCAGGGACCTGGCTCCAGAGGGGCTCCCACGGAATGTGCCCAGCACAAAGGAGAGCTGGGCTGGGGCTTAAACCCCCCAGGACCCCGCTGGGTGCTTCCCTGCCCAGCTCCTGCTGAGCACACCCACGGCAGAGCCAGCAGTGCCCACCCCTCCCCTGATGGGCAAATGGAAGCCTGAACCTGCCCAAACTGGGCCTGGGTTGAAGAGTGCCAGGGAATCCCCCCCATCTGCAGCAGGCCTGAGCTTGGGCCTCAAGTGGATGTTTGGTTTGGGGTCTTTTATGTGGGTAACTTCTTAATTTTGGGAAAAAAACCCTCATTTTGCAACAGAGTCCTTCCTGTCTGATTTCAGCTCTTTGCCAGAGGACGGGCCAATACTGATAAATTCACAGATCTCCTGCTCTCAAAAAAAAAAAAAAAAAAGCACTTGTGTATCCATTCTGGCTAAGTCTGTTGGGCAGCTGCATCCCAAAATGTGTAAACCACGTTATAACTGTGAAACTGTGAGTCATTCAGTGTTATTTACCATTGATACTGGCAGGCAGCCTGATCTGTTCCTGTAATTATGTCTCTGTCTCTACCAGGGAGATCAAAAGTACAGAAATTCCAAGTAATAGGAGTACAACTATATCAGTGGGGTGAAACTGAGCATCTGGATCAGAGAAAGAGATATTGAGTGCACAGTGTTGCAGGAGATCAAAGAGGCAGCTAAATCTAATAAAACAGTAATAATTGGTAAGCTCACTTCCAACATATGGAACATCAGAATTTGGTATTAAAATGTTATTTCTGAAGAACTTTAAAAAATTGGAACAGATAGTTTGAGGACATACAAGACTTGTGTGCATTCTGCTCTAGGCTCAGTATTTCTGAAAAGAAATCAGATGCCTTCATCCATATTTAGGAAACTAATTTAAGAACAATTTGGAAAAAAAAATAAAAAAAGAATCCTGAAGAAATCTTACCCAGATACTTTCATCTGTGGTCACCTGGGTGCTTCTGGTTATTTTCCTGATGAACCCAGTTGGAAAGAAGGGAGTGGAATTGAGTTTGTGGCCATGCCTGTTCATCAAATGCTCTTTTTCATTAGAACAGTTCACTTCAATAAAATCCTGGGCACGTTTGATAAGACAGTATTCAAGGAACAAAGCTGTTAGGAAATGACTTGCTCATAAGTTCTAGCAATAATTTTTGGCCTTAGAATATTACTTGGTGTTTTTCATTGTCAGTGGAAAATGAAAATGTAGCATTTCAATTGTGAGCCATTAGGAATGGAGCGAGGCCCCCTGTTCTGTGCACTTCATCTACAAATTGCACCAGAATTCTTGGGTGAACTTTTGATCTGCCAGCACTCACAGGGGGAAAAAACAACAACATTCCCAGAAAATGCCCATTAATTTGAATGATTGAATATTCAAGGAGAAGGTTCCTTCTTATCAAGGTTTCTACAGAAGGAAAGTGAGAATTAGTAAAATGTGGTTAATATAAATAGAACCTGACTGCTGTATGAAGGGAAGTTTTTAGCACTCAGTGCTTTGCAGATGGGTGCATCTTCTTGCAAAATGGCTGAGGACAGGAATGTTTGGAGCATGGAAAGGGAAAATGTAAGATATATAGATACAGATAGATGCAGTGAGTCACCCTTGCTGTAACTGCATCTGTATTTCCGAGCCTCCATTGTTCACGTTGGCTTGTGATGGAGCCATAAAAGCCAGGATTTATATCTGTGGAAAGGTTATTTAGCATGTGGGCTTTGCACAATATGGTTTGTGAGAGAACAAGTGTGGAAAGACATCCTGGGAGTTGGATAAAATACTGGCGAAAATAGAAACAGAACCGTGCCGTGGTTCGCAAGGGGCTCTTTGCTGCGGCGCTGTTTGCAGGAGTATTTGGTGTTGTCTGTTTTCTGATCAGCTCTCTGACATCTGAGGAATGATAGTTATGACTCACATAACCTCAATTCTTCTTCTAAGAGAACATCATAGGAAATATTTCCCCAGTAGCCTTGAGGGATCTCTGGTAAAGCAGAGTTTGTGGCTTCATCAGGTGATGGGCTCATCAAATATTAACGCACTTTGCATTCTTCTCTCTTCCAAAACTGAAAAAGCTTTTGGGAAAACCAGTTTGGCCTCGAATCTGCTCAGGTCTGTCCTTTATTTGGGGCTGTTTTGAAGGATTAACTTGCAGCTCTTCATTCATGGTGAAGAATGAGCCCCACTAAGACAGGATTGTGTGAGCGGCGCATTGGGGCTTGAATTAAGAATTCAACCCCACATCTATCAAAATGAGCTGTAAATGTACATTCTGCACAGCCCCTGGACTTCAAAAGCAAAGGGAGCAGCTGTCTGGCTCCACGACCGTGTCACCATCCCCAGGAACTGCCACTTTTGAGAAACCCACACTCACACAAATGTACATTTACGGATGTACAACGCACCACACGCTCAATTCCACTCGAGCTACAGAATCAACAACAAAACAAACAAACGCAAACTTGCAGTGCAGAAATATCTGCAGCAAGCCTTTTCTTCTGAGGAAATATTATTGAGGTGCTGAACAACATTTGATCACTTGCAACCCTTTCAACTGACGTTCTATTATTCACATGTCTCTTTCATTATGCAACAGATGGTGAGTCCTGTCGCTGATTTTTTTCTTCAGATTCACAAAACTTCAATGGATCGTAATATGACCCTAAAAATGAGTAGAAAAAGAGAATGCTTGTTAAGGTTTTATCTTTGATAATAATCCATTGACAGAGAATAGCAGCTGACCTCCTATAAACCAAAAAAAGACACATTTGCCTTATTTTATGAAGAGCATTTGTCTAAAACATTTGACTGAGCTGCAGAATGTGGCCTTCAGCTGAAATGAAAGATGGTCCTTCTGTTGCTACACAAAGCCATATTTGCTGCTGCAAAGTGCAAAAGGATAGGCTGACAAATTGATAGTATGTCAGGAGCAAACCCGTCCTCGTCTTCACAAACATCTGCATATTTGTGAAGATTCTGACCGAGAAATATTTTATTTAGAGGCTTCATTTGGCAAATTTAAGATAGTCACCATGCTGAGGTCTAAACATTGTTAGAAATATCTTTAAATACAATCCCTCTGTCTGTTTTCTGGCCACTTATTAATAGACATTTCTCAGAGCTAAAAGATGGGGGGGAGTCTTGGAGCAATTAAAAACTATGCTCCATATGCCTTTGATGTTTTTTTATCTCATCCTAGACTGGCTAGATCCTGAATTATTATGCCATGAGTTATTAGATTGGAGAGTTTGCAGTAGGAAGTTAAATAATAAAATGCTGGTATGTTACTCCTCCTCCTTGTAGACCGAAGTAATTTGCAAACACAGAGCTCAGTCTGGCAGAGCCCTGCATTCCTGGGGAGCCCAAAGCACACCAACATTCACCCCCAGCTCGCCAGGCGGGTCTGCTCCTCTCCATGCCATGAGATGTGAGGCTGAATCGGGACCACCTTTGGGCAGGAAAGCCCCGTGGGGTGGTTTGAGATGGGTCATTTGTGCTTTAACCTCAAAGAACTTCATCCAGGTCCTTTAATGTGAGGCCAGGCTCTGTCTGCAACCAGGAGAGCAGAGAATAAACCTTCAGTTGGGAATTCAGAGCTTCCCTCCTTTAGTTCCAGGGCAAACCTGAGCTGTTAAATTCATTGGAACAGTGCTGGTACTTCAGGCTATTGAAAAATTGCAATTAAGACCTGAGAACTTGGAGAGTTATTTTGCAGAATGGCATTAATAGCAATAATACAAAGTATTTTATCTGGGAATCATTTCTTCTTTTGCATCTTGTTTTCTCTGATGATAAGAGTTGCAGGAATTCAATAACTGTTCAAGTTTAGGTTCTTGTCCTGTAAAAAAGATGCATGAGCATACTCAGATTGAGCTGTTTGTTTGTCTTTTAAATCAAATTCCTGGCTGAATCAAGCCAAGCCAAGATATGATTTTTTTTTTAACTTTGTTTGCCTGCTCTAAGGCATAACCTAATTGATAACACAGTATCATACTTCTGTAGTGAAGAAAAGCTGATAGACCAGCTCCTCTCTGCTATAAGCCAGCACAAAGCTTTTCCAATTTAGCCAGCTAAGAATCTCCTTGAACACACATATTTTTGGCAGGCCTGGCTCTTTAGACACTATTATGAGTTGGTCTTTCACATTTTTGCAGAAAGTCTTTCAGGCTCTGCCTCCCCGAGTTAGGCAAGCACGAAGGAATCGACATGAGTCGAACTCAACAAAAAGCTCAGCCCCAGTGCCTGCTTCTTGCCAAGAACAGTGCCCCAGAACTCGAGCACTGCTGTGTTTACTGGCCCTTTCATAACACTGTCAGTATCGAGGAGTTGGTAAATAGAGAACTCATCCAGGAGGCTGTCAAATCCTTCTGCACTGCTGCACAGCCCACGATGATCTGCTAACTCTCTCCCGTTTTGCCAGGCAGCCTGACTCTCCAGGCTGGGTCAGGAACGAATGACACTTTTGCAGTAGGCTGTCCTTCAGGGGAAATGATGTTAGCCACCGACTTCTCCTGGGTGTGGACGTGCAAAGGGGGCTGTTTGGGGTTTGGGATGCTGCACTCGATGAGTATCCCGAAGTCTCCTCACAGCATCACCTCCCACTCGCTGCTAATCCTCGGCCACACTTTAATATTCCCCATTCATGTGCTCCAAGCACTCTGCAGACGCTGCTGAGCCAAGCCCACGCTGTTGGTGTCACAGGCTCCTTCCAGCAGCCCTGGGAGGGGGCAGAGCACGGCCAGAGGGGTTTGGGCTCAGCTGAGGGGCAGCCCCAGATCTGCTGCTCTGGGTGGGCACTGGCTCCCAGAGTCCAGGGCTTCCTGCTGCTCCTCCTTTGGAGGTTGCTGTGGGGCTGCAACAATTCCATTTCAGTGACCAAGCACACCAGAGCCAGGTTTAATTTTTGTCCTGTGTGTAATTTTGTTGGTAAATTAGAGCCAAACGACAAGCCAGAGTTTGTGCTCTGGTGCCGGATCTGTGCTTGCATACAATAAATGGTAATTTTTTTGTCATATTACCAGAAAATCTCTCATATCCTTTAATACAAGTATATTAGAATCCTGGTAGGTGTTCTGCAGTGTTCAGGCAGTTATTTGATCCGTTGACAGATTTGGGGTGTGATGCCTCATGATGGGCACTGTCAGCCTGCTGGACAGTTCAACAGATTCTGAGGAGGATTCTGTGACAAAAAGTGCATAAACCACAGTTTTAGTTCCCTGTTCCAAGTCTTCTCACTGATTCTCTCATCCTACATGTCAGGAGAAGTAGTGAGGTACAGCGTGAGTGACTGTGAATCATTTCCACCATTCTGAAAAGAAAGAAAAAAAAATAGATAAAAAGAGGGACCTGTATTGTGGCAGCCCAGGTGAATTTGACATTCCTGCAGATGTGCAATAACATAATCTGCTTCTTTTCCCCAGTTCCTCTCCTACAAGGCTTTGTTGGCATGATTAGCCTCCTTAGTAGCATCCTCCAGAGGGAATTCTGCAGAGATGAAATACAAAAACTGCTTTAAAATGATAAGTCACAAATAGGATCTGCCACAAGGCATTATAAACAAAACTAGACACAAGAGACTCATAAAAAAATTAAAGTCTAAAGTAACTGAGGAAAAACCCCCAAATCTTCCTGCCTCCAATCTCATTTGCACACCTGAGTTGTTTGTGCAGCTTCCAGGCTGCAAGGAGCACAAAGGCAGTAAGGGAGCAGTGAAGTGACCACCACAGTGACCATTGATTGCAGGCAGGAATTCAGCACAGTTCTCACACCCACGAACAGGGAGGGTGTTCCCAGCTCTCTTTTGCAGTGCTCGGAGTTTTTCTGCCTCTGTGTGCTGCTGAAAATTTGATCTTGTAACAAAAAGGGAGACGCTGAGGGGAGGGAGAATAATTGAACAGAGCATTTTCTGAAGTTTTAAAGGTTGTAATTGCCCAGCTACTGATACCATCTTGATAAAACTGATCAATGTATTGAACATGTTACCAATAGCCCCAAGCTCTGAGGGTGATAAATTTCTCCCAACACATTCATTCCATGATACTGCAGACATGAGGTTCTGACCTAAAAACAGTAAAATGATATTTCAGCATATCTGGTCTCTTTTCAGATATTTTTTTATTCTATTTTTAGGCTTCTTTTTCAATCTTGGAATTTTTTTTTATTGCTGTTTTTATCTTGGCCGTCTTTTTGCCCTTCTCAGAGCAAACAGGTCTGAAGGGCATTGGAGACTTTACCTTCACATTCAAATAGTTGCTTCAAATGGGAACTTCTTGACAGGAGTTAAAGCTGATAAACTTCATTGTGAAGTTCTCCTTAGTACATTTAAAATTCCAATTCTAGGTGCCCAGCCTTGTCTGGTTAAATGAGTTTCAGATGAGTGTCTCAGGTGCTGTTGAGCCTTGAATCCCTGTTTTTGTTGTGCTGAAGGAAAAGGCTGGACTGTACGGAGCAGGTTAAACCACAGCAGGACTGGCCAGGAACCACCAGTTCCACTTTCTGGAAAACTTTGGGATTTTGAACATTCATAATTTGTTTCTCCTCAGCGTGGGAAACCATGAAAAAAAAAAATATAGTGGAGCACAGAATCCCAAGAAAAGGTGACATAGTGAAATCCCATAGTGAAATCTGGGAGGGTCATCCCAACACTTTTATCCTGTGGTTTCAGCAGAGAGCCCAACCTCAGTGTGTCGTGGGTTTCACACACTCTATAATCAGCTCACTCGTGGTCTCTGGGCTGTGCTTTTGTCTGACCTGCAATCTTGGAATTGCCCTGGAAAACGTCCTGGAAACGTCCTCGAGGAGCAATGGACACATTTCCAGCAGCCAGGGTTTCTTTCGGGGAAGCACAATTGTGGTGGGCAGTGCTGGATGTCAGAAATGAAGACGTTGCAGTTCCGAGGAAGGCTTGTTATGTTGGTAACAAATACCTGAGGGAAGCATTGCCAATAAAATAGCCTGTGAGAGATCCTGAGCCCACCGAGCAGGAACCGCTACATGAGAGCAAAGTTAAAAATATTATCTGCTGTGCTTTGTAAAATTATGCATTGGATGGGGCAGACGCGTTCAGGGACCTGAATTTTAGCTTAGACAAGAAAATTTGAGGTGTTGGTGTCTAGGGAGTGCTCCACAGATCTGTTTCTGTTGCTGGCACTTGGGGAAATTCCAGTTTTAAGCCCTTGGGTGTGCAGGAATTGCATCATGGTGTCACCAGCATAGGATCCTGACCTCACTGTGGTTTTTGGACCATGCACCAGCCTCCATCTTCAACCCAGAGTCCACCCAGCTGCATTGCCATCCAAATTGAGACATTGGGGTGGTTTTCCTATTTCTTTTCTGTGCCAGGCTGTTTTTTCACACCCCAATGTGTTCACTAAAGCACCTTTCTTCCTATCAGTAAGGTATGACCAAGTTTGTCTTTTGGGATTATTCTGTAAGGACTGAGGCATCGATTGCCATCTGACTCAGAGCAGAAGCAACAGCAAAATCCTCTCACCTCCTTCCTTAGGGGGAAAACATTTATTTCTCCATGGGCAGACAAATCAGGTCATGTCAGGTAAGTCATTTAGGAGTGGAAAGCATCATGGAATATTACCTCCCAAATAATCCCTAAAGTTAAGAATATAATGTCAGGGCCAAGCATAAATGGCCTTTTCTTCCCGTGATTCAGTTCTCAGATCCAACAGATTGCTCCCTATGTACAATCACACAAAAAACTCTCAAAGATGCAGAATCAGGCACCCCATCCCAGGGATTTCTGGGATGATTTTCTTTCATGCCATGTGGAGGACTGCAGTCTGCTTACAGAAAAAA
>VYXF01011339.1:110470-140666 GCA_013397295.1 Polioptila caerulea | reverse complement strand
AAAAAAAAAAAAAAAGAGCATTCCACTTTATTACTTAGCATTGAGAAAAACAAGTTTAATTGGCTTCTGCTGTGCTTTAATAACTAAAGAACAACAAAGGCATTTAGTCATTCACATAATTTCCTGTTTTTAAAGGATTTTAAATGCAACTCAGTGATTAACATTAAAAAGTAGCTACTGTGCAGACATAAGAACTACTTCATTTTTTAATTATATTTTAACAGGTATAGATTCGATGTTCTTGACATTTATAAGAGGTCCTTCATTTCCAGCAAAGTACCATGATGAAATTTCCACTCCCATGGCTCGATTACCTCTGTGTGCCTTCCCAGAGCTGCTCTGGCAGGCCGGGCATAGATCCATAATATTGCACTATATCAATATATTGCAATAACTATTGCGATATATCCCAGTCTGTGGAGTGCAGCCTTCAAAATAAAACCAAACTAAAATAAAACTAAAATCCCTCTGCTTTCCCATTCATGGGGAGCAAAGAAAAGCCGAAGATGCCCTGGGCTGTTCCTGTCTCTGGTGACCATATTGTGAAAAGGTGGGGCTGTTAAAGGCAGGATCCATGCCCAGCTCCAAGGAGCTCGGTGGGACCAGGAGCAGGAGCTGGGATGCAAGAGGGGCCGGGTGTGCAGAGACCAGGAGGTTTCAGAGGACACTGAACAGCAAACCCGTGAGGACACAGCTCCCAGCCACCTGTCACGGGCTCCAGACATGTCCCTTGCTGCCTTCCGTGCCTCTGTGTCCCTGCAGAGTGACCTCAGCAGTGACCATTTGGCACAGAGCGAGGAATTTGCCCCTTAGACATCGTTTCTGTTCGAAATCCCCCGTGCAGAACGTGTCTGTGGGGCTCAGCCACACACAAACCTGCAGCAGCAGCTGCTGACAGCAAACCACGTTTATTTTGTGTCGCACGAGCACGGCTTGCGTGGGGTTTTTTTGTTCTCATGAATCACAAGTTTCACTCCGCGAAGATTTCGCTGTGACTGATGCTCAAACGCGGAGTGAAACCCGTTTGAAATTGCTGAGTATCATTCTGTTCCTTGAACTTGGCTATCAGGGAGGGGGGAAGCAAGCCCTGCCCTTCTGTCACACTTGGTTTGCCTGGGTTTGTCTGGCGTGACACATCCCTGCAGGGCCTGGCGCCGCCAGCCGTGGTGCCCACGGTAACATATCCACACATTAGGCAGAATTCCTGATTTTGTAGGATTGCTGTTGTTTTTCATCCTTCCCCGCCACTGACCCCTGCAGATCTGGGCCTCCGAGAGGTATTTCATGACAGAAAGAGCTCACAAATGGTGTGAGATGTGTGTCATGGAAAGGCTGGCATCATATTTCTTGTGTGCGAAAAGGACAGCAAAAATCACCGAAATGGACGATAATAACTGATTCCACAGAGCTTCCAACTCCCTCAAGGCTGAAACATCTTGGGCCTTTCTGAAGAGAGGCATATATTTTGAAGAGAAAGGGGGAAAGAAATAATAAAAAAAAAGCCTAATCTTCTGCTGATGTGGCCTTGGCAATCGACTGAACTGACAAGGCTGTGTATTTGTAAAACAAGCTGCGCTAAGTATTTTTTCGGCCTCGTGTTTAGAAACACGCGGAGAGGGGGGAAGAAGAAGGGAGAGGGGGAAAAAAAAAAAAAAAAAAGAATAAATATGGAAATCAAATGTAAAAACTTCTTGCACTCACAACTGGCTTCCCGGAGGGAATTCCTGCCTCTGTTCTCTGCTCTTCCTCCACTCAGCAAAACAACTGCCAGTCATTAACGGAGCCGCGCCGCGCTCGCTGTACAGTAATTGAACACCAATGGCCCACCCTCATTTGCATCCCCCAGCTCTTGATTGGCAGCTGTACATGAAATGCCAGATCAGTTGAAAGTATGTTGTGAGCTGGCACTAATGATCCAGTGGCTCCGGGGAAACCTGCCATATTGTAATTCGGCTATCAGGCATGAAAGAAATAATTCTAAGTGCCAGCAATGTGAAGCCGAATAAATGTTTCAGTGCTGCAGGTTGCCAAGGGTGACACTTCTGATTTAGTATAAACGAATGCCCCGTTGCCTTTGGGGTTGGGGGAGCTCGCAATGTATCTGAGATGTGTGTATAAAACATTAGTATTAGAAAATGGCTTCGGCACGGGATGGGAAACAGAGGCCTGGTCCCAGGCGGTGCGGGAATGTTTACAACTAATGACTGGATGAAAGGATTTTTCTACCTACTGTAATGACAGGCAAAATAGGATTTGCTTTCCCTGAGATGGAGAATAATGGCTGTGTTAACTCTGCCTTTCCTTTTTCTTTCTCTCCCTAAATGAAATGCTCTTTTGTAAAGAAAATCACATCTATTTTCTTCTGTGTAGTGGAGGGAGCTTGCGGATTTAACTCCTTGGGAGCGTTGGGGTTCTGGAGGGAAGGAGGTGGATGAGGGTTTGTGGGAGGTCTCTCTGGCCAGCCCCTCATCACCTGTCACAGACTTCGTGCCAGGGAAAGATTTTTTTTAGTAGCGCTTATGCTCTTGATAAATGTTAAAATCTGTTGAGAGATAAAAGAAAAAGAGCTCAACGCCTTAAAAACATAACGCAGACAGTTTTTACTTTAATATTTCAGCTGCTGCACATTAGAATGTCACAAAAGGTGAGGGTGGAGGGACAGGTGTCTGCAGACACTCGAAAATGGGGAGGCAACAGGGAGGAAGAAGCTGCTGCTCTCCTGTTGTGACTGTACACACACAGCTGCAGGGATTGTAAATGGAGCTAATTAATTGCATCTGCACATGGGATGGTGTTGGCTCTGCAGTAGCTGCAGGTACAAAAACCTGCCAGGAATTTGTTATCTTTTCAAGAACAAAATCCTCTGATGTTTTGGAGAACAGTGCACAAAGGTGTGTGGACAGTTTGAACCTCCTTCCATGTCTGTTCACAGATAAGATAAACTTTGTTATCCACACCCAGTCTGCCATGCAAATTGGCAATATCTCCAAAATGGGATCACGTTTATTAACCCCATCTTTAACTTCAGCAGGGTTATCTGAAAACCTGGCTGGCAGAGGAAAAAAGCAGAGTGCTGCAGGAAATGAATTCATTTCTTAAAGTTGCAGCTAAGTAGAAAACAAAAAGAAAAACATGAAAACAGCAAATTCACCCTGGTAATGGTTAAATTCTGCCTTGCTGAGACCTCAAGCTTTTCTGCTGTGTGTATCATTTCACTGATTTCGTATTTTCTTGTCCTGTCCCTTTGTGGTCCCCTGTTTTATACTTTTATAGTTTGTTTTTTTGGCACTGAAGCCACCCCTGCTTCATACCCAGCACGGGGGCACCTTCCCCATGGCCTGGGGCTCCAAGGTGTTAGAGGGACACAGATGATGAGAACATTGACCAGCATGGGTTAAAACCCACAGGAAAAAGAGATCCTGGACCCACAACAGGGATCCCCTGGCACCCTTGGGAGGTGCTGCCTGTGAGATGTTGGGTGGTCTCAGCTCCCATGTGCATCCATGAAAACTGAAGGCATTCAGCATCGCTCGGGATCAGATCCTGATTATTTTGTGGAGACTTTTATTGTTGTTATGGAGCCCCATGATGAGACACCATCTGTAATTTGTGGTCAGTGGGGATGCAGGAAGGAAAATGACAAATTAGAAGCACAAGATGCTGTAAGATGAATGAACTACCTGAGAAAGAATGTGTGTCAGCCTGCAATTTATGAGGATAAAACATCAGAGCTGACAATCTATTATCAGACATCAGATGAAGCCTAAAATTTTGGATATAGATTTGAATAGCCTCAAACAGAGGCAGCAGATGGATTGGTAGGCTGATATTCAGGGATTTCATTTGGCCCCCTTGAAAAAAAAAGAAAACAAATATGGATTTCTTTCAAACCATGGCTCTTGATTTAGTTTCAGATGTCAATCACTTGGCGTCTTCAAAACTGTTTGGAAAAGTGTTTTGGTTCAGCTGCATCTCAGCATAATAATCCTTTCAGAAGTGTCTGCTCAGACACTGGGCATTATTCCTGTTATTTTGGTGCTGTCCTGCATCCCCTGTACCCACAGGGGTGAGGGCTGTGTCCAGGGGGCTCCTCTGGAGGCTGAGCAGCCCCAGCTCCCCCAGCCTTTCCTGGGCAGGGAGGTGCTCCAGGCCCTTCAGCACCTTTGTCCCTGGACCTGCTCCAGGAGCTCCAGGTCCCTCTTGTGTTGAGGAACCCAAAAGTGGCCACAGCATCCCAAACTTTCCAGCCCTGTGCCTGCTTCAGCACACAGCAGGGTGGGGCTGACCCTCAGGAATTCCTGGGGAAGCTCCCAGAGTATTTCACAGCTGCAAACCAGAGGATTTGCTGCAAAAGATGAACACTTTCTTTCAGTTGTGGTTTCACCAGATGCTGTCACACTCAGGTGCAGCTGAATGGCCAATCCAACATTATTTTTGAAAGGAATTCCCAGTCTGGGAAGCAAAAGGAAATTCTGTTGCCTTTTATACATTCTCCTGCAATCAAAAAAAAAAAAAAAAGAACACCCAAAACACTCGTTCGAGTCTTGCTGGGAAGGTTTTGGCCCCTCTGAGTTCTGCTGCCCATATTCTCCCTCTGCATCCCCTGAGCATTCATCCGTGACTCAAAGATTTGCAAAATAACCAATATGTAAAAGGTGAATTATTTTCATGAGGATAATGAATGATATATTTGTCTTTGTAACACACCAGCTCTGTTCCTGATTTTTTGTAACAAGTCTCTCTCCTAATACAAATATCCCCGAAGCGAGCGAGATGATTTCAGTAATTTGAGAGTGGAATGTATTCCATGAAAGTTAATAATATGGTGCTTCCCAGAAGTAAGACAAATATAAAGACCTACAAACCAGATGATAGCACTTTTATTTTTATAGATGAAAAATCCCAGGAAAAGCTTCTTTAAATTACCAAAGTGTGAAAACAAATCCTTTGTAATAAAGGCAATAATTTATGCCGTAATGAAATTTGTCACATAGTTTATTTGGACTTATTTAAAAGGATTAATTTTGTAGATGCAGGCTGATAGATCCACGGTGCCTCTCTGCAGGAGTTGTGTTTTTTCCAGAATTGGATCAAAACCACAGTGGAAGTGGGAGCAAACCTGTCCCTACTCCAGCTGTCCCTGGTTGTAGTGGCAGTCACACACAAGCCATGCAAAGTAGGTGGCCAAATGCATGCAAAATTCTGCTTGGGCAGTATCAGAAGTAATAAATGTGGTAAGGCAGAATAAATATGCAAAATATAGTACTTTAACCTAATAACATGACCACTTGCAAGCTTTAGCATAACACTGAAAATCACTAATGGAGCCCTGTGCAGATTTGCACGATACAAGCAGTCAAGAATCATGCATAATGGAACAGTGCAACAGCTAACAGCAGATTCACACAAGATAATTTAAACTTGTTTGTATGGAAATGAAGAACTGATCTTTGAAGTGGTCCTTAATGAGATTCTGCTTGATCCTCTCTGTATCCGGAGAAAGTCTTCCGTTTTCCTTCTGCATCCGGCTCGTCTTGCTGGGGTGCACAAAAAGGACTCCTGTAAATTATGAATGCCAATTTGCATCTGCATTGTTAGGTGAGAACCCAGGGCTGCCACGTAGCCTTGAAAATTGTTATTAAAAGTTCTCTGTGGTGGCAGTGCACCCCTGCACCATCAGTTCCCCAGCTGAGCATTCCTGCTCAGCGTGGTGGGATCTTGACCGTACTTCGTGCAAACGGATCCAAAGAGGTTGTAAGAAAAATTGTAATTTGGATTTTAAATACACGGGAGGTTGTAGCAAGGTGGGGGTCAGGCTCTGCTCCCAGGGAACAGGGACAGGAGCAGAGGGAATGGCCTCAGGCTGGGCTGGGGCAGGCCCAGGGTGGGCAGCAGCAGGAATTTCCCCATGGAAAGGATGATGAGGCCTTGGAACTGCCCTGGGAAGGTTGGAGAGCCCATCCCTGGAGGGGTCCCAGGAAGGGTTGGATGTGACCCTCAGTGCTCTGGGCTGGGGACAAGGTGGGGATGGGGCCCAGCTTGGACTGGATGATCCTGGAGGTCCTTTCCAACCTCCATGACTGCGTGATTCTGAGCTCTCACTTCTATGTTCTACAGCAGAAGTGCTAGGTTTTGATCTTTTTTGTGTTTTTTTATGGACTTTTGCCTTCCCACTCCCACGCCTGGGCACTGCAGAATTGAGCAGAATTGCCAAAGCTGTAAACCCCCGCTCCGAGAGGGCTGGAAGGCAGACGCTGTGCTGGTGCATCTTGGAATATCTTAAAGCACCACGGAGCTTCGGAGCAAACTCCCCCATAGCCCGTCAGGAAACACTGCTGAGTGATCAGCCTTCCCCAACCCTCTGCGAGCTCTGAAAGCGTCCATCTGGCAAACGAGCCTTTGTTTGTGCTTTTGAAAGGCAGAGGGAAAACATTCCCTTGGTTTTTTCTCTCTGTTTGTTTGTTTGCGCAGCTCAGGAGATTAAGGACGGCTTATTTAAACTTAATGATTCTGTTCCCATGAGGGGAAAACACCTTTCTGCGAGCCACAGGTCCCCTCAGCTATTTTTATCTCTGATGGGACATTTCTGCTTTCAAAGGAAGCAACCACTGTAAACACCTTCAGATGACTGAGGCTCCCAACCTGCTGCTTGCTGCCTCCCAGACTCCCATTTGAAAAGGCAAATTCTCTGTAATGAGCGGAGAGGAGGAGCAGGGTTTGTTGTGGTTCCACTGTGGGGGTTCACATGAGGCCACGGTAAATGAAGATGTGAGGTGAGCCTGGAAAGAGCAGCGTGGAAATCTGCCTGCTTTTAAGAGCTGCACAAAACAGTGCCCAGGACTTGCTCAGAGGCACAGGAATAGCTCCTGGACAGTTTCCTGCTGGTGGCTCCATTCTTCAGCCAGGGGCACCCTGAAAGGCCTCCAGCTGCTCCAAACTTTCTCAGCTCACTCTTCTGACCGTCCTTGAGGGCTGGTGTGGGGAGATTTAACAAATATTCCTCAACTTAAAAGAGGGGTTTGATGGCTAAACATAGGAATTTACACCAAAAAAAACTGCTAGAAAGAATATTTGGCTTTCAGGAAGATCCGTTGAGAGATCTGGAGCACCTTTGGCAGGTGCAGTGGGGATGCAGCACCCAGCAGGACCCTTTCTCCATGTTCCTGTGGCATTAAATTATCCCTGTGCTCCCGTGGGATTCACCCCTGATTTCCTCAGGTTTGGTGTCACTGGTGCTTTTCCATCCCAGGAAAAACTGCTGAGGATTCTTGGCTGAAACCCTTTTGTCTTCCACAGGTGACAGGAACCAAAGTTTGGTGTCCCATGTTTGCCTCATGTATGGCAAGGGCTGTCTCAAAATTAGCTTAATCCCATTTTCCAAGGTCATGAGAGAAACCTTCTTCTGATGCTATTTAACTCTATTTTGGCTTTACATGTAGGGTAAAAAAAGGTGCTGCCATTTCTTGTTAGGCCAAACAAAAAAAATAATGCAGAAATTTTATTTTTCTTTTATGCATTTTAAGTGTTTAATTATATTAATTGTATAATCCTTGCAAAGTCAGTCAAAACAGCAGAAATTATTCAATCTGTTTAGGTGCTGTTTATCTTCTTTCCATCCACTGTTTCCTCACTTTAGCAGGTTATGCTTTACATCTTCTATTTTTGAGAGGCAGTTCCTTTTGGACCTGCCACCTTTGCACCTGGAATTGAGCCGGATCTTTCCTGTGCACACCCCACGCCAGCCATGGCCAGAGCTTCAGGGCCCTTGGGTGCAAACCTGGCACCTCCTGGAGCAGCTTAAGGAGCTCCAGGTGGGCAGAAATGTTGGAGGCCTGAGAAGAAATTGCAGGGAGTTTGTGCACATCTTCCTGTTGCTGTAAATGCCACCTGTGTTTGCTTTGCTTTTCCCGAGGCCCATTAGGATCTCTCCTGCAGAATTTACACACCCAGCTCTTATTATCGCCTAGGGGGGTCCTTAGGAGTTTTATAGCACCCATACACATTTAACAACCTGCTGCATCTGATTAGTTACTGTGTTTACTCAATGCCCTGAGCTCTGAATGGACACCCAGGGCAAGCCCAGGCCTCAAAGAGAGATTTGTGGCAGATTTGGCTTTTGGCTGCTGTCCTGAGCTAAATCACCCCACAGCCACTGCACTGCCCAGCCCCTCATGGTGAGGACTGACAGCCCAGCCCAGCCTTCCCTGTGCTTCTCCCCCAGCACAGCCCCTGTCTCTGTTTTCAAAATAAATCCACCTCAAAAAACTTTCCCTCTGTCACAGATCCGCAGGTAAATTAATGGTGTGTTCACCAGAAAGAATTCTCCATTAATTTTTCTTCTGGATCTCCACATAAGCGGGAGGACTGAAAAGAAAATTGAGGCGGCTGCTCTCCTCTTTTCTCAGGTTGAAGATGCTCGTGGCTCTGTCTCGTTAAGGCTGGGAGGTGTTAATGGGAGGTGTTAATATGTAAATCTGGTCCTAGCAAGGCTGAGGAGCAGGCTGTACTTCCACGTGGTGGCCGTGGAATTCCAGCCTGGTTCCATGCCTGCAGTGTGCCATCCCTGGCAGGACAAATGAGGAGCCTGAGGAGGTCACACACCCACCCCACCGGTGTGGGAAGGGCCAAGTTTGGTTTTTAATTACTTCCTAAGCTTTCTCCTGGACTTGTAGAAAAGGGGATTTGTCCTCTTCTTCCAGGAAACAGGAGGAGAGGCCTCAAGCTGTGCCAGGGAGGGTCAGGTTGGACAGCAGCAGGAATTTCTCCATGGAAAGGATGGTCAGGCTTTGGCAGGGGCTGCCCAGAGAGGTTTGGATCCCCATCCCTGGAGGTGTCCCAGGAATTCCTGGAGGTGGCCCTCAGTGTTCTGGGCTGGGGACAGGGTGAGGATTGGGAACTCGAGGGGCTGGGATTTAGGACGGATATAATTTTCCATCCTAGATGACTGCATGATTCCTCTCTACTGAAGCATCCAAAATCATTTTCCACACCTGAAAACGCAGGACTGGTCGTTTCTATGACTGTTAAAACAGGTTTGAAACAACCTTTAGAATCGAACTTGCGAAATCCTATAAAATCGAATCTGAAAACAAACACTTGGGGAAACACCCCCCAAAGTTTCCCGTGGGGAGGGAGGTGTGAGCAGGCCCTGGGCTGTGCCAGCTGGGCTGTGCCAGGCCCTGCCAGGCTGTGGGGAGCAGCTGGGGCAGATGTTGGGTCGGGCAGTGCTCACTCCCCCACCCGAGCCCAGCTGATTCAGGACCTGCACTGCCTGATCAGTGGTACTCTTACAACAAATAAAACATTTTAATATGAGCAGTCACTGAATGTTTACTGTATCATATTGCTGGGAGCTGAATGTGTGCCAAATGCTATAACAGAAGGGAGCATATGAACTCCAGAATGATGACACTAATAAGGAAATTACAAAAGGCCCAACAAATGGCATTTGTGTTAAATCAATAATGCTCTGTTTGTTATTTTTTATTCTAATCTTTCTTCTAAAAAAAAAAAATTATCTTTCCAAACAGTTGGCAATTCCCATTCTTGTTCTTCTTCCTGAACATAATTAAAAACATGTTGTGGCGTCTACTTAAGACATCAACTTTCCCAAGCCTGTCTTGTCCACTGCGTTTTAAACAAAGACACTTGTTTTGGCATTGTGCCCTTAATTAATCATTTGAGACTTTATTGCTGTACGAAAAATGTCTTTGTTTAATGATTCATCACAAGCCCAGTTTCTGCAGAACTTAATCAACTACAGAACCAACTTTCTAATCAGCTTAAAGTAAAAGGAAAAGAAAGGTCAAGATTGCTTTTGGTGTATTGTTTGGATAAAGAGGCATTTGTTCGAGGCACACCAATATTCTGGGCTATCCATGGCTTAAAACTGCAGAGATCAGGTTGGTCACTGGAGCTGGGATTTCAGGAGAAACCTTTATTTCTTGAGCAGCAGGATCCTTGCAGTGCTGGCCAGGGCCACTGTGCAGAGCAGAGCCTGGCACCAGGCAGCCTCCTGTGGAGAGGCACTCCAAAAGAAGACAAACCTGCAATGTAAGGTTTGGTGTGATAGGAAAGCCATCATGAACATGGCTGGATTTAGGAAATGCAGACGTGATTTTTCCGATTTTTTCCTGCCTCTTTTTTCCTTTTTTTTTTTTTTTTTTTTTTTTTTTTTTTTTTTTTTTTTTTTTTTTTTTTTTTNCAAACAGCCGCAGTTATTCCAGCCGAAATTAACTCCTGTGTTTGCCTCCCGTTTTTCCTGCCAGGAGATTTTCCCTGCTTTTTTTTTTTTTTTTTTTTTTTTTTTTTTTTTTTTTTTTTTGGTTTGATTTTGTTTGATTTCTTTTAGTTGCTTGAGTTTTTTTTCCTTTTATCACATAGCTTTCTTCCATTTAACTTTCACTTTAATTCTCGTATGGCTACAACAAAACTTTTGTTCTACTGGCAGATTTGTACAACAAATGAGTTTCCCATAGGACAATACATTAATTTTTCCATGATTGTTTTCTTCTTTTTGATTTGGAACAAAAAGATCACAGCTGAGGAGCTCAAGTCCCTAAATGAGACAGAAGAACAGTTGTGCTTTAGTGCCCAGGAGCAGGATCCATCCCTGCTGCAGCGTGGATTTCCCAGCTCAGGCACACACAGATTTGAGCTGATAGCCTTTGGCTCGTGGTGCAACCCTCCACGTGCAGCTGGGGAGCACTTACATGACTGACATCTGACAGACACACATTTGATAGCTCAATTATCCCAGACACGGCAGCCAAAGCTCCTCTGAATTTTACTTGGAGATGTCAAATTGCACCAAAGTACCCCCAAGCCCATCTCCTTTTTGTCCCTTTTCAACCCCTTCCTTTTTTTTTTTTTTTTTAAATCAAGTTTTTCAGTATATTGGTAAAAATATACAATCCCCAATTCTCTAAGCAAACTGCACACAGCTTGCACTGTGTCAAAACATGCCTATATTGAGTAAATATATTATTACTCTATGTTAATGTGTGTTATGTAACGGTCATCTATATTAATGTATTCCCCGTGTAAGATAATAGCATTCATTTGCTGGAGTTTGTAGCTTGTGCTGCTCTCTACACTTGGATTTTTACTGCAGAATTTCCTCTTTCAGGTCAGGCAAAAAGTCTTTGATTTAATAGGCAGTGCCAGCCTGCACTGCAGTGAGCTGTGCCAGTCCACACCGCCCTGCTCAGAGATTTTGGTTCCTGGGCTCATTGTCACATCTGTGTCCAGGAGGTTTTAAAGCATAAATAATCTGTGCAGGGTCCCTGGCACAGCCTGCCCAAGCAAGCCAAAAACCAGCAAGGCCCTTTTCTTTGTGATCATCTTTTGGGTCTGAGGGTCCCAAAGCCCCGCCCGTGGCACCCACGGGAGCCCTGCTCACCCCGAGGGGGGAGCTGACCCCTTCTCAGAGCATTGGCTCTGTGAGAGATCATTTCAGTGCTGCTCGTTTGCCTTTGCTGACTGCAATGGAGCACGAGGTGACAGAGGGCAGGCACAGGAGCAGACTGACCTGCAGAGCTCACCTTGTGCAGCAGCAGCAGGGGCTGAGCCCTGATGGAAGCCAGAGACCCTCACAGTGCCAAAGCCTCCTTCACCTTTGCAACACTTCCTTGGGTTTTTGGCTGAGCACAGCGAACTGCCAGAACTTTATTAACAGCACCCTGTGCTGGCTCCTCGCTGTGATGGCAGCATGTGGTGACTGCTCCCCTCCAGGAAAGCCTCTTGGAATCACTGGACACATCCCCTGGCCAGATCACCAGTTGCTCCACTTGCTTTTCTTTGCTACTTGGCAGCTGCAAAAACAAAACTCAGCTGTAAAAAATAAGAGTCTCTTGTCTGTTTGGCGAGGCCTCTTTGGATCTGGAGTGTGTGTGTCTAGGCAGGACAAAAGCAGGCTCGGGGAGCAGCGTGGTCTGGGCACGTTTGGCACCACTGACGTTCTCAGATGTTCCCAAGTGCTGCATGCCCGGGGAAGGGAAGGTGTGTGGCTGTGCCTAACAGGGTGCTGACAGTCAGGCTGTGCTCCTCACCCCAAAACAGGGCACGCTGCCATCGTGCTGCACTTGCTTTAAGTGCAGAGCAGGAGCAGAGCCCAGAGCCCCTGGCTGGGAGTGTGGTGCTCTGGTCACTTGGCAATTTCCATCACGCATCTCAAACAATTCTGTGTGCAAAAGTCACTTTTGGTAATTGCGAGGAGAGGAACTCAGCCACAAAGAGATGGATTCTGACTTTTTTCTTCTCCCCATTAGGATGATTTAGGATTGTACAATAAGCATCACTGCATGGCTGCTGGTTAAAGCATGTTATTAATTTGGCACATACCATTGCTCTATTTATGTAATATTTCATACATTTTGTAGAGCTTTCTATTTGGAGAGCAACCACACAAAGAACAGACCCTTGGGTCTGCTCCTGCCACTTCATTTCTTCCTGAGCAGTGGAACAGTAGCTCAAGGAACTCCTGAATCACAGGTTTCCTTGTGTTGTCACCACACTCAGCCCTTCAGCTGCTCCCTACTAGGATGGGGACAGCTAACAATGAAATCCTAACTCTTTGAAGCTAAACAAATGAGGACAAGAGATATAATTAAATCAGAGGTGTGCCTGACTTTTCATCCTCCTTAGAAGTTGCCAAGTGCCCTGCACAGGTCTCTCTTTTTGTACCAGAGTTTTTAATTTCAGCCACTTCACCCTGCAGGAAGGGACCTACTTGTCTGTTTATCAGGGCCCAGGCACATTGTCCACTTGACAGAAACAGCTGATGGGATCCAGTGCATTAACTTGTCTAAGGGGTTGAGGACTTGCAAGTCTGGACCTTTCTATGAAAATCCAGCATGTAAAGAGAGAGAGCGAGAATCCTACAGGGAAGAAGTTGGGAAATTGAAGTGATTTAGAAAATAAAAAGTTTATCTGAGAGTGAAACTGCAGACAGAAGAGTGACCCTGTCAGTGGAGTTGACCTTGGAAACAAAGAAGTGAACTTTGGTTTCTTCCTCCTTGTGTCATTTACTCTGCATCAGCACCAGAAGATCAGCGCTGGCTGGATCCAGGAGTAGATTCAGGAGAAGCCCAAGGCCGAGGACAGAGATGTGAGCTGTGTCTCAAATGTTGATGCCTGCTGGCTGTGATGAGGCTGCTGGAGCTGCTCTTGGCCTCCTCCCCTCGCCCAGCCCGGATCGCCGTGCCTGTGCTTTGTGCAGGCTCCCTGCTACAGCCGTGCTGATGTGCAGTAGGAAAGGTTGTTGCTAAGTGACATGACAACTGCAAAGTGCTTTTCAATTCCTCTCTCTGTTTGCTACTCCCACCCTCCCCGCTCATCCTGCATGGAGAGTTTGCTGCTGGAACATCCCCGTCTGGCAGCGAGCGCTGCGTGACGAAGCTCCAGCTCTCGTTTCTCACTGAAGTGGTACCGAAGCTTCTGCTGCTGCCCCAGAGCTTCTAGAAGTTGAAAACTTGCTTTTGGCCAAAGATTATTCCCATTTTAATTTGCTCATGTGTAAATCTGGGTGATTCAGAGTGAGATCTGGAAGGGGTTTGGTGGCACCCTGCCCATCCCGTGTGGCAGCTGCTCTCAGCCCTTCCGGGCTGTTTCACTCAGCCCTGCAAACACAAAACACAACTCAGGACAGAGTTTTGACTTTGATAAAGCTGCTCTTGCTGCTTTACCCTGCTGTGGGTGACTGCCATGGGCTGAAAAGCACCAGGTTGTGCTGCAGTGGAAGATCTCTCTTTCCAAACCCTGTTGGTAGCCCAAGACTCTATTGCTGGAGCCCTCCTCGGGTTATTTCATCTATTGGCTCCATGCAGGAGAGTAGTTTAACAAAAAAACCCCAACCAAACTTCAAACAAGCAGATTCTTTGAACTTTCCCTCTTAGAGCAATCTTTATGCTGCTTACATCTCCCTGCCTTGAGCATCCTTGGCCAAACCATCCCCTTTTGTTCTGTGCCAGTGCAGTGACTCTCAGGTTTGATGGGCCCTGTCAGGACCCAGCACAGCAAACCAGTGAGAGGAGAGCAGTAAATTGAATTATGGGGCTTGTGCATCTGCCTGATCTTGGCCCTTCTCTGTTCCACACCCAGGTGAAATCACAATTTCTTGCCATGTAGAATTTGTGAGTGAAAGACTGGAATTATACCTGAGCTGTCTCTTCTTTACCACATTAAAAAGGTCATGAAAGGAGAGTCAGTTTAGAAATCCTGCTGCTGAAGAAAGCCTTTGCACTGGAATAAATCCCAAGCATGATATTTCTTTTTTCAGTTTGGGAGGAGGGAAGCTGCTAGAAAAAAATGTGAGCTCAACTATTAGCTTTCCACTTGTAAAACTTCATATATCACCAAATATATTGCCCGTAGAGGACAGAAGTTGTTAAGACGGAGAAGAATTTTGAAGATGGATGAATGACAAAGACAAATGAAGATTTTTATTTTAGCAGAAGTTTCCAAGTGCTGTCTCTGGGTTGGGAGGGTACTGTTAATAAAGTACACTTGACATATAACTGTTCAAGCTCCTGAGAAACAGCTTTGCTTTAAAGTTTGGTGGAGGATCAAAAAGAGTGAATTCTCTGTTTTTCTCTATAAAAAAGAAAAAGAAAGCCCTGAAAAAGGATAGGTTTTTTTGGGAAACGGCATCTATGCCTTTTGTCTTTTCTTCTCTTTGTGGTCCAGAGACAGTGCGTTGACTGACTTCTTCAGAAAGGAGATCAGTGAAATTGTCAGTTGATTACTTCTCCTTGATTAGCATTTATAAGAGCCCTGTGATACATTATTTGCATTCCTATTTAGCCGTGATTTTTGTGGGGCAGCAATGATTAAACTTGTCACAGGGCCTGATTGACAGGGTCAGATCTTCACTTTCTACTCTTTTGAAATTAAAAACAAATGTGTCAGCTCCCTTCATGGGCCGCAGCGCTGTGAAGCTTGCTTGCCTTGTCATCGCAGATAGGTCAGGAATGTTTTAATTTTAGGGATGGATTCTGCTTGTCAAGCAGAGTGTGATGGCGTGTAGTTCTGGAGATGAGATGTGAAGGGTGTAAAACAAAGAATGGAAAGAACAAAGACAAAGACACTCACATTATTAGACAGATTTAATTAGTCTGAATGGATATTATGCTAGATGAAGCAGTGAGCTGTGAAATTAACCCTTGATTACGGATTGGCGGATCGCGCTCATAAAGGGAATCAAACCTTGGGGAATGGGAAAGAGGTGCTGTCCTACCCTCCCAGCCTCCATCCCCATGACCCCTTCCCAAGTCCAGGAGGGGGTGGAAGGCTTTGAAGGAGAAGCTGTTGGTGGTGGCATTTGGGAAGTTAGGGCAGTGTCTCACTTTTTCCCAACCTCGGAGGCTGGCCTGCCCAAAGAGCTGGAAAAGCAGCAGGCTCCAGGGAGGGAGGCTTTTGCAGGAAGGATGGTGAGTAATGACTCCCACCGAGCAGCCCAGAGCCCAGGGCCCCTCTGGAGACACATCCCCACCTCACTGCTGCCTCCCTTCCCATCACTGCCACGCAGCTTTGATATTTCTGCTGGAAAACGTATTTTGTTATGATAAGCTGTGAGTTCAGGTGAAATTACTCACCCCTAGGTGAGGATTCAGGCATCAGAAAGGCTGCTCTGTCCCACCTGTAAAATCAAGAGCCATGATGTCCCAAATATGAGGCAGTGACAGTCCAGAGGGTGCTGTGTTTGAGCATCCAATGCTCTGCAGAAGAGGCACTCCAGCCTTTTGTGTGCTTCTCATCAGCATTCCCAGAGCTCTGTATCAAGAATTCCTCTAATTAGCACCACTGCAAGGGAGGAAAACAAATAGAAAATACAGTGTTACCCTCTTGTTAGTTCCTTGTCATTTCTTCCAAGTTGTTCAGCTAATGGAGTAATCAGCCTTTCTGCTAGAAAAGAGGGGAAAAAAGCCAAAGGGCGTTAGGTGCACTGATCTGCCAATAGGTGTGAGGCCCCTGCTTCCCTCCGGCACATTTGGAAGGCTCAGTTTCATGCAGATTTGCATGCCAGAGACTGTGAGATTGAAAGGGAGTGAGACATGAAAACAAGTTGGGTCAAAGACTGCCTGGAAATGGTGGCTGGTACTTCCTGAGCAGCAGATCCACCTCCAGTGTTGATCCCCTATGGGATGGGCACCGTGCTGCTCTGTGCTATCTCTCACACCATTTTTGTGTATCTGATATCAAGAATTCTCATTTTTACTTAACATTTAGCAGCATTTAAGTAGTGTCTCTGCGTGGAGTGAAAAAACCCTTTGATTAAAGACCTACAGAAGATTAATGAAAGTCATTATCTTTATATGATAGCAGAGAGTTACTACCCACAGAATAAAAGGAATTTCTGCCTGCACATCTTTTCTGCCCTGGTTTCCCCATCTCTTTTCATACCCTGAAAGAGAAGAGGCAGCATGGGAAGGTGATGAGGGAATAGGACATGACACAAATCCCATTGAGAAGCCTACTGCTGAATCTCTGTTGGTGTTAGAACAAGTCACTGTGCCATTCTCCAGATGAAAATTATTATTTAAGGACAAAAGCCTAGTACTTATCATGAAACCTGAAGACACAGACTAGTTCCTAGGCAGAAAAGCCTTGTCATTGAACTGGTGTTTATGTGAGCAGTCACACATTAGTGTTGCTGCTTTCGGGGGCTTTTCATCAGAGTCTTTATTATTACAGACCTATTGAGCTGTTCCTCCGTTGCTGGGAATCAGCAGAACTCTCCTGAAATTAATGGTGCTACATAGTTTTACATCAGCTGAGGATCTGGCTCTTAATTTCTGGCTGTTCCTAATTATTCAGCTGAACTCTTCCAGAAGGATCTGCCCTACAGGCCCAACACTGAACCCTTGCCCTCCTCAGTCCCCACTCTGGAAGACCGAGTGGGTGACAGATTAACTTAATTAAACAGTTTTAAGGTAATGATTTGACTCAGCAGCTTTTGCAATCTCTGCTGGGTTACCTGTAGCAGGGCAGGAAGGCTGATGTGGGCTCAGGGATCGGGACAGGCTGCTGGCCTGTGTTGTTAAAAGAGAACAAAACACATGAAATACTGAAAAATAAATGCCAGTGAGAGGGAAATCTCTGTATCTTCTGTCTGTGTATTTACAGAGGCACAGGTGAGGTTTGGGTTTCTTTGTTTTGCCACTTGCCACAGCTGTCTGGGCGCTGAGCTCTGTGGCTCACACAACCTCGCCGTGGCTGATTCCGTCCCTGCTCTGCTCCTTGCTCACTCTGCAGAGAGACACACTTCAGCTCCTGCATTCAGCTCCCATAAAAACCGTCAGCACACAAAAGGGATCCAGAGGAGAGGTTTGGACAGAGCCTTTCAGTGCAGAGGCTGTGGGGTAAACGCTGCAGACAGCCCTGCAGCGTTGGAGGCGCTCCTCCAGCGAGGCACAATGAGCACTCGCTCACGGCTGGAGCACAATGCGCACTGCCTGCGATGCTCAGTTTGCCATTCCCACCCTGCTGCTCCAAAGGAGCACCAGCCCCATTTCCAGGGGCACTTCTGCCTCACCGCTGTGCCCTGAGAAGAAGGAACTCTGTTTAAACCAGGGAATTAACTCTGGTGTAAAACAGCAGTGAGCGCTGCAGGCTCTTCCCCCAAACGTGAGCTCAAACGCACGTTTCTGCCTCCCAAATATAGCAAATATTTCCTAATTATCCACACGGGGGTCATCCACACCTGAGGCTCAGGTTTGCAGCCCTGTTTCTCCTCGCTGCCTGGACTCCAGGAGCAGGAGCAGCCGTGTGCCCCCCACCCTCCCTCAATTTCTCCCACGGAATTGTTTCGGCGCTAGCTTGGTGTGTCAGCTTGTAAGTCTATAAAACAGTTTTCTACCAGCTGGAAATCCAACATGCTACATGAATACATAACAGTGCCTAACCAAGAAGGTTTGTAATTCAGTAATTAGCTGTAATTAATGAACACAAAGTGAAGACTCATTTACAGTTTAAATTATCACATTAGCTCCTGTCACCCTCTATGTACACAAAACAGCAGGAATTCAATTATTTTTATTCTTCAAAGCTAATTTAAAATTTAAGGAATGCCATTACATGAAATAATAGGTAGGAAATGTAATAGAAATCGCTGAGAACAGTTGGCCATCCTTAGAATGGGAGGAAAAAAATGCTATCAGTGATGATTTGGAAATGTTATTTCGTCTGTGAGCAGATGAAGGATTGAAATCTACACTCTTTTCAGTGTATTTAAAAAGAAAACGAGTTTGGTGGTTGCTAAGTCTTTGTGCAGGAGGAGCATAATTGTGCATTGTGCATAATTGTAGAAGCAGTTGATACTGATAATGCTGTTGATAGCAACACGATGACAGCCTGGAAATGCTCACACCATTATCTTTAATGGGGCTGAGCCGACTGCAGCAGCACCGAGCCCCTGGAATCCTCACCAATCTTACTTGGGAAACTTCAGCCTAGCAGGCCTTAAGTAATTGTCACTTTGCAATCTGCCTCCAGTTCGTGTGTGTACATAGGGCTGTGTAAAACACTTTCATTGTGCTTTTAAACCCACCACGATGCCACTCTCTGCAGCTGCCACTGATTATTTTTTCCCTCAAACAGTTCGATGGCAAGAGAATTCCAAACCCATCTGATGCCACGTATCTGCATTCCAGCCCTTAGTGTTCTTTTTCTTTTTTTTTTTTTTTTTTTTTTTTTTTTTTTTTTTTTGTTCTTTATTTCTTCTTCAGTTCCCTTTTCATTTTAAATAGGCCACTGGAAGCTCCGGCGTCTAATTTTTCATAGGTGATCGACTGCTGAGTTGTGGGTTTATGTAGACAGAGGGAAGGTAGCGATAAGCCAAGAGAGAGGATTCTATTAGGGAAATGCAGCAGTAACTAATGAATCCTGCCAGTAATTGGGAAGGTGTAAGCCTCTGTAATATCCTAATGATAGTCATCCGTTGTGTGCATCCCGCGGCAGCGGCAGCGATCCCTCATCGGCTCCGTGATCTCAGACACTTAGCCATGCAAATCTTCCTGACAGGACTCTATGTCTTTGTCTCCCTAATTGGACAGTATAGAGTTGTTTATGGATATTGCAGACATTTAGACCTCAGTTGGAGGTTGTTCAAAAATCGTTAGCAAAGTTGCCTTAACAGCATTGTCAAATATTTATTCCCCTGTTTCAATATCTGTTTTTAACCCAGGCATGGTTGGGGAGAGAATTAACATTTCGAAGATAGAGCGTCTCCTTCCAGCCTCTGGTTGGGATTTTTATTAAGCCATTTTCCTACAGAAACAGAGAACAACAACAAACAAACAAAATCTACCAAGAGTCCTCATTTCTTAAGGATAAAAACGTGAGATTGTAGGGCAAATGTGCTGATTTTTAATACCATTTCCATGGGGGGATATTAGGAATGCTGACAAAGGCAGTTCCACTTATAAAAATTACAGGAAGCTTATGGGGCAAAAATTCCAGTTTAGTGTAAGCCAAAATAAATGGAGAATATTCCCATTCACAACACCACTTCAAGTGAGTGCAGATTCAGGGCCTGGCTCAGATATATTAGAAAAACCCTGGTTTTTTCCTTGGTCAAGAGTTGAGGGGTTTAATCCTTGTCTCTAATCATCTCTTGGTAGTAGGTGAAAAGTAAGATAAAATAAACACATCCAACGCTGTGCTTTACCAGACGGAATTTTGTTTTCTTTTAAAAATTTGGTATTTGGGGGATTTCACATTTTTGTGCATAACACAATTCTTGTAGAGGGTTTGGGTTTTCTAAGCACAAGGCAAAGTCCTACAGGCACTTCCAGGGACCACGAACACGAGGAGGAAAATTGAGTGTAGGAGAGGCTGGGGATCAGAGGCAGAGACCAGAGCAGCCACAAATATTGGAATTTGTGAGGAAGATCAGCTGAATTTACAATCCCTGGGGCATGTGCCATTTTACTCAGGTTGTCCCACAAATCAAGGGGATTATTTGCCTCGATGAAAGCAATCAGATCCCTCCTTTTTTTACTACTAAATTAATCCTACAAAGAGTTAACTCCATATGGAGTTCCTCTGCCATCTTGTCTCCCAAGGCTGCTTATTCTAAACTGCATATATTTTATAAATATTAGATAGATAGATATATATAAAACCAGAAAAAAAAGTATGCAAGAATTTGCCTAAAATAATCATTTGGCTTTTTTTTTTTTTTTTTTGCTTTTTTTTTTTTTAAATTGGTTAATGTNTTTTTTTTTTTTTTTTTTTTGAGCCAACTCTTTACACAAATAGAGGGTGTGAAAGCTTCTGTTCATGGGAATATTTCTAGGAACAATTTCTGAAAGTATTAATTTGCGCCTGTCTGGCAACTATCTTGAAAGCTGTTTGTAGTTTTGGAAATTATTCAGCCAGGGAGCAGTAGAAATGACACATTATATCGTTGATTAATGTAGTAAAAAGTGAATTACTGAAGGGGGAATAATCAAAGCCATAGTTGCAGCAAATAGTTCCCTTATCTGATTTCTCTCGGGTTAGCCCAAAGTTTTAGGTACTTCCCACAATCAGACCCAAAAGATAAAGAAAAAAATTAAAGGAGAACTATTTGTAAAACAAGGGAAGGAATAGGATTTTTTAAAATTCTTTTTTGTGAAAAATTTCTGCATATTTGTTATAGTTCTTTAAGTAAGCTCCCATTTTTTCAGTTGTTAGGTGTTTTTATATGAAACTCCCTGTTCACCTAAAGCTCTACTGGCACCATCTAAAGCCATCATCAGCTTTCCACCCCTCTCCCTAAACTGCTGAGGAAAAAGTTGTGACTATAGAAAAAATTCCATCCACTGAAGGTCAGGGAAGGCAGAGAACTGCCTGGAAATAGAGCTGAGTGCATGGAATTGTGGAATCATTTAGGCTGGAAAAGCCCACTTGGAGCTCTGAGTGCAACTGATGCCTTCTGGAGGCTGGCCTGGAACAGAGAGCAGCCAGAGCAGAGGGATAAAACAGGGATTTNTTGTCCTTGGTCCCAGGCTGGAGCAGGAATTGTTTTGTGTTCCTGCTCTGTGCAGAGAGCTCAGTAACACTGAATATGAAACCTAAAACTGCCCACTAAAACAGCCCAGAACCTAAAAAATATAAAAGCTAAACCTTAAGGCATCATGATTCCCTGTCACTACCAAGGGTTAAATCCCTGCAGGGATGGGGCTTCCACCTCTGCCAGGGCTGGGCAACCCTGTGGGGAGGGAATTTTTCCCAATATCCAACCTAAACCTCTCCTGGTGCAGCTTGAGGCCATTTCCCCTTGTCCTGTCACTTGTTCCTTCCCCAATTCCTGACCCATCCAAGCTCAGGATTTGCCATCCCTGAGCTCACTGGGGGGACAGGGGCTGTAGCAAAGTTGTCCCAGCTCTCAGATATCCCTTTTTTTGAAATGAATCCCTGTTTCCCACAGATTTGATGGACCCCTGGCTGCAGGGAACATCCCAGTCTCATCCCAGTTAGAGCCACTCAGCCTCTGAGGTCACCAGGTTTCCACTCCCACTGGTCCAAGGTGGGCCAGCAGGACCAGGATCAGCCTCTCTTCTCCCTGTGGAAGCCATCCTGAGGCAAACAGGCTCTGGATGTGCTTGCTAGAACCTTCTTCTCCAGGAAATGACTGTATTGGCATTTAGGGTTTTTTATAGACATGCACTCACGTATATATATTTAAAATCCCAGCTTTACAAACTTATGTTGGTGCAGCAGCCCGTGACACTGAATACAGGCTGCTGTGCAAAGCAATTGCCAAATGTTTACATAAACACATAAATAAGACAAATAAATTCATTTTCATTATTCATATTTTCTGCTCTTTCTTCTCCTTTTTATTTATGCCTTAGACAATGGTGTCTGTAAATATTCTGATTAAAAAAACACCTGCAGTGGACAGAAAGATGATCAAAAAGCCCTGATAGAGAGCAATTCATGTTTCTTCTTTACAATCACTAACGAATCTTAACTTGAACCATGTTATGTTCCCATGTGAGTGATAAGCAATGATTTATTATGAAGTGTCAGGAAATCAGAATGCCATACAGTGAGACATGAGCTAGTGGAAAATGTGTTCCCTGTTTCCCAGCCTCATTACTCAAAGATGCAGTGTCCCTTTCTCCAAGTCTAATTTACCTGGCTTTCCAAGGCACTCTGAGAGCAAAGGAAACGGCTCCAGGAGGGAAATTCCTGATCCAGGCTGTGCCTTCACCTTCCAGCACGGCTAAACACCGCAGAGTGACCGGGGAAAAGGGCCTGCAAGTGCAGAGCTCTCTCTGCATCCAACATTTCCAGCCCTAATGATGCTCCCCCCAAAAGCAATCGCTCAGGATTACAGCATCCTTTGCCTCATCAGTGCTGTCAGCGCCTGAAGAGGAAATAAAACAGGCGGCGCTGAGGAGACAAACGGATAAGTTTTCTTTATGTGTTAGAGTTTCTTCTACTCTCTAATGATTCCCTTCTCCCCATGATCCTAATTCAAGTAACTGGCATGTGATATATCTTGCAGACAAATCAGCAGCAGAAGAGCATGTGCGGCTCTGGCACCGCCGAGCCCGTGATTTACTCGCAGCTCGCGCCCGTTCGGGTTTTAAGGTGGGGATTTGTGTTTTAAGAGCTTCCTGACAAAGAAAGGAGGAAGCAGCAGATCCCACACCAATTCACATGAGCAGCCCCCACTCCTGCCCACCAATGCTCTCTGCAAAAAGGAACCCAAGCAGGCAGAGTCTTAAAAATCAAACATTTCTCTGGATGTCTCCGTAAAGGCCCCAATCCCGAAAGCGTTTGGGCTCAGTTTTGGATGGGAAAAGCTGTGTTTCCCTGGGGAAAAGCAGGGGGTGAGTGTGGTTCTGTTCTGCAGTTCTGTGGTTCTGTGGAAGTGGGAGTTTTGGTTTGAATGGTCTGGGCACATCACGGAGCCATCAGAGGCACTGACACCTGAAATGATGAGCGATATTTTGTTGGAAAGGCAAAAAAATCTTCTTTAAAAAAATGTTTAAGAAATATTTTAAAATATTTAAATATTATTTTAAGATATTTAAATAATATTTTTAAATTACTTAAAATATTTTTAAATAATCTTTTTATCCAAAAGTATGGATTTGATCACAGCAGATTGGTTGAAAAGCTACCAACGGCAGCATTTTCTATTTCAAAGCATGATCCCCTCCTACTGTGATAAAATAGGAGAGAAGACCAACAAGTTAAACTGAACAGAATAAACTTAAGAACAAGAAATTTATGTCCTGCAAATTCTTCCACATGAAAAAAAGAATCTCATATCTAGGCATGTTGCAAGTAGTTCAGTCTGTCTTAAGGCAATGGTAGCTGTTGTTTTTCCTTGCAGAAAACGTGGAAATCATCAGAAAAAAAATTAACCAGAGCTCATCCTTGTCTGAAAGGCTGAGAGACTCACGAATTTCAAAAATCTTTTTTTTTTTTTTTTTCCCCTCTATAGAAATGCTTTATAGAGAATCTTTGTGAAGTACAAACCAGAGAGTGGTTGTCTCCCAGCACTGACAATGTCTGCTGTTCCAGACGAGACGGTGTGTGATGTACCATCCTGAAATATTGTCAGCAAGCCTGCAAATATGAAGGCATTTTCATAGCAAGGCAGGGATGAAAGGGAAGAGCTTTGGGTTTGCTTTTTTGTTTTGCTTTGTTTCTTAGTCCTAATAAAATCTACCAGTGTGCTCTTAACTTCTCCCCTCCCGTTTTGTTCCGAGGAGAAAGGGAACATCATTCTCGTGTGAGAGTGTTCATGAGAGAGAGAGGAGGTACAAATTCCCTCCTGGAGGGGTTTGCTGTGGCCAGGACGAGGTTTGTGTGATATTTCAGTAACTCAGAGTGCAGAGACAGATCAGCATCTCCCCACTGTCAAGTGGCCTTTGCTGCCTCACTGCGAATCGAGATATTTTGGTGTCACAGCTCAGAGGTGGGGTTGAGGAAAAACCCACCCACAGCAGCCTCTGCTTTGGTGATTTAGAAATTCTCTTCAGGGTTTAAAAAACGTGGGGCTTAATCCCAGGGGAAATTACACCCCAAGGAAAACAGGGAGGCAATTGTGGATTAGGCAGCAGTTGAGTGAACGCTTGCAGATAATTCAGCCTTTTTAAGCAGCCGGGTGAATTGGGGGATGTACCTTTGAGTGACCCACGAGTTCCTCCCGACCTCCACCCCTGCGCACCTGGGTCTGGAACACACAGCCCTTGTCCAGATGGTTGCTCCATAATTGCTTTGCCTTATCTGCTGTGAATTCACGTTTTGCAAGGTGTGTTCCAAAAGCTGTTTCTCGGCTGGGATCCTTACAGGTGGCACTTTAAAATGCAGCGAGCACCCCATCCTACAGAACCTGCTTGTCACAGAAAATGGCACAGTTTGCATGTGACCTGTAATGACAGTTGCTAGTTGAAAAGAAACCAGAAATTCAGCTTTATCTTCCACATTTTGGTTGCAGCTGCCATCAACTAAATCTCTCTCCAAGGGCAGATGGTGCCCTGTACAATGAACAATTTAATCTTTAGGAAACTTTGCCAAAAAATCCACTTTTTTCCCCCCCTCCAAGAATAGGCTGTCAATAACATGTGCTCCCAAATACATTGTGATTTGATGGCTATTTATTTATAGGAAGAAATAGAAGTTAAATGCTCCCTGTATTGTTTTTTTCCTCTTTCCATGTCTGTGATTCTTCCAGACACCCCAGTACTGGGCTTTGTGTGCAGGAGCTGGTGGGGGACCAGGTGAATGTCACACCTTTGTGCCCTGTGTCACCTCGAGGCTCATGCTGAGCTCAGGGGTGCAATCCTGGCCTCTCTCAACACAAGTGGCACAAATCCCCCTCTTTCCAGCAGCTCAGGATTCCATCGGGTCTCTCTGGAACCACAGGGAGCTGCAGCCCCAGTTTTTTGTCTGATTCATCCACAGCTTCTCTGGGCCACCTGTGCCAGCACCTCTCCACCCTCCCAGGGAAGAATATTTTCCCAAAATCCAATCTAAACCTCCCCTCTGTCAGTTTGAAGCCATCCCTCCTTGTCCTGTCACTCCAGACCTTTGGAAATGTCTCTTCCCATCTTTCTTTTTGGCTCCCTTCAGGACTCAGCTCCTTGTCCCTCCTGCACCATCACTGCCTCAGCTCCCTGCAAAGCTCTGGGGTGCCCAAACAATGGGGGAAAAGCATCACCCCAGGCAAGGTCTCTAAATTCTTCCACCTGAGTGTCAGAGCAATTAATTCGGTGTTCAGGCAGACCAGAACAGCTGAGTTAGAGCCCACATTTCCTTCGTCCTGCCCCACGCACTCTCAGGCTCAGATCAGAAATGTTTTCCACTCTCTCCTCTCTGTGTGGCCGGTGGCTGAGGGTGAATATGCAAAGACTGGTGGCTTCTGCAGGGACATGAGAGGCTCAGGGACCTGCTGGTGGCTTTGGTGGGCGATGGGACCCTTCACTGTGCAGGACAGGAGGGATTGTCCCTGCCTGGAGCCTCTGCCAGCCTTTGGCTGGGTGCTGCACCCTCAGCAAGGTGAGAACCAAAAGATTTTGGTCTCATGAGGGATATTCCTACCTCTCCCAAAATGTTTTCCCATCCTATTAGAGTGTGTTTGCTGAAACAAATATGTTCTGTTTATTTATTTAATGTGCTGTTAAATGACCTTCTGGAAAGCTGTTCCTGCCACGAGGCTTTAAAATGGATGGGCAGGCAGAACTCCAGGGAGCGTGCTCCTCCCAATCAGGATGAATCATTCCAGTAGTTACTGTTTAGATTGATATAATTTTAGTTATAATTATGGCTAACGAGAAGGCGTTTAGAGCCTGCAACATTGTAATTCATGGTGAGAGGAGTCCTAAATGAAATAAAATATATCCAGGTTTGCTTTTTTCCCCCTTTCTAGGTACTGTGCACGTGGCATGGTTCTTTAAGGAACAGATTTTGTGCTGCTGCAAAAATCTAGCAAAAGTAGGTCAAAAATGACACCTGGAGATAACATGTTTGGTAACCACAAAGGGCCTGTCTGTGTCTTTCTATGTGGCCTTTTAAGAGTCCTGCAATTTATTGTGATAGGTGCAGCTGCAGGCTGGGAAAGTTTTGATCCATAGGCTCCCATGGACTGTGGTGGGTGGATCACAGAGGAATATTGCCATTTTTGTTATCCCATTGCATAAATAGGAGCTGATAAAATGATATTAGCAAAGATATGGAAATACAGAGGAGACATTATAAATACATGAAGCTGCTGTATCTGCCTGGCTCTGGAGTTCCATCCCACCCCAAACTGTGCCACTGAAGAGGTGGCAGAACCCAAAAATCAAGGGGTGACAGCAATCCCTGAGAACAGGACTTCAGATATGGGAAGGACCTCACAGCACCTTCCAGGACCTGAAGGAGCCTGCAAGGAAGCTGGAAGGGGCTCTGGAACTGAGTGACAAGGGAGAATGGCTTCAGGCTGAAAGGGGGGACATTTAGGGGAGATATCAGGAAGAAATCCCNAGAGGAGACATTATAAATACATGAAGCTGCTGTATCTGCCTGGCTCTGGAGTTCCATCCCACCCCAAACTGTGCCACTGAAGAGGTGCCAGAACCCAAAAATCAAGGGGTGACAGCAATCCCCGAGAACAGGACTTCAGATACGGGAAGGACCTCACAGCACCTTCCAGGACCTGAAGGAGCCTGCAAGGAAGCTGGAAGGGGCTCTGGAACTGGAGTGACAAGGGAGAATGGCATCAGGCTGAAAGGGGGGAGATTTAGGGGAGATATCAGGAAGAAATCCCTCCCTGTGAGGGAGGTGATGCCCTGGCACAGGTGCCCCTGGATCCCTGGATGTGCCCAAGGCCAGGATGAATGGGGCTTGGAGCAGCCTGGGATGGTGGAAGGTGTAGAAGGATGGAACAAGATGAGCTTTACGGTCCCTGCAACCCAAACCACTCTGGGATTCCATGACTTGAGACCCATCCCAGGAGCAGGCAATCCCCAGGGGGCCACGTCCCTCCATTGGTGTGGCTTGAGGGGAAAAGGGAAAGGGGGAAAAGGGGCACTGGAGGGGGCAGAGAAGCCCTGGGATGTGGGAGGTGAGCTGGCCACTGCTGTGTGAGCTGGGAGCCCAGCTCAGCTGGCCCTGGGAGCTCTGGGTGATGCCTTCAGTTTTGGCTTTCATATTTTTTAGATTCTGCCTTAGTACTGCATTGATGTGTGACCCTGAACTCCACACAAGTGCCAGCCAGCTCTCCTCCCAGCTCAGCCCCACAGAACAATCCCTGTGCAGCCCCAGAACCAAGGACACGCTGCAGCCTCAGCCCCAAAAGTGCAAAGAGCAGNTGGGTGCAGCCCTGGCCAGGCTCTTGCAGTGCCCAAGGTGGATCCTTTGAAGGCCTTTTAATAAATCCCTGCTTTATTCCTTTAACTCTGCCCAGCCTCTGCTCCAGGGAGCCTCTCCAGCCCCAGCTGAGCTCTGGGAGCTCTGGGAGCCCAGCCCAGCCCGGCAGTGCCACGAGCTGCTGACACTCACTTGACGCTTGTCTGGGGCTGCAGACGTGTTTGAGAGCTCCCATCTCAGAGGTTTCACAGCTGCGTTTTTCTGGCAGTGCAGGGATGAGGAGAGGGAAGCTGTGCCATGGACAAGGAGTGGGAAGGAGGCTGTTAGGAGGAATGCTGAGTCCTGACACATCCGCGCTAAAATAGATCCGACTTTTTACATCTGTTGATAGCTCGATAATTAGTGTTAAATAAAAGCAAAGCTTCAGGATCTGCAGCAGATACTTCACATATGCTGTACAAGACATCAGTGTAATGAGTAGCCTCAGCCACGTTTCCAGAACATGATTTAAATGATGGAGTTTTCTTCATGGCACAGTGTGAGCTACATTTCAGCAAATGCCCAGGAAGCCCCAGACTCTGCCCATCAAGTGCTGTTGGGATGTGCAGGCTGCTCTGCCCTGACTGCAGGTGACAAACTCTCCACAAACTCCCTGAATCTCTTACAGACTTGATAATGAAATACATAAACTATGACCCCTATTGATCAGAGCTCACACTAATTAATTTCCCCAAGTCCTGTCCCAGCCTGCAGTGGTATCTATTAAAAAAAAAAAAAACACCAAAAAAAAAAGGAACAAAACCCACAAAGATGGAGACTTCAGTTGGCCAAAAGACCTTAGGGGTGAAGTACTTATCCCATGGAAATCAATGCCAAGTCCCAATTGATTTGACTTGTGCACAGATGTTACCATTAGTCAAGCACACGGACACCGAGCCTCAAAAGTTTATTTGTTGCCAGAGCAGTTTCTCATGGACCTTCCCTCTGACCAATGTGTCTCTGAAGTGTCTGCCCAGGGCTAACAGTGTCCTCAGTATTGTTCAGTGACAGGGAGTGACCAGGAATATTGCTATGCTGATTAAAACGTCTCAGGGCCTTCTCAGAATGGCACAAAAAGAAAAGGAGGCAGGAGTTTGGCTTTTCATTTCTGCAATCCAAGCTTTTATAAATGTTTCCCGCTGGCAGGGAACCAGTGCTCTGCAGTAACTTCAAGACTCCTTCCCAGATTTTGCACTTCCAGTGACACTAATTTGGCGTAATTATCCTAACGATGTTCTGGAGGCAGGGTTGACCTGGGGAAGAGTCACCACTGCTGCTCTCAGCTGGGTCACCACGGTCCCTCATCACAGCCCACCGTGCCTGTGTCCCACCCCACGAGGGAGGCAGATGCTGCAGGGCCTGGTATGATCCCAGGCAGGACTCCCGTGGGATGTCACAGGGAGTTTTCCATCCTGGAAACCTCTTGGAAGGGTAAAGCCCCTCTTCCATCCCCACAGTCTCACTTGGATCATTTGCAGAGGTGATTCCACAGAGAGAATTTGGCCTCAGCCTTGCCGTGTGTCAGCTCCAAGCCCCACAATAGCAACGCTTCTGGATTCCTTTAAGATTTGAGCAGGGTATAAACTGGCACAGCTCTGCCCTTTTGCAGTGAAAAATAATAGCTTTGCAAAGTGAGAATTGCTCTGGAGTGTTACCTCTGAAACCTAAAGGCAACATCTCAAAGTGTCAACATGGATTGCTTTTAATATCTTTTAAGTGGGAATAATGATCCAAGGTATTCACCACAATTTCAAACTGACTTTCATGCATCCTCAGTTGCCAGAAGTCTCTGCGTTCAGCTGCCAAAACCTCCTCTTCCCTTCCAACAGTTTCTCCACAGCAGGTCTGGGTTGCCAATGCAAAACTCAGCGTCACTGTGAAAACTGAAAAGGTGAAGATATTGTAAACCAAACCAAATCATAAACTTACTAGCATGGAGTCAATGGACTTTCTTGTTTTCATATGGAATTTTTTGAAAAGCTGAGTTTATTTTACTTTAAATAAAGCTGCTACTGAATTTCCAGTTGATTTAGCCAGAACACAGAGAACACGCTGCAGGATTTGAGTTGTGTTTGCTGAAATATCCATGGCCTTGAACAGATAATATATTTTTCAGTAACATATTTCTCTTTGCCCACTGCAGCTCTTTTTTTCCTCTGTGCTCTCTCCAGATTGACTTTCACTCTACTTATTGCCTGCCTCATTTCTCACCCTATTTTTCCAGTTGGTTTTTTCCTACTCTTTCCTCAGTATCTTTCTCCCAGGTTATAAGCAAAGCAGAACCCAACTTTGGGCTGAACTTTTAAACCCACATCTTGAAATTAAATAAAACAAGCCCCTTCTGTCTCTGTGTAGCAGTAGCTTCACAACTTGAGTCACTTAGCACTTTTAGCAGCTGCAGGATGGAAAAGGTCCATTGGAAGATGGTTTTTAGTGCTGGGGAGGTGCCACGACAAGTAGGAATAACACAGGAGTAGTGGGGAAATTAAACACCCTGTGGGTACCGAGATGTCCATGAGAATTTTAGACTACATTCTTGGCTGGCTGTAGGAAGGAACTCCAAGCTTAAGGAACATGGGGGAGAAGCAGAGTAGGGGGCTCAGTGACCAGGCAGGGCCTCAGCACCAGCTGGAGTTCACCCACTGATCCCTCCATGGCTGTGGAACCAGGATTGCACCCACACTGTGTGTCCTTGCTTGTTGTGAGCCTGCTGGGGCACAGAGTAAAGCAGAGCAGTAGTGCCATGTAGTGCCTGCTCAGTGCTGTCCTGGTTTGAACACCGGGTGTCTGCTGGGGAGGGCAGGAGCCCCCCTTGGAATGGAGAATGCAAACCCCCTCCCTCCCAATTATTGTCATTTTG
>VYXF01011339.1:65328-92088 GCA_013397295.1 Polioptila caerulea | reverse complement strand
CAGGGCTCAGGGATGGGCTCAGGGATGGAGCCCCAGGGACAGGCAGGGCTCAGGGATGGAGCCCCAGGGACAGGCAGGGCTCAGGGATGGCTGCAGAGCTCACACCCACCCCGGTGTCCCCTCCAGCCAGAGCCACCCAGCACCTCAGAGCAGCCACCCCCAGAACCCCTCTGTGCCCCACGGACACGGACACAGGCAGGACTCTCCATTCCATTCCATTCCATTCCATTCCATTCCATTCCATTCCATTCCATTCCATTCCATTCCCTTCCATTCCATTCCATTCCATTCCATTCCATTCCATTCCGGCCATCCCTGGCCCAGTGGCTCCCAGGGAGGTTTCCCCCTCCCCAGCAGCCCTGCCTCTATTAAATCAAGAACCTTTCTCAGCCTGCTCCTACACACCAGCCCAGAGGCTGTGCCCCCTCGTTAGTGCCACTCATTAGTGCCACTCATTAATTGGGGCTGGCTCACACTGGGGCTTCCACCAGGTGAATTCCCTTTCTCCCAAGGATGTTTCCCCCCCGATGCCTTCCAAGCTGGTGATTTCAGTTGTGAGATGTGGTCAGAGGTGAAGTCTGGCACCTCAGCACAGCTCCAAGAACACAACAGACCTAGAAAATTTTGCAGAACATACTTGGTTTAAAAAACTTAATTTAATACCAATTATGAAGTTTCACTTAAAAAAACCCCACAATTAATGCTCCTCTCAATGTTATTATAACTAAAAAAAATTGAATTTAATAACTCAGTTTCCTTCCTTGAAGGAAAATAACTACAAGAGAAGAAAGCAAAAGTTTCTTCCTTATTTCAAGACAGATTTTCTGGGGAGTGACTCAGTATTTTCATGGAACTGAACATGAATTTGGATTTGGTTATTGGCAGCTTCTCCCTCTCCCCCAGCAATGCAAGGATTGTGAAAGGTCAAGTGAACATGAAATTCCAGGCAACTCCTTTAAAGCCTTAAAAGCAAGACACAGAAACCAGTTTTGCAAAACACCAAGTCTATATTTACATCCACATGTAATAATATACTCAACTAAAGTGAAATACATCATAAATTAAATGAGTAATGTGTGCCTGCTGCTTGCCCACTTCCGGTTCCAACAATTAAAATAGAACAAAATGGAATGAAATAAATACATTTAAAAAAAGGGAAAAAAAAAAGGAAAAAAAAATCAACCATTTGTACCTCAATATATGCACTGTTATTTCCAAATGAACATACAAAACCAGTAGTATCCCAATAGTTAATACTGATGGGCAAAGGGTGGTGGTGCTGCCATGGAATGGAGTCTTCAGGTCCATTTTTCCCATTCCAACCCCAAAAAAAAAGCCTTGAGGGGAACTGTACCAGCATAAGGGAGATTAAAAACAAACAAGCCTTAGGTCTGTTTGCTGCAACACGTTAAAAAAGCAGCCCTGCCCCTGTGGCACAGGGAGAGATCACACATAAAAATAGATTAACCCTTTTCCAAGTGAATTATCTTCAAAAAATAGGCTATAAAAGTGCAAAACTAGGAAAACAAAAATCTAGATTATGTACATATGGCTCAGCTTATGAACAGGAAAACAGGTCAATAGTGTACAATTTCCTGATACACAGCACTTCATTCCACTGCCAGTTTCCAGAGACAATAAAACCAGGCCCCTCAACAGGGACTGAGACAACTGGAACATCTCAAGTTGCATCATGAAAAAAACCCAAGAGTTTCTAGGTTTTGCTATTTTACATTTGCTGCAAGAGGGAAGAGAGAAAAATGAACAGTGCAAAATATTTAATTGTTTTGTTTTACTAAAATACGTGGAAGTCAAAGCCAGGTACAGAAGGAATGAACTCTTAACTACAACTTCATGAGAAGGAAAGAGGAAGGCAAGTCAAAATATGCAACAGTTCTGCTTTCCTGGCTGGTAACTGGCCATCTTCCCTTTACAAAAATTAAACTGCATGTGCATTAGAAAAAACTCTTGTTGTCTTCACAAAAAAATAAAAGGAGATGAAAAAAACTTTTACAGGTTCTCACTCATTTTAAACACCCAGTAGATGCTAAAAGTTGACATCAAGAAGCTTCCAAGCACAGTCAAGTAGGCTCCATCACAGCCACATCCCTTCTGAAGTCTGGAGAACCCAAATTTGTATTTCAAGGCTGTTTTTTGAGGTTTTACAGCTTTGGACAAAGGTGCAAAGGAGTTTTTGTTTTCTCTGAATGTGACTGTGTGGAGCTTGGTACAGAACCAAACATGTGAAACACAAAATTATTGTTTCTCAAGCAAGTCCCAGGGATTTTCTGTCTGCATGGTGGCAGAGGTGTTTTTTAAGCAGCTCCTCTGAAGAACTGCAACCAATGCCAAGAGAAGAATCCAGCCACGTTTCAGGAAATCCAAAATGTCAAGTATTGCCTGCTGCTTGCATTGAAAAACATGCTGGGAAGAACCCCAGAGAAGCAGAGCCCTGCAGCACGTCCTGGTCCTCACCCAGCCAAGGCAGATCAATGTCAGCACCGTTGCTTTAATGTTCACAACATTTATAAACTGGACACTTTCAGACAGTTTATTTGGAACTTGGTTTAAAAAAAACTAACATAGTTCAACAGGGAAAAAAAAACAAAACCCAAAACAAAAACCAACAACAGATGAGAAACTTTCACTTTTATGAAAAAAGGAGCCAACAGGATTTTCAACTTCAATATTTACAGTTTACCTGAGGTGCAACGTTATATATTCTTTCCAAGAGAAACTCTTCAGCAGCGCTCAAGTATGTAAAAATAGAACTCCTACCTAATATTTGGTCAATTAATTCTAATGAAAAATACTCAAAAGTCAAGGTCAAGATATACATTCTCCACACACCTTCATAACCCAACTGTTTTGACTACTTTGTATGGCTATTTGGTACAAAATGTTAAAAGAACCAATATTATAAAACTGTAGTGTTTCTATATACAGTACAATCACAGCTTAATTCAGTAGCTTTCACCATTTTCTTTTCCTCAGGGGATGAACTGCAGGTGTAACTCCATGGAATATGCACTTATGTCCTTAGACCTGAGGGGGAAAAAAAAGAGGAATAAATATTAAGTTTAAATTTAAGCTTAAATATTTAAGCTCTAAAATAGCACAGCCCAGTTTTTGTTGTGAGGAGTGACTTTATAACCAAGGGAATCCTTCCACATCCTTGCTGAAGAATGGATACTGCCATGGAAGTCTGGACTGCCAGCTTTTATCTGACAAATAAAGTCTCCTCTGAAGGATGCTCAGCCCCAAGAAGAATTTCAGGCATAAAATCAAGAAACCAGACACATCTGTGCTTAGCAGGGGGACAGTAAGAGCTGTTAGATTAGAAGAATATCAAGAAATAAAAGTGTTTTAAAAGCTGTCAACTCAATGTCAGACAGCTCTGCTCCCAAAATCTTTCCATAAAATCCTGTGTGCTGGCCCAGGTGCTACAGCATTCCAGGAATACTCCTTAAATTTGCATGAGGGAAATGATCTGCAGCTCTGGGTTAGAACAGGGCCCACAGATCTGTTTCCCTCAGTCCAGCAGAGCAGCTCTGGGTTAGAACAGGGCCCACAGATCTGTTTGAGTCCAGCAGAGCAGCTCTGGGTTAGAACAGGGCCCACAGATCTGTTTGAGTCCAGCAGAGCAGCTCTGGGTTAGAACAGGGCCCACAGATCTGTTTCCTCCAGTCCAGCAGAGCACTGAGCACTCCTGTGCTGGGCAGTGAAGGGTGCCACCAACACCAGGGTGTTGAGGTCCCTGCTGCAGCCCTGAGGGGATGAACCCACAGCTCCAGGGGACAGGAGACAGCTCTCCCTGGAGCTCCTGCCCCAGGAGGGCCCCCCCTCCCCTGGTAAACAGGGAGAAGTGTCTGCAATAAGCTCTGGGTGCCCAAGAGAAGGTGCCCAGGAGCTGTCAGGAAGCTTTGCCCTCCCTCTGGACCCACCCAGCCCAGAGCTGTGCTTTGGGGAGCCCTGATGCTCAGCAGGGGCAGAATGGGCAGGGTCTGCATCTCCAGGATGGAACAAACCCCCCAGACCCAGAACTGGGTCACAGGCACCTCTTCCCACTTCTGCCTCTCCACTTCTCACCCCTCCACCCTCAAGGACTGACTCAACTTCGACTTCCTGACCTCACTTTGACTTTCACTGAGTGTTTCCCACTGGAATCACAACTAATTAATATATTTCCCTGTGTTACCCTCCCATTTCTCTTCAGAAAGGAGCATCCTGTACCTACAAACCAACCATTCCCACTACTCCAAGCAGCCAGGGCTGCCACCCCAGCATTTGGTGATTTTATAGAGAGGAAATTTTTCTCTTTTCAGGCTCAGACTCTCCCAAGCTGTGCAGGAGCCTCTGATGGCACCAGCACCTCATGCCACATTTAAGCAACAATTAGCTGAGGAGGTTTGTTTACCATTCTTGAGTGATTCAGTTCTTCTTGTCACTGGGCCTGAAGGGTGTGTTCCCCACGAAGGGCTCAAAACTTCTCTTCTGCAGCAGATTGCTGGGTAAGTGTTGGTATGACACCGATCTCTTTCCTGGAAAAAAAAAAAAACATTTAAGGGAGTCAGCATTATTTCCTGCTCCTCTCAGGTCCACCTCAGCATCCAGAATCCAAAATACTTTGACAAATCATGTCACAATCAGCCTCAAAGATATAGATATTCCTAAATATTCCGATTATATGAAATTCAGGATCCAGAATAAACACAAGGAGAATGAAAAGATAATTTAACAACTTTGTGCTGTTTTATCCAAGTGATGTCCAGCACCAAATTTTATTTGCAAGAAGGAAATGTCCTTGCTTAACTCATCCCACAGCAGAGGCCTCACCTAAGGAGGTGTAAGTGCTGCACTTTTCATGCCTAATTCAGTTCCTGTATTTGTCTGAAAACTGAATTTTTCAGCGAGCATTTGAGAGGGAAACTGGGGATACTTCATTGCTGCCATCACAGATCACATGGAAGTTGTGACACTTTTTAAAGAGTGCTAACACACATTTACTTGCAGATCTTTGTTAAGCACTTTTCAATCTAGTATTACAGGTACTTTTGTATTTATCTGAGACCACTAATTCAGATTTATATATGTGAAATCAATGCCTGTTGCATTTTAACTCTCACTAGCTTAGGCAAGCAGTCAAAAACACTTCATAAAATTCAGGCAAAAAGTCCAGAATCATTACTCCCACAGGATCCAAAAAACCCAACTGCCATCCATATTCCATGAAAGCTTCCAGTGCAGCATTGAAAAACCCCTCCTGATCTTTAATTAAATTAAAATGGCACGGCAAAATTAATATTTCAACAGAATCCACCGAGCCATTGGAGTGTGTCACGAGCAATTGTCTTTAATTTGCAGCCCCTGCCAAATCCATCAGCCACCAGGTTATCCTTGATAACACGTTGCCATTGCAAAGGCAACTAATTTGAGAATAACACAAACTGAGTGGGTTCAGAATGTTTCTGTCTCTTCAGGGCAACAAAGCTTACAAGCAATGAGGGAAGGCATCATGCTCTAATCAAGTTTGCCAAGTGGAACATATTCTCCTGACAACTCGATCCAGCGTTGAACACGCGACAGAACACGGTCAGGGCACTGCCAGGATGCTGCCCCGAGGCACCCGGGTCCTGGGGAGAAGGTTTGACACCCTGGTTTATAAAATCAGCAGGGCTCCAGAGGAGGAGAGGGCACCTGCACAGCTCTGCAGGTGGGATCACAGCACGGCTCCCACAGAAACTGTTGCGTTTCAGATTTTCAACGACAAATAAAAAGGGTTTCAAGGAACTTTATCTCTGCTCGCCGCCCACAATGAAATTCTAACACTGAGAGGTTGCTGGGCTGTTACTCTGTATCGTCCTCAACACCTATCTAGGTTTGGGTTGGGTACTTCTAAGCAAATTGGTTGACAAACCAAGAAATGAACCTTCCAAACCCACATCTTCTTGCCCCGGGGCTTTTAGGGAAGTTGCTACAAAAACCCAGCAGAGGGGGGCTCGTTTCAGGAGTCTTTCCAGTGCAGGTAACAGCCACCAAAAGTTGCTTTTGGCACCGGCTAGGAACAATGAAATCCTCATTTCCATGACAACAATGCTGTCAGATGAGCTGCAGCCACAGTTCTGAGAGCTCCAAATAACAAAACCCAGTGCAAAGTTCCTGACTGCAGGGCAGTCTCCAGGCTGGCACCGAGGAAGAGGAAGCAAAGCCCAGCACGGGAGATTTCCCTGGCACAGGTGGAGCTTTCTGAAGAAGAACCAGGTGCATTCCAGTGAAGTCACTGTTCCAAAACAGAGCTGCTCCTCCAGCAGGCTGCCCTGGCTCACCCTAGCATTGCCCTCCACACACCCACGGAGCCTTCACTGCTGCTCATCCTCTCAGCCACCACCACAGCAGCAGCTTTTGTGCTCCTGGCCAGGCCCGTGCAGAGGTCAGTGGCCACTCTGCATCTCTGACAGCAATTCAGGGTACACAGACAAAGCTGTGCATGAATCCAGGAATTAACCCCATTTCCACACCCCTCCAGGGACTCAGCTGTGCTGCTTTCCCTTCTCCACTCCCTGCTCAGCCCGGGCACAGAACTGTGACACTCTCCCTCACCTTTCCCTATAACCCACTAGGCAAGCCTGCATATTTACACATAAATATAAATTACTCATATGTGATATATTTTTGAAGCCCACAACCTTAAAACAAGCAAACAAAAACCAGAACAGAGCGAGCAAATCCATTTTTTTTTTGCCTCATAACTAAATGTGGATTCAGTATTTGCAGTTTGCTGTGACCTGAGGGAACACACCCCTGGGCTTGTTACCATCCCACACTGCTTCAGAGGAGCAGCTTTACTGCTTCCAGAGAATGGGAGCATTCAGAGTTCAGGAACTCCACAGACTTTAAGACTGCACTGCCCACACAGGTTATTCATTTTTATAACGGGATCTTCGTCTCAAAATTCAAAGTCCTGTATTTGTAGCTAAGTCCATGCTGACCTCAGCTTGAAGTCATAAATACCACCTCCTACAAATAGTCAGACAACTGCTTAAATATCCCCCAGCACCTTTTCATCTGGGCCTCCTGCTTGCTTTTTGAAAATGGTGACCAAGAACAAAACATGTATTTTGCAGAAGTACCAGAGTTCTCCCATACATCACAAATCATTTATCTCTGCTAGGCCCAGAAGTTTCCACAGAGCATTACTACACTGTAATTAGAATAGCAGAAATCTGTTGCCTTGATTTAACAAAGTATTCTGTTCCTACTAAACACTCTATTGAAGAGCAGAAGTCTAAAATTTAAATCACTTTTATGATCTGCAATACATCCCTTTCTGCTCTTGAAGGGAACAATTGTCCACAGCAGCTTTTTTTTTTTTTTTAATAAGAAGTTTTATTAATATTCCAGATGGCCCAAGACTTCTGGCACATTAAGCAGAAAGGCTCATTCCATATCCTGGATTAGTCAACATGTCTGGAGTGGTCTGATGAGCAAACAATACATGTTTGCCATCAAAACCCATGGCAGAGGGGAACTTGAGCAACTTCAGATCCCTCTCTAAAATTCAGCCTTTCCACACCTAATTCCCCAAGCCAGGAGCTTGCTGAACCTGGGTTTCAAGTTTAAAATCCAAGCACTGGCTGGACTCTCTGAAATGCTAAGCACAGCTGTATTTTCAACATTTCAAGGTGGACACACACTCATTTATACCCCATTCCCCTCCCTGTGCAGTGGGACAAGCAGAGGGAGGAGGGACTGTACCTTCTCCTGTCGAGCTGGTGACTTGGCCATTGCCAGATCCACCAGAACCATAAAGTGATCCAGAGCTGAATGGCTCGTAAGGTTTGAGGGCAGTCAATACATTGGGAGGATCAACATCATCTGCAGTGAGGAGCCCTTGTTTGGGGGGCACAACAGGGGGGGTGGGTTTGGTGCGAGGGTATTCCTGAGGTAGCAGATTTGCATATCTGTTTGCAACACGAAATCTGCTCATTTCGTATCTCCTGTAATTGGCCAGAGGGGAGTCCAGGTGCTCCACAGCTACCAGAGAGGGTTTCATCCGTTTGGAAGAGGTTTCTCCATAGTCCAGAGTTGCATTGCTCCCAGATTTACTACAGAGATAGTCTCTCCCTCGGGGGCAAGCCCAGCCAGGTTCATTGAGGTGAGACTCGAGAACCCCATTCATGCTGCTGCTGATCAGACCAGACTGAGTCCCTGGGGCACCCAGAGCTTTGATTTTATAGTCAGCTCTTTTTACTCTGTCCAGTACTGGAGAGATACTGAAACTGGAGTGCACTTCTTCTTGCTGAGGTTGTCTGTAGTTGTTTGCCTGAGCTCCAATGTTACTTTGCTGTTTATGAAACTTGAGGTTACTTGGGGCTGTGCTGCTCGACTCGCTCGCGGAGAAGAGAGGGGCTTTGTTCTGTGGAGGGGCACCTTGCTTGGCTTTCCCTGCCTGCAGTGGTTTTTGCTGTGGATTGGTGGAAGCCTTGTTTTTATTGGGATGGAGAGGCAGAGGGGGCACATCCTTGCCCAGCAGGGCTGGGGGGCAGCCAGTGCGCCGGGCCTTGGCCACGGCCTTGCTCCTGTAGCCGTTCTTGTTGACGGTGTCAGGGTTGTACTTGTGCATCAGCCTCTGGTGCATCATGAGGACCTCGGGGTAAAATGTCCTGTAGGTACAGAAGGGGCAGGTGCTGGGGGCCAGCATGCCCCTGCCTGCAGCCACTGAACATTCCTGGGAAGTCTTGCTGGATAGATCCAAGGGCTGCTCGTGACAGTCCACGACAGGTCTGCGTTTGTAGTTCTCAGTGCATTCTTGCATATTGTTCACATTTTTCCCACCAATAAAAGCACAGATATATTGGACATCATCTTCCTCTGATGCCACAGAAACCTTTCTCTCTCTTTTAGGCTGAGTTTCCTTGGTTTCCTTCTCAGCCTTTAGTTTTTCTGGGTAAGGAGCAGGCACGTTCTCAGGTATTTGATTCAAACTGCTACCAACAGAACCTTTGTTCGATTCCCTGGAATTGTTCTTTACTTTTAAAAAGACTGTGCTGCCTATTGCATTGCTCAAGGACAGAACTTCCTTTTGCTGCTTGGCAGGTGGGCAGCTCTCAGCATCTTTGGCACCATCAAAAAGCCTCTTCAGGTTTTTGGTTTCTGGAGCAGCATCAGCAGCCAGCGACAGCGCCGTCTCCTGACCCCGCAGGGAACCTTTGCTGTCACCCTTCCCATCAGCTGCGCCCTCACCGTGCCTGTCCTTGTGGTGTCTCTCTAAATGATACCTCAGGGAAGTTTTCTGGGCTGCTGCATACTCACAGAATTCACATTTGTACGGCTTTTCACCTGCAACACAGATTTAGCAGTAAGTCACTCTGTGATTTGAACTCTCCATCACAAACACAAGGGAAAATTGAGGACTCTACAACACTCCAACTCATTTTACCCTCCCCTTCCACACACTCCTGAGTCCCAAACTCATCTAAAACATTTAACAACAGTATCTTAATGCTTTTGCTAACTACAGTGACATCTTCTGGCTGTGCTGGGATGTTTCCACATGCTGGCTTGGCAGAGACAAGCAACGAGTGGAACTCTGGGTCAACCCCAAACTGCAGCCCATGATCACCCCAGAAGTGTCCCATTCCCAACAAAACAGGACAGCTCAGCTGGAAACAGAGCTGCTTCCCCAGAAGACACAGGCAGGAGTAGGCAGGGCTTGTCTGGCTATGTAAAACAAGGAGCTGAGCTGAAAAAGAGACTCAGCTTTTCCCCAGGTAGCAGCAGCTGGCAGACAACCAACTTAACACTTGAGAAATTGGCTGGTTCTGAAATTAAAACCAAACCCTAAACTTTTGCTACACTGCTAAAAGCAGAAAAAATTAATACTTTAAAATATATGATTTTAACAATACTTAATGTAATTAGCATTATTCAAAAAACACTCATGTAAATAATTCAAATAAAATCTAATTTAATTTTGTTTAGAATTAGAGAAAACTTTCTTCTCAACATCAGTAATTTTGAAGGCGGTTTCTGTTTTTCATAAGCAAAATCAAACCTTCTGTTCAAGTGGATTCAGCAGATTTCCCTCCCCTCCCTGAAAGGTGGAGCCCCCATTTACCTGTATGAGTTCTGAGATGAATATTGAGGTAATAATTGGAGCGAAAATATTTTCCACAGTAGCTGCATTCTCTGGAGGTCCCAAGGGTTTTAACTTTTGTTCTTTCCAAACTGTCTTCATTTTTATCTTTGGGAGAGAATACAGGCATGTTATGAAGAGCAAATGCAAATTTGCAGTCTCATTTTTAAAAGAGTAATTGTCTTTTTTAATGATAAACATAAATTTATGAACTGCTGTCAAATTCTACACTCTGCGAGTAACTTTTGCTGGTTTGCTGCACTCTGAGTAACAAAAGCACAAGAGTTAAAAAGGTTTCTGTGAAGAACACTGTGGTTTGTGACAGTGACCAGGAAGCCCAGAGAACAAACAAGATGCAAAATGAGATTCAAAGAAGAAAAAAAATTCTCTTTATTGACCTACAGGACCTTGATGGAGAATGGCCCATCTCAAATACTCCCACAGGTTATAAACTGCATTATTTTATTAAAGGGGATGCTTGAATTAGTGTGAGTGAGAGGATTCAGATTAAAAATGTGCTCTGTGCATGAGAGTCAAACAGAGGTGGGGAAGGAAGGCAAATATGCCTTTTCTTTTACACTAATTCTAATAATGGTATTATAATCATGTGCTAAGCAGTGGGATGTCCTTACATTGGATGAGGAATATTTCCTATAAGCTCCTTAGATTCGATGGGGAGCATTTCACTGTATTCATACAGAGTGAGGAAGTGCCAGGGCGTCCCGCTGGGTGCCCCGGGTATTCCAGGAACAAATCCAGGGATGCCCAAGTGGCTCCACTCCAGTGCAGAGGCAGGAGGTGCCACAGGAGGGCGGCAGGGACAGCGGAATGGCAGAGATTTCCCCACAAACACAGCGCTGCAGCTCCCCTGGAAATCCAGACAGCTCCACTCCAAACCCAGGGCAAGGCTGACTGGAAACCCTGGGAGGAAGGAGACCTCTGGCGTGACTAACAAGTCGGATATGTCATCGACTTAAAGGAGTTCTTTGAGGTTCCTGCCCGTTGGAAAGCTTCTCTCCTGGAAATGCTGGGCATGGTTCAGCCCTGGTGAGTTAAACAAACAGCTCGTGTCTGCAGAGCTGTGACTCAGCAGCTCACCCCAAAATCTGCTCTGCTTTAGGATAAGGCGCTGAGAAACAAAATAAGCAACTTCACATTAGGTAATCATGTCGTTCCTTTGTTCCTGCAGGCAAAATAAAGGGCTGCACATTACCAGAAATGGCAAAGTCAGGCCTGTGTGGGTGCCAGGACATTCTGTACGTCGTGTCTTGCCCTGAGATTATGCAAGTGTCTGTTCTCTACAGCCGGCTGGGAGCATGTCACCCAGAGAACGGGAGATTAGCTGTGAGACTTTCTGCCAGGCCTTTTGTCCCCTGACATGCAATCTTTTTCAATTAAGGAATCATTCAGTATCACTTGCTTTTCTAAGACACTGTGACATGCAGAATTAATCCTGGTAATGTACAGATGGAGCCCATCCATGCTGTCAGCAATCCTTCCAGGCAGAGGAGTTAAATATACACCTCTCTTACATACAGGTGCACATATCAACAGCTTGTGGCCTTACACAAGTGATTCAAACATGCTGGTTCTGACATTTAGGCTTTCAAATCACTGTTCAAAACAAACACTGAACTTGTAGTTAGACAGAAAAAAGTTTGAAATTATTCTTTACTTCCGAGCCTTAAAAATTGCTGTGTCGAGCACTGGACATTTTTTGTCCTTTCAAGATAAAGGGGGAAAGAAAGTGAAACTGCATTTCTTATAAATACTCTTTGTAAAAACATGTGCTGGATGAGAAGGGATATGGAGCACTCCAAAGCACCCAGAAAAGTCAGAGATAAGGGGTGAGCAAACAGTGATTTTTTATGATCGTTGAACTCATTGGTATGAAATCTACTTCAATGACTCCAGTAACTGCAAAGAGCCCCAACACAACTTCAAAGACCTCAAAATGGCAGCACCCAAACTCTTCCTTACCCTCTCATTTTCCTCTGTTCCTTTTCCCCCACCTATCTAGTTTTTCTAACATTTCCTATCACGTTCTAAAAAGATAACAGAAAAGCATGACGCATTCTTTGGCTCGGAGGAGTTCCTGAACAACTCTCAATAACAACCACTTCAAACTGAAGTGCTCCCAGTGCTACTCACCTAAATTAATGGTTTCTGGAAGCCCATCTTCAGAGCCATCCTCAGAGCCTCCTTCCATCCTCTCTGCTGCCCCGTTCTCCTCCAGGGTGCCAATGATATCAGCGCAGTAGGTCCTGGCAGCACTGGGAGTCTCCCCATCACCCCGCCGGTCCCTCTTGTGCACTCTGGAGTGAAGGACCAGCTGGTGGTACGTCCTGAAGGCTTTCCCACACTCAGAGCAGTGGGTTGGCTTCTCTTTGTTCTGGGATGATTTAGAATCCATCTCCATAGAAGGCACTTCACCAGCGGGATGTTTCAGTTTGTCCTGGGTTAAGTTACCATTCCCTGTGAAATTGCTGGTTTTATTTACCTTTGACTTCCCTGTAGTTTCAGCCTGGCTACCTTTATTTGCATTCCAAATTTCACAGAGTTCTTCTTTATCTGAAGATGATTCATCGTTGTCTGTACTTCCTTCTTGCCCTGGTTCTTTAATCTGCCCGTGGCCAACTGCAATCTTACCTTTGGTAGCCAGCTGCCATGCTTGATAGGTGGTGAAAGGATCCAGCTCAGCGATCCACTTCGCAAGTTTCTGCAGTTTGTCCTTTTCTGGAACCGAATTTGGTCTTAAGTTCAAGAATTGGAAATATTCCTGGTTTTGAGATGTTTCTTCTGCATCGACTTCAGCAGTCACTTGGGGGCTTTCACCATTGGGAACTGATTCTTTGGTGTGCACTTTACTGTGCTCAATTAGAGTCTCTTTATTGTGAAATAGGAAACCACAAACCATACAGATTTTGTAAGGTGACGTTACATTTTCAGTTACGTGCTCCTGCACCACCTCATTTATTGTTATGGGGCCTTCAGAACCTTGTTGGTGCTTGTTTCTAGAACCAGGCTTGCCAGTGTGCGTTCTCATATGATTTTTGAGGAACCACGGCTCTTTAAATCTTCGCCCACAAACATTACACCAATACGTGAAAGAATCTTTATGCTTTTTCATGTGTGCCTCAATGTCAAAAGCTTTATCAAACGTTTGCCCGCAAACTTTACAGCTCAGCTCTTCACTGTCCTGCTCGTTGCTGGGGGAAGGTGAGCTGGTTCTTACCTGACATTTATCCAGAGGACTGAGGTACTCGGCCTCCACCCTGAGCACGGCGGGCTCGCACAGCGTGGGCCTGTGCTGGGTTAACACGTGCTTGCCCAGCTCTTCGGGGTGCTTGAAAGTCTCGTCACAGAACATGCAGTCCAGGGGCATGCAGCCCTCGGCCTGCAGCAGGAACTTCTCCTGCAGGCTCTTGCAGGAGATGGTGTTGGTGCCTTTGATGGTCAGGGAGGCATCGCTGCTCTCCATCTGTGCTCCCACGGCGCTGGCGATTCCCTCGGGTCCGTCCATGTATGCCAGCAGAGGCTGCGTGGGCATCTTTCCTCCCTTCTGCTCCCTTTTACATCTCTCAAAGGCAGCCTGCACTTCTCTGGGGGTGCTCCCTGATCACAGTAAGGACACTTGTGGAGTTCTCCAACATGTGCTTGCAAAGCTGCTCAGCTGGAAAACCTCTGCCAGGAAAGTGATTTTAAATTTTTTTTTCCCCACCAGCAAAATGTTATTTCTTCTTCAGCTTTATGTGCTTTCACACATCCCAGCAAATGTATCCAAAGGTTTGCTCAGCAAAAGGATGAGGTTTTTTTTGAATTGTTTCTTCAGCTTTTTCAAGTCTACAGATACAGTCAGTTGCACTTAGTTTTGTTGCACAAACGTTTCAAATAGTTGCATTGGGTAAAATACACTCAAGGCCAAGTTCAGTGCCACAAAGAAACTCCAGCACCTGGGAAAGAGAGAAAAGAGTTAGTCAGACCTTTCAAAAGAGAAGTATTGTCACTCAAATAATGAAAATATTAGGGCTGAGAACCATCAAGTGCTTTAGAACAAAGTGTAATTTTGAGAGCCAAAGAGGGATAGGTAGAAGGCACCTGGGTCCCTTCTCCACCTGCCACAGTTGAAAGAGTTTGGTTTTGAACATCCCTCCGTTCACAACTGTTATCTCTTTGCCAGAACGGGTCTGTCCCTTCTAAACCTGCTCTCACCCAGTCAGACAAAGCTGCTGAAACCATTTCAGGGCACTCCTGAATTCAAAACAAACGCAGTAGCCCAAGTAACCTTTCCTTGAACCTGTAAAACCACAGCACAGCTCCACTTGTGTGTCCTCTAAAGGCTGCTAGGCAAAAGGCTTTTGTGGGGGTTTTCAGGCCAGACAGCTTGGAATCAGCTTTTACAGCTCTGGAACACAGGGAGTGTCAGCACAAATCTTTGTATTAAGAACCATTGACCAGTCCCACCACTCAAAGCTTTCCCCATCACCCACAAATTTACAATGTCTGTGACAATTTTAGGCTGGTACAAAAAGAACATCTCAAAATTTGGAATGAACTAATGATACTGTTCCTTGAACAGTGGTTTAATATTTAAATCATCCAGGAGGTCAACTATTACATTATAAAAAATTCTTCTATTTTCAAAGTGGCACAAAACAAAAAATTATTTCTTAGTCACAAAGGAAGGTTTAAGATGCCACAAAATTAAAAAGGGTTATAATACAGTTAAATCACAACTGCAAATTAAACCTCTGAGTTATAATGCCTGCTAGCAGCAACTCAAGGGCTATGAGTTGACAAATTCCAGTTTTGAGGAGTTCAGGACTCCAGTTGATGAAATTTTTGGGTAAAGGAAAATTCTAGCAAACTAACACAAGACTGATATAAACTGCAGAAGAATCATTCTGAGACATTTCCAAATAAAGTAATAACTAATGAAAAGAATTCATTCAAAATCTGACTCAAACTTTGGCAAATTATTTCCTAAGAGCCAGCTGGCCAGTGACCACATGACTTGAATTAATATGCCCCAAAACATATTATGCTCTGTAACAGAACAGAAAACAGTATGGACACAGTCAGGGTTTAAAATTCACCTCAATTTCCACCTTTGCCTTGCTTTTATATGGAAAAAATGAAGCATTTTGTGTTATTTGACCCAAAGAAAGGACAACAATCCAACCACAGCCCTACAATAGTTCAGGTTTCTATGATAAAGATGATTATCAGTTGACTCTCAGCTATTTCTGATCAGAGCTGGCTGGACAGAAAAAGTGGTCTTGAGCCATTAAATGTGAAACCATTTCAGCAGAAATCAGCCCAGGCAAGAGAAGCAGCTGGGGAAGGAAACCTCAGCACACAGGGGCAGGAGTCATGGATCCAGCATCTCAAACTCCTCATGCACTTCCTGCAGCCCTGCCCTGAGAACTCTCCTTGCTTTTAATTTGAAAAGTCAGCACCACCTTTCCCATCATGCAGACCACAAGATCCTGGGGCCTAAGGAACACGGGTAAAAATAGAAAATAAAATAGAAAATAAAACACCACCACACCAGAATGCCAGGAACAGGAGAAAATTATTGCTGCCAGCTGCTTGTCCTTCCTTTTTTTCTGTTTCTCCAAAGCTTTACATCTCTTCACTGCCCAGTCCTCTAACCCAGGTTTACACAATCAGCACAATTGATATCAAGATTTTCCAGGGTTTTTATCCCAGGTTGTTTCAGGCCTGGGCCAAAGACTTATCCCAAGTGAAACACAAATGTAGGATGTTGCAGGGGAAGGTGGAGTGTAAGAGGGAACAAATCACAGCTGATGGCGACAGAACCTGGGTTTTCTGCAGCCAAAGTCTCTTTTCCAACTACGCCCTTTATCCCTGTTTTCAGTTTCATCACTGCCATGATTAACACTTCCTCTCTGCAGAATGAATCAAAAATCTCCTGTAACAGGCAGGTTCAGGCTGTGGGGTGACACTTCTGCTTCTTCTGCAGCCTTTGCCTTTCTCCCTTCCCCTCTCAGCTCAAACCTTCCCTCACTCTCTATGAGCAGGTGAAGGAGTCAGAACCAAAGTCTGAAGCACAAGTATTCAAAAAACTTTTTTCCCTTTTGTAAAGCATCAGGAAAAAAAACATATCAAAGGCTGCTGGTTAGCATGTTTTATACTTCATGTTTCAACTCGCCTTTTCCTTCTATTTCTACTGGAGTTTTAAGAGGTATTTTTTACCCAGCATGCTACAGCAAATCTCAGGGAGTATCTGCCTGAAAATAAGTTTCAAATTTAAAAAAAACAACTCAGGCAAGATTAAAATACTGGAAACAAACTTAGGAGTTGAGTGCATTTGCTTTCAGAGCCATAGGGAAGTGCTCTGCAGGAAGAATTATAAAATCATGCTGCAGAGAGGCCAGGGCATTTGTGGGGCATCAAGGCAGATCCAAAGGGCAGTGCCTGAAGTCCCACAAAGGGAACTGCTGGGATTCGTCAGCCAATACTTCCCTGCTCGTGTCTACAAACAGAAAAAGCCACTTAAGGTTTGTTACGCTCCCACTGTGTGGCACTAGAACAAACACACAATAGAGCAACAAGAATTGAGTCACTGGAGAAGGGAAACAGATGAGAAGCAGCAAAATCCACCCGCAGTGCCCTGTCCTTTGTGGGGTGGGGTGAGGGGGAAGAGAGCTCCTTCCAACAGGGGCCACCACACACGGCCCTACCCAAACCCAGCCGGGGATAAACCAGCACTGTGACAGCCACAGCTCCAGGATGTTTTAGAATTTAAGCAACAGGCAAAGATCACATCTAGGGAAGGCCCAAGGTTGGTCATTGATGGGTGAAAAATCCACCTCAATCAATCAATCAATCACATTTTCTCTGGTGAGTCTCTGGAAACAGGGCTGCTTCAATGCCATCTCAGCTGTCTGGCAAACAAAACCTGTCCTCACAACCACACAAATACAGAGTGTACAACCAACACCTGAGTCATGAGGGGACTTCAGCAGCTCGGGGCCATCAATAGGTTTGAAACCCTTTGGAGACTTCATCAGAGACTCTGCACCCTCCACCCAGCTGTGCTGGCTGCTCAGTGCCCTCACTGCTTTCCACAGAGGCTCTGAACAGTTCTGAGAACCAGCCAGAGCTCATCCTCCAGGCAGCACTGCCAAGAGAGCAAGATATTCCTGTTTCAGGAATCTGAAATGCCTCAGTGCAGCTCTTGCTCTGGGATACACAGCAGAGAGCACCCACAGACTGGGAAACAACCTGCAGGGAGCATTTCTGAAGGAAAACACAGATGCAACTGGACAGGAACTTAAACTGAGGAGAAGAAAGAATGCAAGCACTGGAGTCAGGAGGTGAGTTAGAAAGCTCTAGTCTTATTCTGTATCTGGTGATTACACACTTCACTCTGATTAGATCCATGGCTTTTACAAGCAGGCAGGATTTTATGCTCTCGCTGTTCAGACAAGCCAACACACGCCAGAACTACAACCCAAATATCCCCACCAGGATTTTATCCATTAGTAACAAACCTTTCTTCCTACTGAAGATAATATGCCTTGGATTTGAGGACCAAAAATGCTGATTAATTACATTCCTGTTATTCAAAACCCTGTAGGCAGCAGGAAAAATGTCCAGAGCTGCCTCAATTCTGTTGCTTCCTTGAGGAAGTGGACAACCTGCAACACCATGACTGTGACTGAAGATCTGTGCAGGAGCCCAATAAAAAAAAATACAGCACCTGCATTTCTTCTGCCTTCTTTCACTTTCAGAAGACAAAAGGACACATCAGTATCAGAGGTACTGAGTAAAGGAACAGAACAAAACAGGAAATCCTTCCTTCCAACAGCTGAAAAGCGATAAACTCGCTACAGATGAACTCAAGGCTGAAAATAAAGAATGACTTACCCCTCACAAAGCAAGTCAAGAAATGCCCCTTGTGACTTCCCTGCCCATCTGTGAACGCCCCTCTGTCCCTCCTGGCCAGCCCAGGGCCCACAGGCTCCAGGGGCAGCTCCAGGGGGGTGGCAGGGCAGGAGGAACCCGCAGAGCCCCCTTGGCCTTCTCCTCAGTGACCAACTGGTCCCAGCTGCAGGGTGCCACTTGATGCCACCAGAAATACATTTCAGCTGAGGAGAGAGACTGAAACCACGGGAGAAGTTGTAGTGGGAGCACTCAGCAAACTGCAGCTCCCAGGTGAGTCACTCCTGGCTGGGTATTACAGCAGGTTCACAGCAATACCCATTGTATTTATAAACACCACAAAACACCCCGAAAGATTCCACTGCACAGATGAGAACATCTTGTTTTCACTGCACTTGCCACACAACCTAAGAACCACACCAAAACCCTGCTGCATATAAATGGATTATTAGAAGAGAGAAAAGTTTAATTAAGTGCCTGTAGAGAAATCTAATTTATTTTTATTAAATTACACAACCCAAGACAACATATTACAGTCTTGAAGATTTTTTTGGGAAATGACCTATCAGGAGTAATTTTACTGCATTTCTACTTCCTGCATTTCAAAATTTCCATGAATATGTAATAAAACTCTGGACACACCTTTCAGAGAATAGCAAAGCCTACCCATTGAATTTCCCATTTTAAACACATTACAGAGGCACTGGGAATAAAAGTTGCACGGCAAGTCTCAGGATAAACAACTATTCTTTGCTAATTCTGGGCTGCAAAACTATTGTTAAACTGTTAAAAGCAACCTGGAACAATTACAGAAGTCAAAGTAGTTGCTGCAACACTTTCTGAAAAAGAGAAGTGAGAAAACTCGAAGTGTTACAACCAAATCCAGGACACTAAAGTTACTTTTCTTCTCTGACAGATAAAAACTCAGACATAACCACCTCAACAAACTCAGATTCTCAAATTCAAGGTCAGCAGCAAAATTATCACTGCTTAGCTGACCAGATTCCTCCAGCTGCTGCAAATCAACCATTTTAATTTTTACTGGGCCTATTGGACCTGAGAAACCTCTTTGCAACTCTCATTTCCACTTAAAAAAAACCCTACAGTCTTCCTCATGTTTCAAGCAGTTTCAGGATATTAAGAGTCATTTTACATGAACTGTTCTTTCCTCTTGGTGTGTTTTATGCCCCAGAACAGATTGCTGGTAAATAGATTTTACACTGCTGATTGCTTATTGGAAATTACAAGTTTACCACCTTTTTTTACTTCCAATTTCCAAGATTTACTGGAGTTGTTCCAGTCCTACCTAAGGACCATAGATAAAACAAACCAGTTAACATCCCTTTAAACAACACCTCCCTGGGACCACAAATAAAAACTACCTCATGTATGTTATCTGTTTTATCTGGGCACAGCTGTATCCAGGTGTAACACTGATCACAGGCAGAGCAGCTCACACATAAATAAAAACAACTTCAAATCCTCAAATAAAACCTGAGCTGAGGCTGAATTTAAACTTATTGAGAACGTTTTTTAATATACATATATATCACGGCATAAAGCGAAGGCAGCTGCACCACACCTACAAAGTTCAGCACAAACAGCACCCTAAAATAGTTCCTAACAATATTTAGGAGCTCCAGATTTTGGGATGGCCCTCCAGGGTCCTGGGTGAGTGTGGTGTCTGCACAAGCTCTGTGCTGGGAGCAGTTCTGGTGTACCCTGGCTTTCCTAAGCCCCCACACTTGGTCAGAAAGTGAAGCCGAGTGTCACTGCGAGGCTCTCACTCACCAACTGTCCCAAAAGGTGAGTCAGATTTCCAAAATCCACGGCGTGAAATTTCGGGTTTGTCTCTGCAGGGGCTGATGGCAACCGCGGCACTTCCTCCCCGTGCTTCAGCAGAAAGGCGTGTGCCAGCCTCGGGGCACGAGGGGCTTTCCTGGCCAGGCACGGCTGCCTCTGCCACCCCGACCTGAGCTGGGCTGGGAGAGCCCCTCACTTTAGGGATGATGATGCAGTACCTGCTCCACACACCATGACCTTGTTTCTCAAGGAACACAAGTGCCCACCGCCCACGACTCAAGCGACAACGCTGGAACGTTGTAGAAGTCAGCCCAAATCAAAGCTGGGTTTGCAGACCAGCACAGGAGCCAAGAATTATTCCTCGTTACTGGGCATTCTGCTGCTTTCTAGGGAGGGAAAGAGCTACTCCCAGTAGATTATTTCACACAGCTTCCCACAGTGGTCTGGGCTAGTGGAGGAGCACGTGAGTGATCCCAGTGCTGCTCCTCGTCCACACCGAGCCTTTCAGACCAACTGTGCAAGCACAAAAGTGTTTTTAATACTTTGTTAACAGTTCAGCCTGATAAAGAACTAACACGAGCACTTGTAAAGGAAATGGAGATTCAGGGGGAGGAAGGGGAGGAAGAGAGTTGTTTGTTTCAGTTGCAGGAAAGATCAAAACGAAGATGTTCAGGTTGAAAAGAGAACATAAAAGATGACCCTAAACTGGAATTTCCACTCCCTGCATCTGCAAATTTAAGTCTCCCTCGTTAGTCTTCATCCTTCAGGCTTGAAGATTTCAAAGTTATCCTAAACTTAAACTCTTAGGAGAGTTTTCATGGCTTATCCTTTTTATCCTCTCCTAACAGAGACACTCAGTTCCAGTCCCTTCTCACACCACCACAGATTTCCAACACAATGATCCGCTGACAATTCACAAAAACACAGCCACAGTGAGACACACACACAGTTTGAGACTGTGCATTTCTGCACACACACTTCAGAAAGATTCTGTGCTGAAAGCCCTTCTGTAGTCACATAAAACAGACACACATGCGAGTCATTTTCCCCCCGAAGTCTCGCAAACAGGATTTTAATCACCAGTGGAAAAGAACTCATAGTTAATAATGAACAATATTAGGAAAACTCCCTCCCCCCATCTCAGACATCTATACTAATAAAAACAAAGGATATCCTCTTTCTCTAAAAAACCTTTTCCTGTGGAGTCCCTTTTTCTTGAGGGCTATATGTCTACCAGGGTTTTGGCAGAGGATGGATGAGCTGAGTGTGTCTCCTCAGAGAACTGAATGCCTCTTCTATCAAAAGATGTAATTAGGCCTTTTAAAGCAGGGAACATATAAGCTTGCAGCATTTTGCACATGTTTTTCCTCCACTGAGCAAGAGCAAATATAAAAGAGACTAATTCTTGGCATTAAAGGAGGAAGCACTACAAGTAAGTATTGACTTTTGAAGTTCAGAAGGACTGCTCAAACTGCCAGATCTTTTTTCCTTTTTTTCCCTCTGATTAGGAGAGAATTTCTCAGGAATCACAAAACCAAAGTGCACCTTAGACAACAAAAGTGGCCAATACCTGTTGTAGAAAAGCTGAAAGACACAAGAATAATTCTATTCTAAATAAGTCTGGGACACATTTCACCACTGCTGGAGGATGATGCAACTTCATTAAATCAAGAAGTTACATGCACTTAAACTGGCAATGACCCCTTACCTTACAAAACAGTTTATTGTTCTCTCCACAGCAGGTAAAGGCTCTCGGTGGAATGAGTGATACATTTTTATTGTTGAGTCAGTCTCACCTTACATAGACTGCCCTGTATGTTTAGTCTTGGTTTTCATTTAAAAGAAGGTATTTTCAGAGGCCTTAAAAGCAAATTTGCCTTTTTTACTTCTTGGCAGTGGGATGTAAGGTCTCCCCCAACAGCCACAACTACAAAAGAAGTGGTAAATTCAGTTTACTAAATTAGACTTAATTCTTTATTACTCAAGAAAGAGCCAGGAGTTCCTCTGGAGCAATTACAGGCAAGTTGCATCCCTTTGAGCAGCAGAGGTGAAATAACAGGAAAGGAGATTTTACTACTCCTGAATTTGAGAGAAGTGGTCACTTCCAAGGAATTCCCTTTGTTAAGGCCATTCTTGTGCCCCAGTGCTCTCACCTGGCTTCAAGTGTGAACCCAACTCTTCCCCAGCACAGCCCAAACTGCTGCCCCTTGGAAGGAAGAGAGCAGCCTCTGATCCCTGTCCTCTGCAGGAAGTTGTCACTCTCAAACACAACCACAATTAGGTGCTTGCAGAAGTCAGTCTTGAAAGATGGAAGCAGATACAGAGTCCAGGGAAAAGACAGAAAAGACATTCCCTTGGAGTTCAGTCACGCCCTGGAGCAGCATCTGAAGGTACTAAAATAGAAAATGATACAGACACTTCCAAAAGGTGCCTCCTTTGTGCCATGCAGGTGGGAGATCTCCCAGAGACTGAGGGAGGCTTTTGAGCTCCCCAGCCTCACACTGCCCCTCCCCAGCATGTGTGTGCTGCTGTGTCCACCTGAGCTGCACAGGGCCAAGCTGGCCTGAAAAGCAAGAGAGTGAGGGTTCCAACAGGCAATTTCAGACCCCAATTATACCAGAGAAGAATAATAAAAAGAGTTAGAAACAAACAGGAAAGGTGAATAGAAACTGAGGCTTCTCTGGGCCACCTTTCCATCCATCCTCCTTACACTGTACCAAACACCCTGGGGTGAATGGAAGCAAATCTGATTTGCTTCTTGCTGAGCACCCCAGAGAGGCTGAGAGAACCCCCAGGATTCCCCCCCTCCAGGTCTCTGCTATCACAACCAAGTGCTAGCACGACACAAAGGCCTCAGTTTCCCTGATGCAGCTCAATCAGAGGCCAACTGCACTCCCTTTATTACAGTGAGAGATGCAAGTGTACCTATTGCGCATAAACAAACTCAGACTTTGATACTTTTAGTTACATAAAATCTGCAGCACATCGAAAAGCACCAGCCAGTCAATTATTCACTTCTGCTTGGATGGTTTTCTGCTCCAATCTTGAAGTCACCCTGATCTAGAGAGATTTCCCTGTATATTCTCCTCACATTTCCTCTTGTACTTTCTTGTGAAATTCTCAAGGCAGCCTGATAAGCAATTCCATCTCTTTTGTGTTCCCAAACATGTATGTCACCTATATTTTTAATTTCAAACTCCTTTTTCCCAGCATGTACACTGTTCTGCTTTGAAACTGCAAAGTCTGCTCTTATCACACCACTTAAAAAAATTCAAGGAGGAAGAATCAAGCGTGCTAGATTTCTGATAAGCTATAAACTATGCTCTGACCAAAGTCATATGATTATAACAGTAGAAGTTTTAATATAATTTTCCCATTGACATCCACCCACGTTTGGCATAAACAAGCTACATCAGCAACAAAAGGAGATTATTTGGTAATTTCACTAAAGGAAAAAAAAAAAAGTTGATTTCTAAAAGCAAATTCTTTCAAGAGAGTAACTCTGTTTGGAAGCACATAAAAACCTAGGTAAGTTTAGGCTGAAAAAGGCGTTTTTAAGCCTAAAATACAACACGTGTTGAGAATCTTACATAGCTTGGTCATATCCTTTTCCTTACTTTTGTATTCAGTTGCAAATCTCTGGTGGAATGAGTCACATCTCTCTCAAAGCACGCATACAGTAGTCAGCAGAATCCCCTCAGCGCATTCATGCCCCAGGAAGAAAAACTTTTTTTGTTCCTAAAGTCACCTTAAGAAAGGCAGGGAGTGGGGGGGGTCATCAGAAATGCCCCCCCAAGTCGGTTAAAAGTTAAAAGCAATTTGCAAATAACGCAGCCCTGAGATGTGGGAAGGCCCGGAGGGGGTGGGAAAGGCTCAGGGTCCCTCCCCAGGCAGAGCTGAGCTGGCACATGGCAGCCCCTGCTGCAACCCAAGGGCTCCGTCCTGCTCTATTTAAAGACAATACCTCAACAGTTAAGTATTACAACATTGGAAGTGAGATAAATAAGCATAAGACACAGGCAAATATCCTTGGTTATTTAATCATCCTGAAAGCAGCGTGGAAGTGTGAGGCTGAGTGCAAAGGTCAAACTCTTCTTTCAGCTTCTTGCAAAGAAAAGAAAGCTCAGCCCATTTTACCTTGGGGAAAGGGGGGCTGCTCCTTCCATATGCCAGCGTTTCATAACACAGGAAAGAGGGAGTGTATTTACATATACACTGGATGGAATCTTTTCCTAGGACAATGCATTCCAAACCAGGACTCAGGTTAGAAAGAGCTGGGACAACAAAAAGTCCCAAAGAACAAAGGGAAGTTGAAACTTTCTTAACGTTTCCCCAGAGCTTCTTAATTGCAAACTCTCAGATTTTTTTTTTTTTTTGGTAACTAAAAGTTTACTGTAATCACTGTTTTGAAAGTCTAAGTGAAAGCCACAGTTCCCTTTTAAAATAATTGCCCCCCGATCACAGCAATAACTTAGCACTTTGTATAAAATATAGCATTAATCTATCAGCATAGTTCTAAATGAAAACACAGTGGTAAGAGGAGGTATTTCTGAAGGTTAGAAATAAGTGCTCAAAAAGGAATTTTTGGAGTGTGATCTAATGAAAGGGGAAACCAGAATCAAGTAGCCTTTTGTGTGAGACAGTCTGATAAAAAGGTGCTAAAGTTTATTATCTTCCTCTCTTTCTAGCCCCTACACTAAACCTTGCTCTCCCCACCCCTCCACCAAAACAAAGCAAAACCAAAAAAAACATTATTCACTTAAAGAGGAAAAGAAATAAATCCTCTAATGCAAAGCCTGGAAGCCATTCTCTAAAGACTACTTAATATGAAACTTTGTTTACAAGATACCAACATAGCCTCCTTACCACACTCAAAACCAGAAAACATCCACTTATTTAAAGAAATGCTTTTTCTAGTTTGATCAACAAGGGCGTCGGTATTCATTTTAATTTTAAATTCGGCCCCAACAGTGCCCTAAGAATGTTTTAAACTCATCTATGATATGCACTGTTTGAGAATGTTTAAACAAAGGAAGTAGGAAAAGCCTTAAAATACACAGCAAAACTTAATGGCTTCAATTTTTAAATATAGCCTGATTGCAGCATGGCAAAATTATTCTCTTATGCTCACTCACAGTCAGCCTTCAGAAAGAATAAGTGCAGTCATTGGAGTAATTTGTCCCACTGGAAATTCTGTATAAAACACCTACCTAAAATAAACAAGGCTTCGCAGCAAGAATCGTCAGTTGCCATTAGGGACACACCTTAAAGTTCTTACCACACAGTAACTAAACAAGTACAAACTAGTGGGGACTGCTCGCTACTTTTGTCTTAAAAGTTAATGAGATCAATTCACTCTTCAGTATCAGCCCCTCAGATCATTTTCTGCAAAACGCAGCAGACAAACAACCCCCAAAACACGAACATCCAGGCTTGGAGGGGCTGATGTGTTATCAGCAAGCCTGAGCTTCTTGCAAAGGCGAATAGAAATATTCACATTTAAACCTGACACCCTGTAATAGTAAAAGGTAAAACGCTGAACTGGCTCAGAATCTGGAGCTCTGGTCCTGGAAGGCAGCTGTTGTTCCCCTGCCTTTTCTTTTGTTGTGCTTAATCTCATGTCAAGTCATTCAACCAACTCCAAAGCGATGAAGACATAATTGAACAACCTTAACTAAAAACTGATCTACTGTTCCTCAACTGCCATGTATGCTGTTTAAAGATTAAAAAAGGGCTAACTTATGAAAAAGAATCCACAGAATTTAAATCAGCAACTCCGGTGCATGCAGAAGAGTTGCTTGGCTGAAGGCCAAGCCAATCAATAATCACTGTAATAACCATGGTTCGAAAGTTGTTTTTCATATTCACCACCCTGAAAAACTTAAAAGGCAAAACTTGAAAACTCATGATTTCAGGAAAGAGCTGTGAGATCGAAAATCCAAGTATTTTGCTCAGCGTGACGAGATTGCTTATTAAAAAAAAAAACCACGTTGCAGAAAGATCAGTGATCACAAAGCCACATTCCTGCTACAGATCTTAAAATATTGACTCACTTACAGAACTAGTAAAGGGGAAGAAAAAAAAAAAAAACCCTCCTCCCCCCTCTCCCTCTTCCCTCCCCCTCTGCCAAAGAANTAAAAAAAAAAACCACGTTGCAGAAAGATCAGTGATCACAAAGCCACATTCCTGCTACAGATCTTAAAATATTGACTCAGTTACAGAACTAGTAAAGGGGAAGAAAAAAAAAAAACCCTCCTCCACCCTCTCCCTCTTCCCTCCCCCTCTGCCAAAGAATGCAGTTTATCCTACTTATTCGCAACTGTCCTTTTCTATTATCCAAGGAAACGCTGAAAGCTCAGTGTGGACATCCCAAATTAAAGTCTCACTCGTATTCCCAAACCCCCCGTTAATGAGAGCTCCTCAGAGCAATAAAACATGGCGTTAAAGCATTTGCGAGCCATTGTCACAGCCCTGAGCTCTGCTACCTTTGCAGCCACACAACCAGCCCCCACCAAGCATGGAAGCGCTGGTCAGCAAGTCAATGCCTGCTATTCAACTTGTAGTTAGGCGTTTTATTTCTGTGTCTTCCAGATCATATCACTCCTGCATTTCACGGCCTAATAAAATGTGAAGAATGATATGCTGCCTTCTCTTCCCCCCCCCTCCTCCCCTCCACCTCCCTGCATCTGAAACTGCGTTATTTCCTTCTCTTCTTTTTCACACATTCTTACAAAAACTTCCCTTTTCACATAGTTCTATAAGAAAATATTTCACTGCAGCTATACTTCAGTTCCTATTTCTATTTTCGATTTTCACTAGATTCTTCTGCTCCTGCCTCCCCCTCAAAGCCACTGGTAGAAACTGATGTAGTTTTAAAGCTCTCAAGGTCATTTCAAAAATGAAAAAAAAAA
>VYXF01011339.1:42697-55434 GCA_013397295.1 Polioptila caerulea | reverse complement strand
CTTCCCTTCCCTTCCCTCCCCTCTCCCCCAGGAGCCTTTGCTGTGCTCTCCCTCCCTCCCATTCCCACTTCCCCAAACTCATTTTCAGTTTTTCACCCCGTGCACAAAGGCAGAAAGCAGAAGGGAAGGGCAGGATGTGCTTTCCGCCTTCATCAAGAGGATTTGTTTTCCTTTCTGGAAGTTGCAGCCAATGTGGAGACGAGGGATGGAGCGTGCAGAGCACCGGGAGATCCCAGAATATCTCAACAGCATTTTCCTGCACTCCCAGATTCCCATCCCATAGCAACGTGCTGACAAATCAAGAGCTGCCATCCTCTCTCCAGTGCTCCAGCTGTCAGCCTGGAGCAGTGCATCTCCTTGCTGGGGCACAGCCTTCCCTTTGTCTCAGCTTCGGAAATAAAATCGTAACTTTGTAAAACAAAGGGGGAAGAATCCTTTTCTGAGGCAATAAAATCTCTAATCCTTTTTACAGGTTCATAACTGCATTGACTGCTTTGAGCAAGGAGGCACAGAGTGAATGTGAATGGATCTGTAGTAACAGTACACCTTGTATTTAGTATAATAAGCAGTTACATAAAGTCAGCAGGCTCACTAAACTCACCTATACTTAATTTTATAAATATTTTCCTTGATTTATAAACTCTCAGTAAGAAACATTTGTCACTGGCACAGCCTTTGTTGCTACTTGATCATTTTTTAAGGGAGGAAAGAGACTTTTTTCAAGCTAATTCTGAATAGATCCCATTTTTGATGCCGGCTCCGGGAGGGTGGAGCTCTGCGTTAACGCCCTCGGCTTTCACGTCTGACACAGGAATAGGTCCAAGGTAATGTGAGTTTATGGGAATTTTAAAATACACATTTTGTAGGAGTGAGTGTCTCACAGAGGCCCAGGCTGTAGAGGTAGCACACTGAAAGCTGCTCACAATTTAATTAAAAGTCAGAGATGGCCACAGGAACAAGAGAAACTTTGACGTGTCCACACCTCCACTTCACAGAGCATTTACACACCCATTTCAGAGCTGGAGAATGTGCTTGGAGAGACACAGGATTTTCCTCAAGACACAAGTGTGGGACACCACCACCAAAGGCAGGGAAGAAAACCTTTAAAGAGAATCATCCAGTGGCCATGTGACAACCAAGGAACCAAATCCATGGATCTGGCAGTAACTGGCCCAAGGGGAGAGAAAATGGGAAGATGCAAAATCCTGGGATTAGCAGGGCTGCTCCCAGCTTGGATATTTGCACACACCTCCCTTTTTATTCACCAAAATGGAGAAAGTAATGTTTTGTCCTTTCTTTCCTCGTTCAAGAAAGATCCAAGGGCTGGATTTGCCCCTCAGCTGGTATTTCTGCCTAAAGGAGCAGCACATTTAGGATTTCTGTGCTGTAATATTGGGGTGGATTTCCGTGCACCCTGAGTTCCCTGATCTGTGAGTGGGTGTGGAGATCTTGTGCCGCTTTCTGGGAAATGCTGGATGTTTTCTGAGCACACGGTGCAGGGTTGGTTCACACACCTGCAGCAAGTCTGATGCAGCCCAGGTAGCTCAGGTTTATTGTGGGGTTTGTTCCCTGTGCCATCCCACAGAAACACGAGTGGGAGTTTGTGCCCAGGGAATCCCAGACAGAAATCAGCTCCTCATAGCCAAGGAGGGGCTGAGTGGAATCGGGAGCTGCTGGCTGGCAGGAATATATTGACTTTTGGAGACAATACCTGTCATCCCCAACGCCAAATCCCCCAGGGAAATATCACAAATTTCCATTAACCACTCCATTTCCCCCCGTTCATTGTCCTGCTTTCTTCAGACTGAATATGTCCAAACCCCTTCACCCAGCAATATTCAGGAAACCCCAGCCAGGCTGTTTTCCTTGGGAAAGGCTGCACAGGGCACAATTTGGGCTGTGCCAGTCAGATGCAGACAACCTAAATCCAGATTTTTTATCCAAATGAAACAAAGGAATCTTAATGCCATGAAGCATTAAACTCTTATCTGGGATTCTCTCATTGTTTGCAAGCTAACCGTGCCCAAGGAAATTCTATTATTAAAAAATAAATAAATAAAAAAAATTAGAACTGTTATTTGGGTTTGCAGGAGCTGCTGATTTACAACACAGCAAAAATTGTCTGTAGCATTCCCAAAGTCCACTCTTAGGATGTGTCTTGAGCTGAAATATTTGTTAATCCACGAGTTCAGCCAGCCTGCACATGGAATTAATCCCGATGAAAATACAAACCCAAGTATTATCAATATAACAACAAACAAAGCAATAGGAAATAGTAAGTGTAGAGAAAGCAAGAAATCACTCAGCAAAATATCTGTTCTTTCCAGACTGAAGTTGTAATGAATTCCTGGAATCTTAAACTCTACCTTGTCAATGAGGAGGGGTAAGCAGCACTAAAGCAGGTGTTAAAAGCAGTCACAGGAATTAAGGGCAGCTCACTCCAGGAGCTGAGAAGAATTCTGATGTACTTTGTATTCCTCTGGCTCACTTGTAGAATTTTTTCCCCCTGCATCTTTTAATTTGCTAAACGATTCGAGAGAGTCCAACGCACCTACGTTTAATTAGCTTTATAAATCAAAGGTGACAATTCTTTAGTAACCTGTATTATTTCCCAGCCTGGCAAGCTAGAAAAACGCTGACAAACTTATTTATTGACCTGTTGTGCTCTGCAAGGACAGCCAATGTTGTATTGATCCGGCCATCCCAAATCCTGGAGCAGGGGCAATAACATCCCAGAGTCTGCACATCATCACTATTCCCTGCTCTCCCTACACGAGATATCCCCATCCCTGGAAATGCAAATGCTCCCATCCCCCTCCTCTGGTTTGGGGAAGGATCTTTATTGTTGGGAATTCAAGGAGAGGAGAGCAGGAACCTTCACATTTCCCTGCTCGCCTCTTTTATCAGCAGTGCTCGTTTGGAACTTTGCTTGCAACTTTAATGATTTCCTCACGGAGCTCCCCCACCCCCAGCACCGCCTAAATTCCCTTTGTGTCACCCAGGAACCCGATCCTGCCATCCTCCATGGGAAAACCTCGGCTGAAATCAGCGGGCTTGACTTCCCATTCCCTGGGGTCCCCCTCCTGTAACACGTGGATTTAAGGCAGATCGAAAAAAAAAAATCTGAAAAGTCGGAACGCGCAGAAGTCCGCGGGAGATCAGCGTTTCCATTTGTAGTTCATGGCAAAATGAAACAAATAAATGAAGACTTCAGCGTTTGACCTACTGGGATCCCTCACTTGACAATCACTCATGAGTCAGGGTGACAAGGTCACGTTCCTTATTCTTTATTCATTTAACCGGTTGATAATTATGAGTAGCAATGGAAAGCAAGCAATCCTCACAGTTAATAATCTTCCCAGACCCCGGGGTACGGGGCTGGAAAACGGAGGGAACAATGGGGAAAAGTTAAAAATTGTTGCCATTATCTATTACCATCAGGTAAAGGGGGGAAAAGCGCGTCTTTGGAAATAAATGTTCATTTACATTTCTAGCAAAACCCACCCTGAACATATCAGCCAGCTAAAAAAAATAGAGAACACACTGGAAATAGTTTGGGATATTATTATGATCTAGCTGATGTTCTCATTTCCCCCATGTGCATTTTTATGTAAATGCTGTGAGTTTCACCACCTCCTGAATTCCCACTGAACCGTGGCAGAGCTGGAGACCTTCATCAGGACATAATTTTATGATTTATACACACAATTATTTTAGGTATTAAAGCACCCAGGCCAGGAGGTTTGGGTGCCAATGACAAAGGCCACGAGTCAGAAACCATTTTCCCTCCCCAAGACCACATTTAGGTGCGTGACCAACTTGAAGCATTCCCTGAGTGTGGGCTCCACCAGAGATGCATTCCTGAATCCAAATCAATCTCTCCCAAATAGCTGCAGGTGAAAATTCTTCATCCGTGCTCGCTGTGCACGCAGGGAAAAATGCCTGGTCATACAAGCACAGGCCTGTGCTGCCGTTTATTTCAGGCCAAAAATGGAATTATTTGGGGTTTTTAAATGTGTTCTGCAGTTTCACAGCTGCCTCTGGAAAAGCAGGATATATGACTCTTATATGGGCTGGATATGTAATGCTCCAAAAGGCCAGCAATTAGAAAAATAATAAAAAGAAAAACAACAACAACAAAACCCCAAACCACCCTTTCAAATCCAAATATAATTGTTGTATTTTAGACTGATATTCTTTCTAGGCCATTTCCTCCTGAAGCCCGCCTCAGACTAATATGTAAATTTTCAAAAAGCAGAATGTTTGGATAACCTCATGCTTTGAAAACAAGCAAAGCGAGTCGAGATCCACGCTGGGCACTCACAGATGGATAATATTTTGTTTTTCTCTGTGAATGTCTTTTGTCTCGGAGCTGGTGTGAAAATCGAGCCGAGGGCCCCACATGATTGATCACCACAAGCATCAGAAGGAAATGATTCACCCCGACACTGTAACTGAAACTGCTTCGACACCTGATTGCAAACTTCACACTGGGGGATGAATTAATGCTGTACCTGCTGGAGACTGCAGGAACCTCCGCACACCTCAGCTGCACAATTCCAGCTGGGAATGCCCACTGCTCTGCCAGAAGGGCACATGCTATCCAGAACTGAAAAAAGAAGTTAAAAATACAGATTTTTTTTCTTTAATTATGATATTAAATTATAATATCATTAAGGTTGTTTTTTTTTAAAAAAAAGTGTAACCTCAATATCTACCTAAAATTAAATATACACAAATTTTTCTTTCAGTTTTCAGCTTCAGGGTTTTCCTACTTCTGCCATGAACTTCATTTCAGGTGCACTGTGAACATTTGTGAAGCGTTTTCAATATCAGGAACATAAGGGTCATATTGTCTGAATTTAGCTATAAAGCAGTACATGAAATATCACCCAGCTCCTCGTGCATCCTGCTCAGAGCTGAGCCAATGGCTCAGCAGATTTATCAGCAGAAATACAGTCTGCAAACAGGGCCATGTGTCCCTAGGATGTGATGAGAAGGAGTGGAAGAATGAGATTTTTTTAAGGAAAACAAATCTATTAAATAATTGGTTTAACATTACAATAGTGATATGGCTGCAAATGGATCTGCTAAAAGATGGGGTTGGTGACCAGTGTCCAGCAATGTGGTGGACATTTGACAAATAAAAGAATTCTTCCCTTTTGCCTCCTGTTTCCACCACTCAGTTTAAATTGAAAACTATTTTTGAATCCACTTTCAAGCATTTAAAAAAATACAAGTCTCTCAGTTTGGCAAGAGCGTGGAATGGTTTGGGAATAGCCAAGAGCCTCCTTTGTTCTCGTTTCCTAAAGGATTGTGAGTTGGCCCTGAAGAGATGAAGAAATTGGTGAACTCTTCAGGAAAAGGAACATAAAACCCCACAATTCAGTGTCACAGTGGCACCAGTCTGGGGCTGTTAAAACACCCCTGCACCCATCTCCAGTCTCGGAGGCAGAAGCTGTGAAGCCCCTGGAATATTTCCGTGCTCACCCGTGTTATTCTCCCTGCTCCATCACCTGGGATCCTCCGAGGGAAGATTTGGGTATTTTTGGAGCTGCCCAGTGAAGGATCATGGCTGGAAATCGAGGTTTAAACATCACTGGCCACTCCTCTCCCAGCCCCACAGGATAAATTACAGCTTGCATTGCAAATTTGCCCTAAACTGCTGAAATCTGGAGGTGTTTCCCCAACAGGCATTCAGCTGCATATTTTCCATGTAAATGAGGCTTGGACTACACCAGGTTTTCTGTATTTTACCTTCTGATTTCACAGCCACCCCAAGCTCAACAGCAGCTGCTCATTTCCTAGTGGGGAATTCTTGTTACGTGCAGAGGCAGTTGGTAATTTCATCTCTGTGTTCCCAATATCAATCAGGAATTTGCTCCCTATTCCCAGTGCTTCTTCAAGATTAAAAAAAAAAAAAAATGCACATCTGAGGTAGGACTCCTCCAGAGTGCTCTGGGCTCACAATTCTGGGTCACACTCCCCAGCTATCTGTAATCAGATATTAAATTTCTGCTCATCCTCTGGGAAGAAAAGCTAAAAAAAAAATCCTAATACTTATTAAAACATCACAACCCTAAGAAATAAAGTTCTTTCTCTAAAAATGGAGCAAGGAGGAAATGCCTCCTAACACTGAACACTTTCAGCTCTGACCTGCAAACAGCAGCTCTGCAGGATTGGAATCCTGGTGTTTTCCTGGATCTCCTCTGCCAGGTTCCCTCACCAAGGTCTAGCAAAGCTGGCTGCACTGGTGCCTTCCAGGTGCAGCAATTCCTGCAGCTGCTGAATTAAGAGAGCAATTCCATCCAGAGGTGACAACTTTCAATCAGAATTCCCCCTGGGTTGGATTCATGTGCAGTTCCTTTTCCCCAGTAGGTTCTGCTGCTGTTGTTGGTAAATGTTACATGACTCAGATGAAATGAAAAATAAAATCAATCAAACACAAAGCCAATAGCTTGGTAGTCAATAAAAGTAAGGGGAAAAAAGATGCTTGGACAAAAGTTTTCTGAAAAAACCTCTCATTTCTCAGGATATGTTTTTACTTTTTTTTAATCTCCACGATTTTTCGTAGCTGAGCATCTACTGAAAGAAAAATGAGTGAAGATATCTACAAAATGACTAAGTGCTACTCTTCTTTTGTGCAGAGAAATAAAAAAAAACTTCTCACTGCTCAGCTTTGGCCTCGCAGAGATCAAAGGACACAGGTTAAACAGTGTCAATATTGAGAGGAGGTTTCAGTGCCTGAACACGGGCAGGTCTCAATGGAGTTTCTCTATTTTGAAGGTCCCAAAATCAGTCAGTACATGAAGCCCACGGCTCCTGGTGGCAGAGGAATATGAAATAAGGGGTTTATGTGTGGAGCTGAGAGCAGGGAGGGTCTAACCTGGGAAGCAGAGTGAGAAATGTCCGGAGCTGTCAGAGGAGCAGCTCCAGAAGCCAGAACACTGCTCTGAGCACCAGGATCCTGCCGGGATGGGGACAGGGGACAGCCAGGGCAGAGCCCAGCACAGACCTGGGAGGGCACTGGGCTGGAGCTGCCCGTGCCCTGCAACACCACACCAGAATTCACAGCTGGGCCAGGGCACACCTGGCTGCAGACAGAGGAGCTGATGGGGGCAAAGTGGCACCTGGATCTTTGTCCTCAAGATTATGTCACCAGCCTCCTCCTGCCCTCCACTCTGCTCTGTGTCCCTGCAGGGATGTCACCACTCACCCCCTGCCCTCCATGCTGCTCTCCATCCCTGCAGGAATGTCACCGACCTCCTCCTGCCCTCCACTCTGCTCTGTGTCCCCGCAAGGATGTCACCAACCTCCTCCTGCCCTCCCAGTCCTTGTCCCTGCAGGGATGTCACCAACCTCCTCCTGCCNCAGCCCCTCCCAGCCCCTCCTGCCCCGTCTCCCCCTGCACAGCCTCACCCAGCCACCCCTGGGCTTTGCTCAGCCCATCACATCATTCCTGTCCCCTCTGTCCCTCAGCCCTCTCTCATCCCCCAGCCCCTCTCCAGGGGATTTTACATGGACTGACACCACACAGAGCCCAATAAATCAGGAATTTATTTATGAATTAATTTATATATGATCAATTTATTTATCCTGGTTAATATTGGTTTGTGGGGCACCTCTCTGCCAAGGCACCCTGCAGACCCTGGGCCAGCTCCAGCTCCTTGCTGGGGTTTTACACCCAGACCAACCCCGAGCAAAGACCAAATAAAGGGAGCCCGGTCTGAGCTTTCCAAAACTGCACAGGGAATTCCCCACTGAGGGAAGTGCAGCCACTTCTGGAGTCGAATGCAACAGCTCATAAATAACAGACAAAAATTCAGTGCAACAGCAGAGGAACTTGTGGGTGACTGCAATGTCATTTGTCACTGCTGGGCTGATGGAGATTGGGCTGTGACACACTCCTGCTTTTCTGCCCCTGCTTGAACGAGCATCTTTGTTTTCCACGCACCCTCTCGCTTAAAATTGGTGTTCTCTGTAACAAAGGGTGGCCACAGGGAAATACAAAAGAGAAAATATTTAAAATGAAATGACAGAAGGACACGGCAGCGTCTCAAAATGTTGTTCTAAATATACACAGGCCAACAAATGCAGAAAAATCAAAGAAATTTGCAAAGAGCAGGTGGAGCAATGTCAAATTATTTGTGCTGCTCAGCTGACAGGTGTGCCAGGGTCAATAATTTATGAATAAGTGAATAAAGAATTATTGTATCTGTCCATTTCTCATACGAACATTTTCTTGTTACTAACATTTAACTGTGGCTACTTGGACTTAAATACTCAAATTTCCCAAAATCAGTGGAAAAACATCTCTAGAAAGGACAGGAGGAATTGGATATTTTTGGTATATTCTCATTGCAGAACTGTTTGTACATCTCTTTATTTTATAAATAATATTTCAAAGGCAACAGAAGTGATGTTTTGCATAGTGTGTCAACTCCAGGAATGTCACCAAGCCTTATAATATTGGGGTTTTTTTTAAGATTCAGTTCTAGGAGGCAGAAATGTTCTCATGTGTTTCCATGAGAACTGCAAGTACTTTCTTAAAGTTAATTCTTTCTTTCTCATGGTCTTTCTGAATGAAAACAAAAGCTTGAGAATATGAACCGAGCATACCCAAAGTCTCAAAAATCCCAAACAAATAAGATGGAGGCAGGATTTTTAAACCCCAAGGCTTTGGAAAGTCACTCCCCTGACTATTTCCACCGCTGTTGTCTGGCAACACAGCCCTGGTGGTGTGGCACAAATAATGCAGGGAGGGAGGAACATTTTCAAATCTCTCCACGTGTGTTCTGGCAGCTCCAGCGTCTGCAGGTGGGGATTTGAGCAGAGGAGAAACTCCTCTCCTTGAAACTCATCTTTGCAGGAGATTAGGGTGGGAAATCAGAGCCCTTTCCTCAGCACACACACAACTGCAGGGGCTTTGATTTCATCATTGATTTCAGATATCAAGGTGTTCTCTATATTTTTATATCTATAATTATTTTTTTTTTTACTCTCCAAATATAATTATTCACAGGAAAACTGAATGTAACAAAACAGCTCATGCAGACAGGCTTGCAGTGCATCTGTTCGTTTTTGATCTAAATAAAACAGAGCAAGAATCTCACTCAGTATCTTGACAAAACACACTTCATCTTTGTGTGTGAGAGATCTTTCCTCCTGTAAAGAAACCCCTTCCTGCCTCCTTCACTCTCTTCTGCTATCATCTAGACATCAGCATGTTTGTATTATCTGCTTTTGAATTTTCTTTCCCCCCTCTGCAGTGGATTTTCTCGTTCCCCTTTGCAAAATGCTCTGCTGACAAAATGAACTAAAATCTTTTAGGTGACAGAGAAACGGCAACTGAGGCTGGCTCAGATTATCCATGAAAGCAGTTTTTGTGGAGCTGTGTAGGTGAGTGGATAGGGGTGTATTTGTGGATGCAATCTGCAATTTGATTGAACAAAATCGTGATTGATCAAGGCCTACGAGTCAATTATAAATCCCCAGTCGACTTCAGTGGGGTTGTTTCCATAATGATCAAGTTATGAAACACCCCAGGAGTGAGGCCAAAGCCAAAAGCTGCTGCCCAGCCTCGATGCAAGAAGGGTGAAGGCATCCAGGAGGGGATTCCACTGGGCAGGAGTTTCCCTCAGCAGAGTTCTTGTGAGGACTGCTGGGGGCAGGAACGTGTGACAGGGACAGGTAAGGAGAAACAAGAATGAATTTGGAGCCATCAGGACCAAGGGAAGACCCTAGTGAGAGAAGCTGTGCTGTGAGGGGGCTCCACCCCAGAGGGTGCCTGAGGATGTGGGAATGGCCACAATGCTCTGCTGCTGCCTCCCCATCCCCAGCCCCAATCCCAGCCCCATCCCAATCCCAGCCCTCCTGGGACCAGCCTGGCCCTGTATTCCTGTCTAGGGCTCAAACCAACCTTGTCTTTCATATTCCAAGCATTTCTGCAGCCTTAGGATGAAGCCTTGGTTAACAGGGTCTTTCACAAACTGGCAGGGAGAAGGTTTAGATGGGATTTTGGGGAGGAGTTCTTCCCTATAAGGGTGGGCAGGCCCTGGCACAGGTGCCCAGAGCAGCTGTGGGTGCCCTGGATCCCTGGCAGTGCCCAAGGCCCGGCTGGGAGCAGCCTGGGACAGTGGGAGGTGTCCCTGCCATGGCAGGGGTGGCACTGGGGGGGCTTTAAGGCCCCTCCCAACCCAAATCATCCCATGAGATGGGTCTGCCCTGACCAGGAACTGCATCCGGGGCTGCCCAGAGCCTTTCCCAGGCTCTGCAGAAGGGATGCACAGACAGCTGGACCCGCTCTCTCTGATGCTGGGTAGGACAGAGGCAAAGCCCTGTGTGCCCTCAGTTCCCTGCCACTGTGCCAGAGACTTTCACTTCTATCCAGCAAAGCTCCTCTCTTATAGGGAGGTTTCCCTCCACTGTAATTAGATTCCTCGGATTTAATCCCCTGGGAATGTAGCAATTACCATATACCTGACAAGTGCTAAATGCTGCATTCCGGGGGGATTATCACCTCCGGCTGAACAGAGAGAAAAGGGGAGGGCAGCAGAAATGTGCCCTTCCCCATGGGCTGGGGAGTGGGATGGAAGGAGCCTGATTTTCTGCAGCTGCTGGCTGGGCTGGGGAGAGCGGGACACCGGGGGAAGGCGTTCCTGAGAGGGACCAGACAAAAATGTTTATCTCTCGTAAAAAAAGAACACGGGTAATGCTGCACATCTGGGTCACCCTGCTCAGTTCCTGCGGGGCTCGCTCCAGCTGGTCTGTGTTTACAGAGGGATTTTTATTAATGCTGCTGCTGCACGGAGCAAATACACTGCAGAATAAGTGAGATTAAGACAACTGCTTTAATAGACTTCAGAAATAAGTGACATTAAATCGAAATCGTATGCACCAGGAAGAGGCAAAGCAGAGGCATTTGCGGAGAGTTTATGCACCTTGTGATGCACAATTTATTCCGGCTTGTTAAAAAAGCAGGGGTTGTTGTAAAGCTCTTTCCATTCTGTTGTATCATCTCGGTTATTTACGAGATGCACGGTGATGCTGGGAGGGCATCCTCCAGCGCTGATAAACTCCTTGGGATCAGCAGATAAAAGGCAGAATTTACCAGCCTGATAATGGCACTGTTTACATGTGCATCCACTGCGTTGCTATGAAGCGTTTTGCAGGTTTAGCAAACTGGAATTAAGGCAGATTTCTCTGTGGTCTAACCATGTATATTTGCTTGGAACTAAAGGTTATCAAAGTAAAAGCATTTGATTTTGCAATGAACGCCCTGCTACGGCAAAAATTAGTAGGGTCACCTCTGTGTTCCACGGCAGTGACAACATTTTGTCCCCAGGGGCCACAGGCTGGCTCCGTGCCCTTGGGAGGGAGGCGCAGCATGGGATGGTTTGGGTTGGAAGGACCCCAAAGCTCACCCAGTGCCACCCCAGCCACGGCAGGGACACCTCCCCCTGTCCCAGGCTGCTCCTTGGACACTGCCAGGGATGCAGGGGCAGCCACAGCTGCTCTGGGCACCCTGTGCCAGGGAAGAATATTTCCCGAGTATCCCATCTAAACCTTCAGTCTGTCGGTTTGGGTCCATTCCTCCTTGTCCTGCCATTACACGCTCCTATAAAAAGTTCCTTTCCATCTTATTACCCATCAATTCATGTCTGTGGCATCCTCTGTTACGTTTTTATATTATGTGGGAGAAAACCCAGCCCTCTATATACAGTTACTTCGATTCCAAGGGCATATATGGGTTCCAAAATGATATTTTTAACATTTCAGGATATTAAGCCAAGGTTTTTGTTGGTTTTTCCTGAAATCCAAGGTCACAACTATATCCATGGCTGGCTCCGTAAAGGGTCGGTCGTGTGACACCATCTGCATTCTTCATCACATCCCAAGCCATTGTATGAAATAAAGCAGGAGCAGGGTGTGGTGTTTCTGCATTTCCTAGCTCATTAACAAGTCGTTTAAGATGACTCCTGTCCTTCTGTGGCACGGTAGACCAGTATAAACAAACAGAAAGAAAATAATTATTAATTGGCTAATAGCAATAATCGGCCGCTCGGATTTCTTGAAAATCTCACTCCCAGAACAAACCCCTTGACAGCAGCAGCAGCTCTTCTGAAAATGGCATTCAGAGGAGCTGTCTGTGATCCCAGGGACGTCTCCCTGTCCCGTCTGCTCCTTCTCCTCTCGGAGACCCAGCTCCTTCTGCTGGGCACCGACCCCAGCACGGAGCTGCTGAAGGCAGGGGAAGCGGAGGAAATTGGATTCTCCACCGGGACAATGGTCTGGGTGCTGATGTTCCTGCTGGCAGAGGAGCTCCTACCTGGTTTAGGCACCCAGGAATCACAACCCATCCAACCCACAGCTCTTCCCTGCTCTCCTCATTCCATTTCCACCCTCGTTTGTGACAAACTCAGCCTGGCCTCGGCCAAACTGGTCCTTTATTCCTGCAGCAGCGAGTTCCAGGGTAGCCCACGCTGGCGAAGAACTTTGATGCAATTTGGGGTTTATTTGGGTTATCCTAGGATAGAAGCCTGGCAGCTCTGTGGCTCCTTGCGTTCCCCATCACCTCCCTGCTGTCAGCAGGGCGCTCAGACCCATCTGCTGCTCTGAAACCCCAGCTCTCCCTCTCCCCACGTCCATAATTTGTGTCTTTTGGAATCACTCCGAACCCTTCCACCGACTTCACCAAAACGAGGATTCACTTAGTGGCTAAGGAGAGAAATAAAAAA
>VYXF01011339.1:8520-30529 GCA_013397295.1 Polioptila caerulea | reverse complement strand
CTCGAGCATTAGCAGCAATAATCAAGAGAAATTTCAAGCACAGCCAGCTCCTGATATCATATCTGCTTATCCTAATGTTTATTTTTTCCCATCCTTTCCAGCTTAGATTAATCACTCTGGTATAGAAATGCAAAATGGACTCGAAATTGTGCTCTGCCAACAAAGGAACTATTTAAGGCACTTCTGTTACCTGTGCTTCACTTTGTTCTGGCTTGAGTGAAAACAAAAACCAGGAAAAGAAGCCAAGCTTTTAAAAATCACCTTGTGTAGGAACAAGAAGGAGGAGTTCCCCCAGCAGTGGTAGCACGCTGTTTTCATAATTGGCTGCTTTGCATACTGCCAGCATTTCAAATCTGGTTTCAAGTAGGAAGAGTTTTGCTTTTTTTAATCTCCCTGCCATGTTTGGTGCATAATCTCGTGCTAAACACAGCTTTATATTGATTGGTCATAGTGCTGCTTGCAAACTTGCTGCTCGCTCACATCTGTTATTTTTCATATGGGCCTTTAATCCCCCCTAATTAACTCCTGGCAGCCTGATTTTCCCAGATTTCAGGGTTTATCAGGGGCTCTTCCCTGTCTCACCAGAGGGGCTCAGCACAGCTCTGCACCCTGAGAGGGGTACCTTGAGTTCAGGGGGGGTTTGTGAGTTCTGGGACGCTGTAATTGGGTTTGGACCTGACCTGAGGGTTGGACATAACCAGAGGGGATGGATCCCCCTGTGTGCAGTGTCTGAGGTGGTGATCACCCAGCAGAGCTGAGTATTATACTCAGTATAATAATAACTATAATATAATAGTATAAAATAATCATAATAATAATATAATAACTGAGTATTGATCACTGGGGGAGGCTTCCCTCTCCCCAGCCTGTGCAAACCAGCACTTTTTGTACCAAATGGATCTGAATTTATGGACCCAGAGATGGATGCTCCGGTCCAACAGCTGCACTGACACGTTCAAATACAGTTCTGTCTGAGGGGCTTCCTCAGGAGGGTTTTCCACTGAGCTGCCCTAGAGAATTGCTCCTGGCTCACCCTGGGAATTGCTCTGTCCTCTCACTAAAACCCCACAAGGTTTTTGGCTCTGCCAGGCCACAAAACCCCAGAGCAGTTGGGGTGTCTGGGGGCCCTGAGCTGCCCCAGAGCCCCCTGTGATCCCCAGGCCAGGCACTGCAATTTCCTAGAGAAACCAAACTGCTGATTCCCCGGGTCTGACCAGTTCCCATGGCTTGACAATTCACATCTGAGCACACCAAACCTCGTTTTTGTACCCCAAAATGTGCCAGGGTATTCACCCAGCAGCAGCACCCTGACACCAGCACAGCCCTGGCTCTGATACCGAGGCCAGACCTTGGCACACTTGGGCAGGTTTGCTGAGAGCTAATTGCAATTATTCTTGTAGTTGGATTAAAAAAGGATGGAGGGGATCCTCTGCAGCCATAAACACTCATGGCTTCTCTGGGTACCAGCAAATTCTACTCCTTTGCACCAGCCTGGGGAATCCAAGAGCCCAGTGCAAGGAAATATTTCCGACAGAGCAGCTCAGGGGCAGAGCCCTGCACAGCAAAGCCTCTGAGAGATTCTGCAGTGCCCCGTGCCAGGAACAATGCCAGCCCTCCCCTGCCCTGCCGAGGCAGTCTGCTCTTGGGTCACACTGGGGGCCCAACAAGCCAGGTCAGATATTTGAAGTAAAAGAAGTAAATTATCTGCTGGGACTCCTCTATCCAGCACTGAGCGAGCAAAAGGCGCTGGACACGGAATATTCAGAGCAGAATGCTGCTGCCCTGAGGGTCAGAGGGTGGGGAAGGGAGGGGAGGAGGTGCCAGGAGGGTCACCTGGCACAGGGAGGGCCCACAAGGAGCGGCACAGGCACCTTGTGATGCCTTAAGTTTGAGCTTTTATATTTTAGATCCTGTGCTGGTTTAGTGGGCAGTTTTAGGTTTCATATTCAGTTCTCTGAGCTCTCTGCACAGAGCAGGGACACAAAACAATTCCTGCTCCAGCTGGGCACCAAGGACAACTTTCAGCCCAAGAATGAAAACAGCGGCAAAGTGAGAAGAGAAAACCAAGGAGGATGGAGCTTCCTAACCTGGAGCTGGAATTGCACAATGAACTCCAATGTGCTGATGGAGCAGAACTTATCAAAGTGTGGGACCTCGTGATCATTTGTCCATTTTGTGCCCATTTTGGGCTCACCTTGGGTGTGGCCTGGCTGGACTCTTGTGTGGCCCAGGTGTGCCCAGTGAGGCCTTGAATAAAGCCCTCCTTTTTCCTCTTGCTCTGGCTGGGCTCTGTTCCAGGCCAGCCTCCAGAAGGCAACACTGGGACCCCCCAGAAGTGTCCCCAGTGAGTGTCTGACCCTCCTGTCACCACAGAGCCCTCCTGTGCCTGTTTTTCCATGCCCAGAGCACTGTCCCAGCCGAGCTGCTGAGCTCAGAGCTCTGCTTTGGCCGCAGCACCTGCAGCTGGCAAGGCTGGAAATGACCCCGAGCGTGCCCCGGCTGCGGCTGGCACGGGAAGAGGGACAGTGACTCCTTCTGCCAGTGTCACCAACAGGTCCAACACTCCCTCTCTGGGGCTGTGCTGGCACAAAATAAATTTCTTTATTCCTGAAAACCCCGAGCCTTGCAGGAGGCTGTGTCCTGTCTGATGCCAGCACTGTAATGATTAAGCCTCGAGTTTTCTCACATCTGCGAGGAATGCTTAGACATTCAACTTTAAAAATAAAAATATCACTCTGGGCAGGATTTGAACATTTTTTTGAGGGAGTGTAGGATGATGGGTGGGTGGATTAGATAGTAATCTAATAAACTCAGCTGAGCTTTGGAAGTTAAACTTCAAGCTCTACAGGAAGGTTTGCACGGTGGGACATAAAAAAGAGTTTAATTGTGCCTGGCATGGTCTGGGTTTATTAAGGCGTACCAGTATAAGTGGACTCCCGTGCAATCATTTTTATGGGATATCCAAGTGCTTCAAAAACACGTAAATGACTTCATGATCTGCCTGAGAGCTCAAGTGATAGACAGGAAACCACGGCACGGAAGGGCTGGGTTTAGTGGGACTGTGAGGGAGCAAATTCCACTTTGGGGAATGGAGTGAATGAAATTTGTCCTGCTGGTTATTGCCAGAGGAGGAGGCAGAATTTCCTTCCCAACAGAAATGTCATTAGAGAACACAAATACCCGCTAAGAAAAAGTAATATTTTGATGTGCTGAGGCATGTTTGCCTTTGTTACCCCTTTTGCAGACAAGTTCTGCATTTGTGCATTCAGATGCTGCTGCTATTTTTAGCTCTCTTTTATCCTCCACCCTTTTCTGCCTCTTGCCACACATAAAGATTCAAAGCAACATCTTTCCAGAGCATGTAAAGAAGCAACTAATGATATGCTATCGAGGAAGAAGTGTTCTCCTAGAGGAGACAGTTTCCTTTCAGAGGCACTAAAACAAAACCTCTATTCAGTTCTTTTGCTCGTTGCTTCATATCATTGCTTTTTTCTTTGATTTTCTTTTTTTTTTTAATTTTTTTTTTAAATTTTAACCACGCTGGAAACTGCACATTCCGACCCCAGACTATACAACGTGCTCCAGTATTTCCACATCCAGCCTGGCATTTATTCCTGGATCATGGGAAGAGATCCTTCCTAACCCAAGTGCTCAGAGCACAATTCACTGGGTCACTCCTTGGGAGGAATTTCTTTGTTCCAAAGGTTTTTTTTTGGTCTTGGAACTCCACAGATGCTCCACAGTTCATTTCCCCCCATGAATATGAATTTATTGCTGAGGATGCGTCCCTGCCACTGATGCATAATCAGGCTGGTTAAATCTTCTGGTGGAGACAAAATATCCCAGGAATCTTAAACACTCGCTAGAAAGACGGGCTAAAAGAGCTTTGCTAACCCCAGTGAGAGAGTGGGGCGGGCGAATTTATAGAAAAATAAAAATTCTGTTTGTGCTGCCTGCAGATCCTGCCTTTCCCCCCTGGCACAGCCTTTGCTGTGGAGAGCCAGGTGATGCCAGATGTGGCAGGGCTGGTCTAAATGTTGCATTGCTCTGTTACAAGCCCTTGCTTGTGTGAACTTGCTGGGTTTTGAAAGCAAATTTGCGAGCAAGTGGAACTCGTATCCCTATCTGTCAATAATTCCTCATCGCACTCCACAAAAAGTCGTGGCTTTGCTTTTTCCCCACCCCCTGAATGCGGAATGGCAGTAAATCAGTCAACAGCGCTGTTTAGCATATAAAGCAGAACACTTCAAAGCCAGGCAGCCTTTTCTCTGCACCTATGAAATTCCAGACCGTGCTCCGAAATCCAGGGAAATCTCCTCGCCATTCTGAGAGCCTCGGCGATGCATATTAAAGGGCTGCTGTCAGCTCGCATTGTTTAAAAAGCGACTGATTAAAACAACATTTGGGGGAAGCACCCTTTGCACACCGTGTGAGAAACTCTCCCTGCAGCTCAGCCCCACAGCCTCCCCAACCCCAGACGACGCTTTCATTCTTAATTTTCTGAATTCTGTTTCAATATTTTCCCTCTTTCGCCAGCATTTTCCTTCAGACTGCTGAAAGGAAGAGTTCCCACAAGTGTTCACTCCCACTTTTTTTTTTCTTTCTTTCCCTGGACTTGCCTCTTACCAAATCTTCAGCTCTGGACGTTTGGAATCCCCACTGAAGTTATTTTTCCTCCAAAATACAGAGGAAGGGTTGCACCTGTTCTTAGACTCTAACACGCTAATATTCATCTTATATAACTCAATAATACATTATAATATACTAATTAATAATATGGTGATAATATAATGGATATTATTCTCCTTCTGCCAAAATAAGCGAGGTAATAATTATTTATCCCAAATAAACAAAACCCCCACGACTTGCCCAGGTTAAATTTCTTATCAGTATATTTGATGTGGAGCATTATCTGAATGTTTTCTTCAACTGGAGAATTTGTAAGATATTTCCAGCCCTTTCCCCTCTTTCCTGCCGGGGCCAGGCTTCACCTCTCTAATTTCTATAGATCCATGAGATCCCTAAGGTTGTGTTGTAACCCAGATCACCCAAGTTACCCTTTATCCAAATTTCTCCCCTGAAGCAGACCTGGCATGGAGCTGTGCCCTGCATCCCCCCAGTGCTGCCAGGATCCCACCCTGGAGGAGGAGCTGCTCCATCCTGCACTGGGAGAGGTTTTGGGATTTTTTTTTTTCTGCAGCTGAAATTAATTTCTTTACATAAAATCAGCGTGAGGTCTGTGCACTACCCAGTGGCTGCTGAACCCCTATGATATTGGATTTCTTCGCTCTTATTTTAACCAGTTCATTATCAAAACGATTTCCCCCCGTGTCCAAATGCACAGGAAGTGGAGGTAGCAAGAATTCCTGCAGTTGCACCCCAGGCCCCTGTGAACTGCTCAAATCTGGCCTTTATTGCAATGTCTACATGACATCAAGCAGCCTCTGGTTTGGGTCTCCTGCCCTTTCCCAGGATCTCCCGTGCAGCTTTCCCTGGGCCTGAGCCACAAGCACTGGGATCCAAAGAAAAATTCCCATTGGCCCCGGTGATTTTGAGGCTGTGCTCTGTGGGGACTGAGAAGCAGGGAAGGGATGGAATCATCATTACAGGAATATGCTGCAAAATATCTTCTTTGGATAAAAATGCTCATTTCATCAAAAGCAGCAGCCTCAGAAAGCAGATGTTTAGCAGGACCTGAGCTCTCTCTAACAAATAAGCTCAGCCTGGTTGAGCCTTCACACAGATTTACTCAGAGGGAAGAGTGAGATGTTAATTGTGGTTATCACTGTAAACAATTCCCACTTCTTACTCATGAGTTACACACAAAGTGCTTCCTGAGCAGGCTCTGAAGTGACTGGCCAGGGCAGCTCCAGAAGAATTATTACTTTTATTGAGAACTAATATCAGTGTTATCAGAACCCGGTCTAGAGGAAGGTGTCCCTGCCCAGGGGAGCTGGAATGAGATGATTTTTAAGGTCCCTTCCAGCCAAAGCCTTTGGGGATCCCACGCTTTTGTCCCAGTGAGCAGCGCAGCACGTTTGCACATCAGTGTGTGAAAGCAGCGTTCGCACCTGCAAACCGTGCTGGGTTCACAGACTCGGGGTTTTAAAGGTGCAGTCTGATGCAGCAATCAGAGCAATCTCAGTCCATCCTTTCTTATGCCCCTTAGCCATTAGGCTGGCTTAAGTGCAGCTTAAACTGCGCTTTACTGGCTGCATACTGGAGCGATGCAGCACAAAGGGCCGTGGAGATGGCGATGGCAGCAGCACCCCTGCAGCCCCCCTGCGCCGGGCTGCAGAGCTCTCACATCTTTACAGTTATCTCAACCCCCGTTGCCCAATTTAAGCCCGGCTTAGATGTGCCAACACCGGCTGCAGTCGTGTTCAGCTGCAGCAAAACCGCGGGCTGCGGGCTGATGCTGGCCCAGCTGAGCTGCAGCAGGGTCAGAAGTTGGTGCCCAGTTTGTTCCTGTCCCCAGTCCCCTCCTGGGCAGCAGCAGGGACCGGTGGGTGGCTGGGAGGGCCCTGTGTCCCTGCACGGTGTGGCCAGGGTGACACAGAGCAGAGCCTTGGCTCCAACACCCTCTCAGGGGGGGCTTGGGAAAGGGGGTGATGCCTCTGGAGGCTGAGCTGGAACAGAGCCCAGCCAGAGCAGAAGGATAAATTGGGGTTTATTCAAAGGCCTCACTGGGCACACCTGGGCCACACCCAAGGTGAACCCAAAATGGGCACAGAATGGACAAAGGATCACGAGGTCCCACTCTTTGATAAGTTCTGCTCCATCAGCACATTGGAGTTCATTGTGCAATTCCAGCTCCAGGTTATGGAGCTCCATCCTTGGTTTTCCTTCTCCCTTCACCGTTGGTTTTGTTCTTGGGCTGAAAGTTGTCCTTGGTGCCCAGCTGGAGCAGGAATTGTTTTGTGTCCCTGCTCTGTGCAGAGAGCTCAGCAGCACTGAACATGAAACCTACCACTAAAAGAGCCCAGAACCTAAAAAATATAAAAGCTCAAACCTAAGGCATCACAAGGTGCTCCAGCCCAAGGCACTGTTCCAGCTGCAGGAGAGCATCCCCAAGTGCTTGCAGCAATATTTGTTAGGGACTGCCCAGCACCAGCACAGAGGGTTCCCTTATTTACGTGGATCTGCAAGGATTGTGCAGGCAGCTGTTACCAAAACCCATCAAAAAATTGCATTTTCAAAATGCACCAGACGGAACCAAGGGTCCAAAGGCACAGAATGTGACCTGTGCTGAAAGCTGCCCCGTGATTCACTCGGTGTCTCTCCCCAGAGTGCTGCTGTTGGCACTTGCAGGAGGAAGGCACCAGCTGTGACTCAGGGTGTCTGTGGGGACAGCTCATGTCTGTCTGTCTGTCCGTCTGTGACTGAACAGGGACACAGCTTCAGCAGCACTCACTGACAGAGGCGTTTCAATCCACAGCATCCTGCTGCCTACCAAGCTCTATCATTTCATCAGGAACCAACATCTGCTTGTAACCCATTCATCTTTCTCAGCTACTCTTGGATTTGCTTCAAAAGAGCTCTGAATTTTAAAACTCAGATTTTTTTTTTTTTTTGTTCACCATCTTAAACATGATGGAGATTTTATTCTCTATCCCACTACCTTGATGGGGTTTTTTTTAAGTTATAAATGTCTGCATTAGCAGATGGTGATGTTTTATCCTTCATCACAGCCCTAAGTCAATGTTGGCAAACCCAGGGGAATCCAGGAAAGTCAGGCACACAGGAAACCTTATGGCCTGTGACAAATCCATGCCGTGCCTGATCTCTGTTAACACTGGCATTTCTGCTCTAAGCTAATTGGAAGAATTCCTGCTCTCCCTTCTGATTTTGATGCTGGAATGCAAAGAAAGGGTCTTGGTTATCCCTCGTGGTTATGGTTCCTGGTTTTTAGGAGGAAGCTGGATCTGAAATGGCTCCTGCCCACTGAGCCCACTGGGTGCTTCCACTCTGCACAAACATCCCAAGAGTGACGGGACAGGCCCTGTCCCTGCCTGCCCTGAGCAATGTCCATCCCAGAGGAATCCAAATTGGAGCCCAAAATGCTGCCCAAACCCAGGCATGGATTATTCTGGGAGTCATCACTGAACATGCCTGTTCCCAGACCTGCTCTGGCACAGACACCCCTGCCCTCTCTCCTCCTGCTTCTCAAGGCTGCCCTGTGCAGTGCAAGGGTTTTATCACCAAAGTCTCACCCCCTTTTCAGCTGAATCGGGACAGGTCCACAGCTTGTGCAAGCTCGTGCTTTTTTCTGTGTCAACAGCAATTGAAAGCATTTCCTCTGCCTTGTGGTTAATTGCAGTGGCCATCTGGATTAAATGCAGAAGCCAAATCTGCATTAATAACTCTTTCCACCTGGATAACCCATCTGCATGACCCAGACAGGCAGTTTCGGGAGCATCAGTTCCAGTTTTCCTCCAGCCACAGGCCCACACACTTCTGCTCTTTTGAGCATTGAGAAGGCAGCAGTTCACAAACTCGCTGCAAAATGAAGCCAGGGAAACCTTCCCATGAAGGGAACCAAAGGGAGAATATGGAAAAAAACCGAGGAGATTTAGTAATATGGAAAAAAAAATAGAAGATATAGTCTAAGTTTATTTTAACTTTTACCCAATTTTTGGACTTCTTTACCCCAAGGTTAGGTGTCCTCAGGATTAAGAAAAGTTGAGAATCATTGCTCAGTACCTTAACAAGAGAGAAAACCACGTGTAAGGACTCTAAATAAAAGACAGATTCTTCCCCTCACCTAATCCTGCTCAGGAGCAGGAGAGAAAATTGTGATGGTGGGTGGGCATTAAGGGCCAAAACAGAAACACATTTCCCTCATTTCCCTGCTTTGATGGACAAATGCCAAAAACCTTTGCTTGAGCAGCTCTGTGCTTTGTAAGACCCTCAGTCAAACAATTCCTCACCCACCAGACCAGAAAGTTCCAGCAGATCCTGAGGGAGAAGTCGGGGAATTGGAGAGGAGGTGCAGCAGGTGGAGGAAATTGTTACCTCTGGGAGCTGCTGGTGCCTGGGGAGCTCAGGACACAATTTCCAGGGCAATAAAGATTTGAGTTTCTGCACGAAGGGAGATCAATGCCAAGGGATGATGTGAGATTGGGCGCTCATGTTTTATTGGGAAGCTCTTTGGGTTCTGGCCTTTACACCAGAACACCTTCCCAACACTTTGTGTTGAGCTCAGTCCCTGTGGAAGAGGGGCAAATGGAAATAAAACCTCCTCAGAAATGAAAGTGTCTATTTGTGTTGTATTTGTAGCTGGTTAAAACACTTTTCATGTCGGTGTTTATTTGATTCAAACTCAGGTGGATTACTAAGAGGAGCATTTAAATGACTAAAGCATTTGCAAAACAACAGCACAATTGTTGGAAATGTTGAAACATATAAACTTGAATTTCTATCCTAAAATATCCGATTATTTCCCACTAAATTGTGAAAAGATTTTTCTAAGGAAAGGTTCTCAAATAACAAAAAGCTCCATAGCTCTTGGAGCAGCTTGTTTCTCCACACTCTCAGACAGGTTGTGCAGCTCTAGGGGCTCCCACATTTGAATATTCTCTGCCCATGGTTGATATTTCTCTGCCTTCCAAGTGTTGTAATGCAGCATTCTTTCGAGATCACTCAGCGCTGAATCATACACTCCATCACTTTAGCAAAAGAACAACCTCATTAAAAAGTAAAAGGTGGCTTTGCCCTTTCATTCTAGACAAACAACTGCAAGGGAAGGAAGGGAAGTTTAGAACAGTAAGACAATGTAATGAAAAAAAAAATAATTAAGAAGTCGTATTTACCCCTCTACAGCACATTTCACAAAGGAAAATAATCTATTGTCTCTCCTAAGACAATGGCCCTGACTGTACATGTCCTGCCCCACCGAAAGAACAGCAATCCTGGAATTATTCTAAATGTTTCTCATGCCTATCGAATCCCTCAAGTTACAAGAGCCAAACAAAGACAGAGAATCACACTCTGACCCCTTTAAAAACATCAAAGTGCCCCACTATCAGCCCAGGGTCTTCCTCCCAACCCAACCCTTGGCGATCGTGTTACAGCGCAACCGATTATTCATAATCCGGCCCGAAACTACAAATTATTTATTGATTTTGCTCTAATATTATCAAGTTCTAAAGAATAATTACTGGTGTAATAGTTAGCCGAGTTGTTATGAGAATTGTAAGCCCTTTTGGTTAATGCATGGCATATGTCTGAGGCATTCAGCTAATTCACATATCTGTCTGCACTATTAATAGAGAAGGTTACATGCCAATTATCCCGGGTTCAATCAGCCTGTTAGGATACAATAGCTGCAGTGTTCACACACTTGATGTGCCACATTCCTCACAGACATTATAAGCAGCTGGTCCAGATAAGACCACTGGGGCTTTAATATTTAGGAATCGCTGCTTCGCCCAACCTGGATTGCGATTTTTCCGTCGTAACTGTGGTCCTTTTGTTACCTCTAATATCTGTTTCTGACTTATTTTTAGATTCAGCTGTGTTGAAGTCAACTGGCATTTTAGGAGGGAAAGCAGAGCGTTGGAAATGGCTGGAGCAAAGCCGGGACAATGGATTCAGGAGTTCTCCAAATCCCCCAAAACCAGCAGCATTCCTGTGTCGTGAGGAGACATCACAACACCTCCCCATCACCCAAACCTGCCGGAGGGAGCACGCCGAAAAGATTGGCCAGTGCTAAATGCTTGATCAATGTAATGAATTTTGTCTGCTTTGCTTTAAAAAAAAAAAAAATATAAAAAAATTAAAAAACCACCAACAGGACAAAGCAACGGCATTAATTCGGGCTCTTGTTGGTTCTGCGTTTTTATCTCATTATTTGCATTTGGGAGAGAGAACTTCGGGACAAGTACTCTGATTTAGTTTGGCCAGAGGTAGGAAGCAGCACGCAAACAGCCAATTTAGAGGGGCGCGTTAGTGAAGGCACTGTGAGCTCGATTGGGGATTTCAGCACATGAAAACCAGACATTCATCTGTTCCCATGGAGATATTCCTTCTCCCAGTCAATCAGGGAGCTGTTCAGGTCAAACAATAGGCAGTGGTTCCTTTTCTCATCTTACAAACAGATACCCCCTCCCTCCTCCTCCTTCTATTTACGGGGATTCGTGATAACATTTAAACACCTACAAACCAGGCAATAATATTTCCAATGATGGACAAAAATGTTGGCTGAGTTGTTTTTTTGTTTCCTTTCTTCTTTTTTTTTTTTTTTTTTTCCCCCAAGCTTGCAGAGAAATGAAATAAATAAAAATGAGGCTGTCCTGGATTCTCGCACCCCGTGTGTACCCTGAACTTTTTTTTTCACACGATATTTACAATATTTAAACGGAGATAAAGTTATTTTCACAGGGCTCGAGGATCTTTTGTTGCCAGGCCACTCCAAAAGTGCGTGGGATAATTGCGTGCAACTTTTTAATTGCCAGAGCAGAGCTGACAGAAAAGAACCACAGGATGATGCTGGGGAAGATGCGAAGTGTGATTTCTTACAGAGCCATTAACTAAATCCTAAAAATAAAGCAGCACGTGGAAAGCAGTTGTACAGCACAGAGCAGGAGATGGAAATGATGTTTTTTACCAGAGCTGCTCCTCTCAGGTGTTCAGAGCAGGCTGAGGGACACCACGCCAGGGCACGTGGGTGGGAGGTTTTAGAACCGTATTTTCGACAATTTAGAATAATTTTTGCCTCACTGGCCCCAAAATCTGTGTATTTAAGCATGTTGTTACATAACTGTAGTTGTGAAACGTTATCTTTTTATACGTGTAACTTAGGAAACTACAGGTGCACTTTCTACTCTCAAAAAATTCTTCCCTCACACACGATCAGGTGCTGCCTTTTCCTCTCCCTAAATGCCTCTGTGTTGTTAAGCTTTGAAAATGCCCCAAACTCCTTCACCACCGAACTGTTTTAACACTTTCCTATCCCTCACTGACAGTTCCAGAATCCCCAGATTATTTTTGGCAGAGCTGCTGAAATTTCTTCATTGATTTTTGATTCATCGATCAGAGTGATGATGAGTCCTTTTAGGGGTTTTATGTAAAATGGGTGATTTGGAAGAGGGCGGAGAGCAGCCAAACCAAGGGAAAAGCAAGTGAAATTCCATCTTTATTGAACCATTAATCAGCAAATTCCTGCCCACAGCCTCCTCCAGGTGCCCCTGCCCAGATGGCAAAAGGACAAACACCAAAGGAGGGATTGCAGTGCATTGGGGTTTATCCCAGACTGGGAATTGGAGTCCTGTCTGGTGTTACATTGGCAGAATAAAAGTGGTTTTCTGTAAAACTGAGGTTCATTAATTCTCCTCGGGAAACAAATTCCTTAAACGAGGGTTTGCACTGAAGCTCGTGCCTGAAAAGCAGGCTCAGAGCCTGGCATGTCCCTGTGTAAAAGTCAAATATCAGACACCAACACCCTGATTTCTGCCTGTGCAATGCCAGGACCAGCACTAAATAAACACTGATGTATTAATGAACTCCCCAGAATAAAAAGGAGAAAAGAACCAGATGGTCCCAGATCCTTCCTAAATTCTACCTCTGCTGGGAGGCCCCGGCCTCCTTTCCAGGGCAGGAACAGCATCCTAAAACTCTCACTGCTGCTCTTCCCCTTGTTTTTGTCACTAAATTCCTCCTCCAGCGGGAGCTGGGCTCCTTCAGGGGCTGGGAACACAATGCCAGCTTTTAGGAGGAGCTCTGGCCGGCCTCGGGGTGTTCCTGCAGTGCAGGCACCGGGCAGAGGTGCCCGGCTCCTGCCAAGGCTGTGCCCGACAAAGGGCGCCGGAGACCCCGGGGTGGCATCATTTACCAAAACACAAAGCGTCTTTTTTCCACAAAGCATCTCCTTTCCAGCGTGGAGAAAAGGATGGGAAGGAGATCTCGCAGGATAAGAAGATGGTTTTGGTCCAGATGAGAACTCCAGAAGGCGAAAGAAGAATTGGCGTTCAGCTGGCTGAGTAAGAATAGAACAGGAAACTGCAAATGACACCAGCGGGGTGGATTGTACGATTAAGTAACTGCCCTCCTTTTTAATGAAGTCACTCAAGTACAACTAAACAGCAAAGCAAAGCAGGAAAGTCAATAGAGTTAAACTCTGCTGGCTTTAAACAAGCCGGGCCAGTTTTGCGGCTTCTCCCAAAATCACATTTCCAGCCCCGCACGGGAGATTTCGTTTCTCTGAACGATTGGAACAAAGAAATTGCGAGCTCAGAACCGTCTCAGTAAACAACCGGGGGGTGTAAATGATGAAGTCTGAGGTGGTTAATAAACAAACAAAATAAACGGGATTTCTCTGCAAAAGGAGCCCGGCTTTAGGCGCCCTTTGTGCCGTCCAGGCCGGGCCCAGCGAGCACCTCTTCTAGGCAGGGATTTCTCACCTATTGAAAGCAACATTTGCAAGTGACTTACCCTTTGAAACCCTCAGCTGCTGAGAGGGGACTGATGGGCTGGCACCTGTCCTTAAACCGCTTTTATCTATTCACTAAGGCCTGCCTGAATTAACCGTTTTAAAGGCGACTTTTGGCGTGCTGCAGTTAACCCATTAAAGGAACAACATCCCCGCTGGCCGCTCTCCCTGAGGCTTTGCTTTATTTTTGATCTTTCTGCCTCTTTGCAAGGACCGAGGCTGTGCCAAACACGAGCGCTTCCCATCAACGCCGAGGGCTCTGTGGAAGCCTCGGTTCTGTCCCGGTTCTGTCCCGGTTCTATCCCGGACCGGTTTATTATTCAAAGGCAACGCTGGGGACCGAGAAATTCTGGCTCGCATATTCCTCTTGTGCCCCGATGCACAGAAATTAGATGGTGACCTTTCGTCTGAGCAGTGTGGTGAGCAGAGCCTGTGTCTGCTCTCACTCTGCAGTGCGAGGGATGGAGGGGAAAACTCAGATAAAAACGTGATTTGTATCCATTCAAGGAGAAAATACAGGCGTGGATTTTATTTCTTCTATTCCTGCACTTCTTCCGTGGAGCATTTCGAATACCCGACGGTTTTACAGACAGCAGAAAGTCTTTAAGTTGTTATGGCAGAGCAGGAGGAGCTGGCAGCCATAAAAAGGAAGTTGCATGTCATATTAAAAGTGAGCTAGAACTGTCTGGGGTATTAATAGACCAATAGAACAAGGGAAAACAGCAAACAAAACATCATCCGGAAAAAAAGAACAAAGGAGAAGAGTTCTCAAAGCAAAAGCAGAACTTTTGAAGAGTTAGATCCTCAATTTGTGGCCATACCTAAGAAAAGGCAAAGCAAAGCCGTGAACTAATTGATCCTAGGAACAAAGTGAAACTTTGTTAGGGGCTTCATGATTGCAAAAGAGGGTGGAGGGAAAGAAAAAGTAGTAGGAAGAAACTCAGGAAATCTCTCGTCGGGTCTGAGGTGGAATCATAAAAGAAAGCCTGTCCCCACTTCAGGAAATAGAAACATGATTTCTTTCACTGAGATTAAGATCTGGACTCATTTCTGTAGGTACTGAGGCTTTACTGCCCCTAGCATAGGTAAAATTAAAAAATTATTAATCTGCTACAAGTTAAACTGATGTAATTCTTAACCATCCACAGAAAAACTTCTGTTTGCTGGAAGGAAACAGGAGAGACACCAAGCTGGGGTTTACAGGTGCAGCATCTCAAATTGTCAATGATGTCCTGATATAAAGTCACAACTGCACAGAAGTGCAAATTCCCGGCCTGGAAATGTGCTCAGGGAGCCCAGACCCCACCAGGAAGGAGCAATGATGGAGCCAAAAGGCAGCAGAACATGTGGATCACTTTAAAATAAAGTTTGCATTTTTATTTTGCCCCAGTGAAGCAGAATGGCAGCAGGAGGGTGGGATCCAAACTGGGGTAAAATGGGGTGTGATCTGCAGAGGTTCCAAACCACACTCCAGGGATTCCCACAAGTGAATTCCTGCTTTCAGATTTCCTCATTTTTACCATTTTCTATGGGAAATTCTGGGGGAATCCTCACTCTTTTGGCGTCAGTAGCAAAACTCATTAATTTCGAGAGGACAGGGAGAATATTCACAGCAAAGACCAATCCCCACAGTTGCCAGGTTCCATCCTCAGGGCTGCATTTTCAGAATGATGACATTTCGGCTGAATTCAGACACGTGTGATATTTATTCAAACCAGATGCATCAAATTCCTTACAAATGCTTACAGTAACTATTAATCAAGTATTCATACTGTACACTGTAATCAAGTGCTCAGAGCTGCACTCTGCTTCACATATCGACAAAAAGGGATTTTTTTTTTAAACTTCCTTCACCAAAAAGAGATCAAAGAAAATGATGGTAAATGACATGGAGCTCCCATGAGCCATCCCACAGAACCAGCCTGGAAAATGCCTACAGGAAAGAAAGGAACAGTGGGAATATGATTGGGTAGTACGGAATTACAGATGGGTTTGGGTGGGAAGGGACACTAAAATTGTCCTGTTCCATCCCCTGCCATGGCAGGGACACCTTCCACTATCCCAGGGTGCTCCAGCCTGGCCTTGGAATTTCCAGGGATCCAGGGACAGCCACAGCTGCTCCGGGCACCTGTGCCAGGGCCTGCCGATCCTCACAGGGAAGGATTTCTGCCTGATATCCAACCTACATTTCCCTTTTCCAGTCTGACAGCCAGGACCTTGTGAGAATCCTATCCCAGCTTGAAGAGCTCCTGGCCAAGAGGCCCCACACTTCACAAGGCTCTGAATACAACGCTGCACATTGGGCTGTGCTTTTTTAGGAGACAGATAAGAAAACAGTTCCTACAGGCCTGACCACGCGTTCTTCCCACCCCACAGATCACAGCTCCGTCCTGGAGGAAGCTGTGCTGCTGATGAGCTCAGCTGAGCGGTGTAAATCCACCCTGCAAGGATAATCAGGGCTGACACATCCCTTACTCACACCCTGGTGCACTGTTTGTGCAAGCTGGAACTCTCCAAACAACGCAAACCACGGCAGCGAGCCCGGGCAAAGGGGAGAGCCCTGCCAGGGCTGCAGAGCACGGACAAACCACACAGCTGGGGCAGGAATCTGGCAACAAAATGGTCATAAACCCCTGGATTTACACGTGCTCTGTATTTACCTGAGCACCACGGCTCTGGGAGCAGCCAAAGCCCAGAGCGTGCAGGAAATCAAGGGGTTTTGAACAGGATGTTACCAGGAGGAAATAAAAGAACTCCTTTTGTCGCTGTGCATGCTGCAGTTGCACTTAATTTCCCTGAATACACCCCGAGAAGGTTTCAAAATCATCCCTCAACAGGATGCTCTGACACACTCCCTGATTTACTTGCAGGCAAAACAGGTAGGAAGTCTGCTATGGGGCTAATTAGTGAGCTTAATTGTAAAGCAAGCTGTTTACATAAGGACATGTTCACCCCAAAGTATGATGAATAATTGGAAATTATATCCACCGATTCTTTAAAGGCAGATAAAAGCCTAAAGAAACTGAGGATACTGAAAAAAACTCTTTATTTCCTCTCAGGCCTTACCCTTCTGTTTGGAAATGTGGAAAACCAAATTTCTAAATAAATGTTACTGCAGCTGATTATGTGATTTTAGTGGTACACAAGCACAGGAGCAGAAAGAGGAGGTGCCAGTGTGGGCTGGCTTTCATCACATGCATGAAAGTAATTCTTGGAATATAGCTTTGCATGAACAAATTAAAATATTGCAGATATGCCATTGATAATTTCATATCTGAACCCCAATATTCTAATTAATTTGTTGCCTCATAGTTACTCCTTGTTTTTGGACTAAAATCAGAATAAAAAATAATATTGCTCTGCTGAGTTTTCTCTAGGTGACTCTCCACCCTCTGGGAGATGATTTGGTGACTTCTATTCAATGGCTTTGATTTTTGTTGCTGTTGTTTTTATTTCTAAATTTGCACAACTGAAACTGAGTGCATGGGCTGGTGCAGCCTGACTCAGCTGCCAGGTATGCCAGAGTGCCTTGGGTGTGACTGCTCTGCAGTCAATGTGGCAGAAAACTCCAAATCAAACCCAAAGTGAGTGTGGAGGGCACTCTGGTGCAGAACCAGCCCATTGCCAGGGGTCTCATCCCTGATTTTCCAGCAGTGCCCCTCAGCCTGGCAGTGCTGTGAGGAGCCAGACTCTCCAGTCAGGGGATCACCAAAAAATACCCACCTGCACTAAGGGAAAGGAGCAGAGAGAGCAAAACCTGCTGAGGCAAACAGGGATGACCTTTTTAGGATCACACCTGGGGGTTTGGGGTCATTTTTGGCCCCTTCCTGCCCAGCACTGCCTCCATTCCCTGTGTCCTGCTGGGACAGGGAGGATCTCCCTCATTCCCTCCCCTAAGGTGGGACCCAGCCTTGCCCAGACCCTGGGAGAGGCAGTGACACCCTGGAGCTCTTGCAAAATAATCAAGGAAACTGTTCTTCCTGTAAGGTTCACTCCTGGCTGTCAGAAGAGAATTCAAAAGTTCATTTAACAGCACAAAAGAGTGAACAGAGTAAAACGACTCTGAAGTTATTTTAACTTAGACCTGCTCTGAAAGGCAGAAAAACCCAAACGGGATCACCACTTTTCATTACGTTGGTTGCTGAAATTGTTCCTGATTTCTGGGCTGTCAGTGCTTGGGCCCCTGAAAATTTGGCAGCGGGGAGAACTCTCAAAGATATAAATTTCCACTTCTAACAGGGCTGAGTGTGCTCCCCACAGAGAGCCCTGCCCAGAGCTGAGAGCACGCTCTGGATTGTCATTAGACTGTCATCAGGGCTTGCACTGGGAACTGCGCTGGGGAGCCTGTGCCAATTATTCTTTTTTTAGTATTATTTTATTTAATAAAACCCAGTGAACCATGTGCTTGAAGTTAAGCATGTGTTTCACGTGCTCAAGGAAATAGGACTGGCTTAGCACACGTCTTCAGAGGGGCAGAGCTGGTAAAGACAGATTGCAGTGTTACCACAGGACTGACACAGAAATGGACTGGAAACTTCAAAAAAGTTTTTAAACTCAAACCAGCTACAATACAATCTTTGTCGACACCAAAGACTTCTGGCTTTGTAACAAGCAAACTGGATTTTTATGACATAAATTTCCCCCAGAATGTTGACCATACCCTTTTTGTTTGCTCTTCTGAAAACAAATCATAACGTTCAATTTCTATGGTGGTGACATCCTTGGGACGGAGCGAGTTGTGGCTTTAAACCACCCCAGTTATATCAATATTGAAGAGTCATTGATGACTCTTCACTTTGGGAAACAGTCAGCTCAGGACAGTTGTGTAATAAAATAATAAAATCCAGTAAAGCAGAAAAATTGCCCATGTAGGCAAATCCAGGTGGTTTTCATCCTGGCACGTCACCCCACAGTGCTGGCAAGCAGCTTTTTGGGGAAAGGATTTGTCCTTTCCTTTTAGCATTTTGCAGTGTCTAACTCAAGAACTCCTGATCTGTGAGGTGTGGATGAGTTAATATCGATAATTCCATCATTAAAAACATTATTAATTGGGAAGCTGCAGCCAGTCCCAGCTTGTTTTCTCCCCTACAGCCCAGAGCTTCGTGCTGGCACATTCCTGAGGGACAGCACTGTGGGGAGTGGGGAAGAACACACAAAATGAGGGAACACGGGTCACAGCATCAATAAAGTTGCAAAATACCTGCAAGATCATCAAATCCAACCTTTAAAAGAGGTTCCCCCAAAAGAGCAGCAAAAGGAGAAGCTGCTGATTCAGACCAAGCTGTCCTGTCTCCCTAAAATTGTCCTTTCAAAGCAAAAGTGGGATCTTACAGCACGTCCTGGGGTTCCCTGGTGTGATGGAAGGGCATTGGGGGGGGATCTTCAAATTCCCTGCCCCAATATCCCAAACTGACCCCACCTAAGAAAGAACAAGGCTGGGAGTGACCACAGCAGCTTTATGTAGCCAGAAGAGAGGGAATAACAGCCTCTGACCAGGAATCCACCAGCTCAGCCCCAGCCAGAGCAGCACGTTTGTCCAAAACCCGAGCCCTCCTCTCCTGCCAGCCCAAAGAAAAGTCAGCAATAAAATTAGAGGTTGTTAGGCAACTTAGCTAAATTTATATCCATCGCCAGCACTCTGCTGCTTCCTTCAGGGCACAGTTTTCCTCTCGGAGGGCTGGTGGTTGCCATCCCTCCCTCCCTCCCTCCCGCGGCCCCTACAATGGCAAGCACCTGTTCAGGCAGCAGCTGATGGGAGACGTAAGAGCTGTGCAACTGTAAATGCTCAGCAGCTGGAAATGGTGATGCAAATCATACCTAAGTGATTGAAAGAGCTGACAGAGCCTGTTGTGAACCCTCTGCTCCCATTCCTTTCCCCCCCCTGAGCGCTCCCAGGCCTGGATTTGCTGGAGTTTGGGGCTGGAAGTACATTCTTCATCAGATCCAGGGATCTGGAACATCCCATCGCTGTGGGTAAAGTTTGAGAGTGATCCTCTGATAAGAATTACTGCACCCTGGCTCCTGTCCCAGCCCTGCCGAGGGCAGAGAGACAGATTTGGGGTTGCAATGGTAGAAAATTAGTAGCGGGTGGAGGAGGGTGGTGAAACTGCCTGTTCCAACTTCAAATGGTGCCCAAAATATCTGTGTTAACACCGGGAAGCAAAAAAAATACAGAGAAAAGTGCTGACATATCAAATGTAGGTATTTGACTAATTTGTAATTATCCAAGTGCTATTCTAATTTATAGACTCTCAGATTCCCTGTGACAATGAAAGTTGAGGACGATTGCTCCACATTCGCTGTCTCCTGGCGCGGGACAGGAGGCGCAGAGGTGAGAAGTGAGAAGAACAAAGTTTGCAAACACTTTGAAAACAGATCAATGCAGGCAAAGGGCCTCCCCCAGGAGGGTTTTGGCTCAGTGCTTGCTGTGCCAAAAGAGGGAACAGCTTGAAGTGAGCACACGCGAGCACATCCCTGCTTGGCACAGCGAGGAGGAAGGAGCTGCTCTTCCAGAGAAATCCCTGGAGCAGGGATTGTAGCACCAGTGCTGGAATTCCAGCTCTGTGCCACTCTGGAGGAGAGGGGCTTGGGGAAGATGGGGATGGGGCAGCCCTGACTCCCTGGATTTGTCCTGCCTGCAGCTCTGGCAGGGAGAGCAGCCAGATTTGTGAGTCCCTGACTGAGGAATTAACCCCGTGGATGATGCTGCTCCTCACATGGGTTGGACTCCCAAAAACCACCCCGTGGGGTGAGGCTGAGCAGCAAACCCAGCCCTTCGAGGGGATGGAAACCTCGGCAGGGATGCAGTGGCAGGAGGAAAGGAGGGGAGAAGTTTTTCCCAGAGCTCAGGGCTATTTGGGCACATTTACTCCGGATTTGTGAATCCCTGATTGTGGGATGAACCCCATGGATAATGCTGCTCCATATGGGGGTTGGATTCCCAAAAAACGTTCTGTTCCTCAGAATTCAGCTCTGCCAAATTGCTGTGGCACCACCTGCAGGGATCTGTGCAGGTGCTGCTCCCAGGGGATGGGGGTACCCCATCCCTGTCTCTCCTGGCACAGGGGCCAGCAGGGATTTGAGGATGAACATGGCTTTGTGCCAGGCTAAACACAGCCCAGAGCCTCACCTGGGCACTGACAATGCCACCCAAAAATGTCCCCACCTGCACTGACAAAAGGCCCTTCTGAAGCCCTGCCCCAGACCTTGTAAACACCAACTGTAAATTAACTAAATCCTTCTCGATCTGGAGATTGTGTGTCTGCATCATTCATTGCCCAGATCAAATATTTATGAGCAGGGATTTTATTATTGCATTATCTGTTTTTATAAGGCCTAATTTGAAGAAAGCAACCCATAAAATAGGAAATTACATTTTTAAGCACGCTTCTTTAGCAAGGACTGTTAGAACCCTGAGAATTTTACCTTGTAACTGATGATACATTATCCCTGACAACACAGAGCCATGTAAAACATAATTACTGGCACAGCATGGCTTGCGACCATTTTTACACTAAATATCATTAATTTAAATACTGGTTAATTAATTTAACGTCATAAAATTCATGTTTTAAATAACTGTGTTGTCTAACATCTTTAAAGCTGCGTGTCTTCTTTCTTTCTGGCTCCCACTTCCTCCTACTCCAGCAGTGTCAAATTGCATTGAAGTCAATTAAGAGCTGCTCATTTATTATACACACCTTGTTAAAGCAAGCAGGATAATTGGATGCCGAGCCTCCCTTTCCCTCACAACCACGATTTAAAGTGGCACGATGGGTAAGAAGGATTTCTGAGCTTAGGTGGTTTATAAAGAGATGCACAGGAGGAATTTTTTAAAGGCCCCAGTGTCAGAAGGCCCCGGTTCTTTGATTTTTAATTATTGAAGTGTGCCTTCACCTGTGGGGTTGCAGGGACAGGGGGGTTAAGTTGGGGTTTTTTTCTGGATTTCTGGAAGTGAAAGGTTTTATTGGTGCAGGAGAACAAGGAGGGTGGCAGAGGTAAAAAAAGGCAGCTGGGGGATGAAGGATGAGCAGAGCCCTTGGTGGCACCATTTGGTTTGAGCACGGGGCTGCTCTGAAATGGGGGCAGCAGGAAAATCCCCCGGCTGGGATCGCTGCTGCTCGGGCAAGGGGGGAAAGCAGAGAGGAGCAGAATCCCCCAGACAGCTCTGAAAATCGATTTTACCGGCAGGAACACAGGATTCAAAATAAACCTCTCCCTTTCTGTGGGCACGGCTCGGCCCAGCCGCGCTGTGCCAACCCAGAGAACCCGGGGGGAAGGAGGAAAAGTCTCCCCTGGGGCAATTCCACCCCAAAAATTCCATTATTGTTGTGCAAGAATCACATTTTGGAGATTCTGGAGAGTGGTGCCTCGGGCCCAGGCCTTGTAAAAAGTTCTAAACGTGCAAATTCATGGGAATAAGTTTGGTTTTAGTGGGAAGCAAAGGCACAGCCTGGGAAGATGGGGGAGAGCTGCTCAGGGGTTGGCACGAGGAGCTATGAAATTTTAATAAAAATCTCCTTTGATCAGAATCTATTTCACAATTTTTCCAGAAAAGGGGAAGGATTTTAAAATATATAT
>VYXF01011337.1:0-21780 GCA_013397295.1 Polioptila caerulea | reverse complement strand
GCACTTTGCTCCTATTTACAGCATAGCTGTATGTGCAGCCCTTTCATACTATGAAAGAATATGACTCTGTTAAGGGAATATCTGAATGGTTCATGAATCTGAAGAACAAATTGGTCAGATTTTCCTTTATTCCTTTCATCTCAGTATTGTCCTTCTGTAAGAAGCCAGGCATTTTCTCTCCCCCCTCAGTGGCTGGGCTCTATTATCTGTCTGCTGGCACATATCCATGGACTTGGAGCTCCTTACCTCCAGGAACCTGGCTCTGCCAAGTTTGGGGACAGCTTGCCTATTTTTGACCTTGCAAGCAGTATATGTTTCTCCTGGCATTTTCTGGGAGGAGCAGAGTGCAGCATTGGGAATGTTCTCGAAAGGAACCTCAGCCTTCTACCATGTGCTCCTTCCACGGAGCAAATCCAAGGGTGCCACATGACTGTCAGCTCTTCATCAAACAAAATGCTTGGAAGGCAACCCACACAGTGTACTGAAACTGAAATGAGATGAGGCAGACCCTTTGTCCCACCCTCCAGAGAAATGCAAGCACAGGAACAGGTGGTTGGACCTCAAACCACATCTGTCACCATCATCCTGAACTGGAGCATTTATCCCAACTCTCCTTCCATAGGGATTCCCCAACAAAAGGCAAGATCATCTTCTCTCACACTGTGTTGTGAACTTGTTGGCCTGGAGAGCTGACCCCAAACATGGTAAACAGTGATGCACTAATTCCCTGGTATCTCAGGGGTTTATTTATTTACACACCCTCACATGCCAGTGCTAATCAATAACTCTATGCTCAACTCACCTTGATGGAGATGTGTCCGTGTGCCAGGAACACACTGGAAAAGGTGGGCAGAGTGGATCCATGTCATGTGAATGTCAACTGCTCTAATTAATGGCAGGCCTGGAAAGATGGACTCAATGATCTTGGAGGTCTTTTCCAACCTTAATTGTCCTATGACTCTGTGACGGTTAAGGCACCATTATGGCCATATTGCAAAAAATATAACAAAACACAGTAAAAACAAGAGAAGGTTTCACACCAGTTCAGCCTGATATTTCATGCTGTATATCTGGTATCAAGTTGAGACATTTTAATATATCTTACAACATTATATTTTAAGGTGGTAGCACATAAAATATTTTCAAAAAATGTCCCAGTGCAATTTTATTATCACACAATCATCCAAGTTAGGGAATACATTTCTGAAAAGTAGCTCATTACAAAGCCGTTTATTGTACCCTGCTATTGTCAAAGGTACCAGTATTTATGGTAAATGCTTTCCATAAATAAGCCCTGACTCTGCTGTATCAGAAAATAATCACAGAGACTGAGTTATATTTCTGTAATTTGCTCCTATGATAAACAGAATGTCAGTTTAAGCCCCAGAAGGTTTTGTAACCATACAATCTACACAAGAATGCAGCTAATTTTGAGATCCATCTTGCTTTCACTGCACTCTGAGTTCTACCAATCAGCTGAAGGAAAATGCTCTCTTACAAATAAAAACTGTCTGAGAACAGCACATTGATTGCTGGCCAATATTAAGGCTTCAAATCTGTATTTAAAAAGTGGTACTGGTGACCAATAGCCTGCTCTATGTGTCCTCACAACTTATCTGGGGGAAGTCTGACTGTCCAAGAGAAGTTTCCTTACTTGTCAACCAAGTATACCAATGTCCAACAGCTATCAGCAAAACTTCATCTGAACTATTAAATATTGGGAATTCCCCAATGCTCTTTTGGGGGAAATTGACAGTAATTCTGACTGCAGCTGTGTCAATTCTCACAGAATCCAGTCTAGCTTAACCTTAACAGACACCAGAAACCTGTGGAAGAGTATCTAAGCCATAAAGCAGCACTTGGAGCCAGGAGGGAATTCTCTAGAATCTCAGAATCTCTCACCATAGGTCAAAGGAGTCAAAGCTGCAATATGGGCACTGCTGAGACATCCCAACAGCCAACAGGTACCAACAGGTGTAACACAAAAGTATGCTCTGTGGACTTTTCCTGCAGCTAGGTGCTTGCTCCCTTCTCTCCCCTGCATTGGATCTTCACTGGTGTGAGTACAGCTGGGCGCTGAGGGAACTGAAAAACAGCCTGGAAAATACAGCAGTGAGTGTGGCCCTCTTCTCCAAGGATACAGCCACAGAACAGCCCAAGGTGGGAGTGACCTCAGAAGGTACAAGGTTTTGTGGGCAGGGGAGGAGGGCTTGGTGAGATTCCCTGGAATCCTGTCCAGCTGCAACTTGGAAATCTCCAACAAGGTGGACTCTGCCACACTCCTGGGGAGGTTGTTCCATCAAAGGCTTGCTCCTGATGTAAGAATTGCTTTTTTATGTTGACCCAAAACCCCTCCCAGTGTTACCTGATTGTTGCTCCTTGTCTTCTTCAAGTGGCTCTTTGTGAACAGAGATGCTCTGTCCTCTTTGTATCTCTGCTCTAAATACTGGAATCATGTGATGAACCTTGTGCTCTCCAGAGAGAAAAGACCCAATTTCTCCAGTCTACCCTCACAGCACAGGTTCTCCAGCCCTTTGATCATCTCTATCCCTCCTTTGGGCCCTCTCTAATCTGTAAGAGCAGCAGGGGAGAACAAAGCACTGCAGGGAGAACCATCATCCAACTTCAATGGAAGCACAAACTTATACTCGGTAAATGTGACCTTAGCTGTTGCTGGAACAGTTCAGGAGATTTTTGGAGGAACCAGGAATGGAAATGGAAAATGAAGAATAAAAGTAAAAATAAATAAAAATAATAAAAGGAAACTGAAATTAAAAAGAGGGAGGAAAAAAATTATCCCTAATAGTACTTTTCACCCAAGAGTTTCTGACAGTGGAGCTCTGTTACAGCTGGCACCAGAGAAACAGGAGCAATTATTTCTGCAATGAGGACTTTATCTGTTGTGCTGTCTCCGCTGCTCAGGCTCTGTTCAGGCTCAGCAGCTTGTTTGTAAATCATCCAGTTTTCCTTCTTTCCAAAAGGGACTGGGGACACAGTGGTTATCAGCTTCCCTTGGACAATGCAGGAGAAACTTCTTCCTGACTGACCTGTGTGGGAAGGGAGCTGCTCTACAAATGCATAATGCCAAAGGACCTCCACCCAGCTCTTTAGCTGTATCACACTATAAGAAGCAATTCTTCTGCAATGTTTGGACAATTGCTCACAAAAAAATGACCTTTCTTCATCACTGCTTCAATCTGAACATAATTTATGTTAGTCTTCTAGAAGCAATCTTAAGAGAAAAGCAGTTTAAACTGCTTCTGTGCTCTCAGTTTTCTTACCAAAATGTCAGAGACTTTGCCCCTTTTTAAAACAAAAACAAACACACAGAAAGGATCGTCTGTTCTCTCTACACACAGAATGTTGATATTTTCCCTCTTTGACAACTAGAAAATATTTACATTTCTCTTCACAGATTTTTGAAAGATGAAATTAGAGTATTAATATGTCCCAATTTGAGGGACCAACCCTTTTGAGACAAGAGAAGTTTGCTTGGAGAAAAAGAGCATGACCTAAACATTTCACATATTTGCATACCCTCAGCTTGGACTCACCTCTTGAAAATGTCATTTCAGCTTTCACTGTGTTGGTCACAAGACCCCATGTCGCTGTTTTTGGAATGTATATTCTTGTTCTGAGCAGGGAGATAAGGCTCCTATTATTCAAAAGTAATCACAAACCCAACAATTAAAATATACGTTCTACAAAACAATATATCTTTTAAAAAATATTTGTTGATATCTCATCTAAACAGATACAATGCAATGAAAAAGGAAAAAACCCAATCCTATGGTTTGCACCCAATCTGATAATTATGTTGTGTAGTCATTAATGAGTTGATTACAGGAAGACCATAATTTTCACTGGCACCATTAAAATGGCAGAGCACAAGTTCTGTGAGACACTTTGGAATGATATAATGGGTATTCTCTAGCAAGCACTGAGCTAGGTTTTGAATTCAATTATTCTGTAGTGATTTGTACCAGCTGAGTTTCTAGCTCATTGTCTTTTGTAATCTCGTTATGTTTACAATTTCCATTTTAATTAATGCCATCTTAGAGTTTCCTCAATACACCTTTGTGAAAAATTCAGCTGCTAATGAGCATTTATGCAAAGTCGTCACTCTCACCACTGGGTTTCTAGGAATATTGTATTGCTCTAATGTTTAAATATTCTAATGTTTAAATGCCTAATGTTCTAATGTTCAGTTATTCACTCCACACCATTCAACAAGCTGCTTTCTTTAAAGGAAGAACCAAGAACACTGAACAAGTACGAATAACTGTTTTGGAAAATCTGCTAATGAACACAGATATGCTCTGTGTGGGCTTCCTGATGACCCTTATCCTATCTTTTGTGAAATGGAATATAACTCCCAATTCTTTGTCAATTTCTTGTGTCTTTTCAAATGCAAATAATGTGAATATTCTTCCCTTTCATCACAACCGCAGGGTAAAAAGAGAGAGTAGACAACTCTTAAGTTTCTCGCTCTGATAAAAACATCAAAGAGAAAGGCCAGATTCAAATTCTGTTGATAATTTCTAAATTGTAACAGAACCCAGAGATCAGAGAGGGTTTAAAATTCGTGGCTATTGCTACAGGATGGGGCTTTATCTCTGTGCACCCTGCCCTGCATTCTGTGTTTGAACTTGGTTTTCGGAGACATAATCATTTAGCAGCCTTGCAATCCAGAGTCACTTTCAGATTTGTGTGTTGTTTAGTAGTTTTGTAAATCTCAGCCTGAAAACACGCAGATTGTTCTTCCATCACCTCAGGACATTCATTTAGGGACATGCACAGTGCACAGCCTGTAAATAAATCCACTGAAACTCAAAAGTGCCGACACGCTTGAATATACAAACCTGCAGTACTAGGCAGAACTGGGCCCCTGAAATCACCCATCCTGTCTGGTCATTCCCTTTCTGCCACAGAGTAAAGCCAGAGTAAAATATGACTTTTAGGTTGATTCCTGTGAAAGACATATGCAGCTTTTGCACCACCAAAGACTCCCCCCTCTGTCTGGTAACACTTTGGGTGCTTAGGAAGAAAGGAGAGAAAATTTTGTCTGGCTCATTTGCTAAGGATTTGCTTCTCCTCTTGTACGGTTCATGGCTGCCTGGTTGCATTGTACCCCACATGCCAGAAATTACGTTAGAAGTGAAGAAAGTGTTTATTTCTGCAAGTTAAGGACAAAAAAAAGTAAGAAAAACTCTATAAAAATGTTCTGTCCTTTTGCAGCATTATGTCTAAATGATTGTGGCATGTAGAATTTGATGGAAGATATGTCAGACATGAGTTGGGGAATGGTGCAACCTTTCCAGCTAAACTGTTTATTTATAAAGCTCAAGGACATTGTAATTCTCTTGGTGTAGTGTCATTTGGCAGACCTTCTTATTTTTATTTACATCATGCTCCAGAAAATATTTCTTAATACTTGAGACTGATAAATGGAGAAATTACTGATAAAAAAGAGGCATTCAGTCTCAGGTTGTGTAGAGATGCTCTCACAAATCCTGTCAGAGCTGGAAACACCAGCTGTCCTCAGGCTTGTTCAAGCCAAACCTCTCTTTAGTGAAGGATGTCTTGACAGCTTTTTCTAACACTCCTCCCACCCAACTGACATTCCCTCAGACAGCAGGCTGCTCCAAAAAACAAGTAAATCACTCTAAAGAGTAGGAGTGACTCTGGGAATGGTGATGGATGAAGTCTATGCTGTCCATACATTACCATCTGTAAAAAGATTGTATCTTTTGCAAGCTTTATCATCCTAGAGAGAATGTTGAGGCATTTCAGGGATAGAGATGTGCGGCACAGTCAGCTCCTGCTCAGATGATGGTCCCCAAAAGGCTGAAATAACTGTGAAACATCAGATTTTGCAACATAATAACATTGTTGACATCTCTGTGTCTGACCAATAGAGGGTCAGTTGACAAAACCTATGAAGTCACAGCAGAGAGGGAGGAAGTGCAGAAAGTTTAGATGTTCCAGGTCATCTCAAGATGTTTGACAAATAACTCCAGGAGACACCCACATGGAAAAACCTTCATCTCCATGGAAGTCGAAGTGGCAAGCTGGGTACATAATTTTGACACTAGGACAAAATCCCACTTTATCCAGTCAGATATTCTGCCATGGATACACACCCTACATTTCTTAGAAAAGCCAAATTGTTCTCCAGTTCTGCAGCCTTCCATCCTTAGAGGGGAATGTTCTCTGTCTCTGTTTCCTACGGCTTTATCATTTTATTGAAAATATTTCATTACTGTTAGGACTTCATACCCAAGCAGTGCTAGAACTAAATCTCACATTGCTGTGAAGTGCTACAATCTGTGATGGTGGGACGCTTACCGCTGACAGAACAAGATCCCACATTTGCAAAGTTCAGTAGACTCCAGCTAAGGGAAGTATTTATAAAAATGCTGCCACATCAGCTGCTATTTTCCTGCTACAACTTTGCCTCAATTGCTTTAACTCAATTCGTCCTTTTGAATGCCACACTTCCTTGTTCTCCTTTTGACATCTAGAGGTGAATTTTTCTCCTTTATACAGATGTAAATCCAGACTAAAGGTACCAGCTTCTCTTAATTTCCCATGTTTCTGGCAAGAGTTCTGTAAATTCATTCCAGATGTTTGCAGCTATAAAAATGGTTGATAAAACATTTCCTTTCTTCATGTGTATCTGTGTATGAGTACTGATCCTAGGATTAAAGTGACCTATGCACAGGGATGAGTTAGAAAAGCTGAAAAATCCCATGTAAGAATAGATTTCTCTGAGCACAGAATATGAGATAATAAACAGCATCATTAATGTCAGAACATTCACTATTTTCAGTCCATCAGAGACAAGGGAAATGTGAAAAACAAGGTTCACTTTCTTGGTAGAATTGAAAAGATTTAATAAAAGACAATAAGGACAAGACAATAAAGTAAAATAAACCCACAGCCCAGGGTGTCTCTGGCCATGAGCCAACAGCACACGCTAACTTAGAACACACTTCTTTTAAATGCACAAACATGTTGCATATTCATAGACCCTTATGCATTATTTAAAAACATTTCTTTGAATTACCTTATCTGTCTCTCTTAATTTCTTTTAGTTTTAGTCTGCTGCAGATCATCTGATAACAGATGATCAATAAATTCCTTCCCTGGGAGTCTGGTGTCTTCTTCATCCAAAGAATAATCCAAGAATGGGAAGAATTTCCTGACCATCCTTTCACCACTCTCTGAGATAGCCACAAAAGCTCCTCACATTACACCACTATTTTCAAGTTTTTGCCAATAGCAGAAATAAAGGAAATCATACTAATACAACAAGTTTCTCCACACTACACACACAGCATTCCCTTCAATCTTTGCGAAAAGCCAACTTTATAATATGTATTTATAACAAGAAAGAATCATAAATTGGATAAAATGTTCTAGATATCAAACTGTCCAGAGCAAGGCAGGATGCGTGTGTCTGTGCAGTGGCCTGGAGCTGAGACTGGGGAAAATAAGTTTCTTAAAATGCACAAGAATGAAGGCGACAAAAAATTAAATGTTGGACCCTCATCTGGCACAGATATCAAGGCAAGGCATTTTTGGTCCTAAATTCTGTCTCTAACGGGAAAACACGGGAAAGATGCAAAATGAGCAGAAATGTTTTCTTAACAAGGCCTCTGGAAGCTCTCTAAAACAAAAATTTAAAAGGTCAGATCATGTTTCTCATTGCCTTATTCAGTTAAACATAGATATTTCCTTGTTGATTTAAGTGATTGACTCTAGGATGTATGTCCTCCATCAGCAGGATCTCAGAAAATTCAAGACATCTTCAATGTTTCATCTCTACCAAGGACAGTATCCTTCACAAAGTCAAAGAGGCACAGGAAGTAGATCCACTTGAAACTACGACTGTCATCAATTTTACTCACCTTAGGTAATTTTGGTTTTAAGAGTATGGCACAGAATGATTTGATTTGTGAGCCTTTTGTCTGTCTTTTGGTGTTCATTATGCAAGTGCCAGGGTCAAACCTGAAACTTTAATTCTTAATTAACTTGCCGTTGCTGTCTAAATTTGCACTTTAGACAGAACCTCCATTCATCTCCAGGAAAGCTAAATGATAAATGGACCACTTTGTCCCATGACAAAGTCCCATCTGCAGCCATTGACTTCCTATGCAAGCAGAAAAGTACACATCAACACTCAGGAAGTGAACACTAAAATGGAAAACATTTAAAATTGAAGAAAACTCTGACTCTGTGCAAGAAAGCTATTAAGTGTTAAAATGTATTATCCACAGAAATGCACGGTTTTTCTTCACTTGGAAGTGTTGCACTGTGTACTGCTCATTATCCAACTGGTTGTATTAGGTGATACTAATGATTCCATTTTTGCAATGTAGTAGTTTTTCTAATTTAGGGAAGAATACTTTAGGTCTCTGTGGTTCTACAAGCCCTATCATGAAGCACCAGCTCCGCCTGTTTATGCTGTAAATTGTCATGAGCAGAGACTGTGCTTGTGCTGCGCTGCTTTACAGTCCAGTTGGTTCCTGCATGTTGCTCCCCAGTGCTTCGTCTGCTAGAAAATAAAAACTGTTGTAATTTATACTTAACTGCTTTTGCTCCCACAAGTAGTATGGGGGAAAATAAAATAAAGGTACAGGTATAAGGTGGCAAAACAGTGTTAAGAAAAATGGCAAGACTGAAACAGCAATGAAAAATGATGGGAAGGGCATTCAGCCCCTCCCTCCCTCCCGCTCTCTTAAGCCCCCTGTCTCTGATGGCCTCTTTCAGCTACATCAGTCTCTCTGCCCCACCTTTACCCAGATCCCACTTCTTCCAGTGAACTGGGGCTGGAGCTTCCTTTTCCTGCGCAGAGTTAGGATGCTCGTCTGGATGTCCCTGTCAATTGGCAGTGTGAGGACAGGTCCCACCAGAGGGAAGGCAGATTGAAAACCACAGCGAAACTGGATAGTTCCTCTTCCTGGCACTTCCAGCTTTCTGCCATGGATGCAAATATACTCCACTGCCTCAGCCTTCAGATCCTTCTCCAAGCTAAAAGGAGTTTTTATTATCAATTTAGATGCATAAGTATTTGGGCCAGTGGTGAGAGCTTTGACAGTGGAAAGATGGCTGAGGGTAAAATCAGAGGAAACTGAGAAGTTATATCCTAACGGAAGTTATAACAGTACAGCAATTATATGGTAAAATGCAGATGCTGTCCCTGGATGGAATGTGGCTGAAATGCTTGAGACCCACCCCACAATGATTGCCACACCCAAAATTTGCTTCCACGGCACCTGCTTAGAGGGATGGAATGCAGGGTAGGTGGCCAGACTCTCTCAGACTCCTTGAAAGGAGGGGAATTCCATGTCTCTCTGCAGCTGATAAATCCTACAGCACCTGTCAGCCAGGGCAGAGAGGAGATGTCCTGCTGCTGAGCCAGCAGCTGGGGTGGAATCATCCTCCTTGGATGAACTGGGTTCGTTATAACCTAACTGTGATATTAACACATCCCTCTATCCCAGCGCTACCTGACCCAGGGTCTCACCACCCCTCTCTGGGCACCTGCTCTGTGGTTCATTGACTGTGTCTGAGAGCCAGGTGAGAGAAATTTACACCATCAGTAACAAGGGTATGTATGACCTGAGCCACCCAAATGCCACCTAAATAGGAATATATAGTATAAAAATAAGTCAAGAATGGGAAAAAGTTAGGGAAGATGGCATTGTAACTGCTGGGATCAGTCAATAGGGACACTTATTGGATGAGAACGCTGTCTGGGCTGAATACCTTTATTGGGGTTTAGAGCTTGTCAGTGCATTGCTTTGAACATATTTTTGCAGTCAGACACTGCCAGTGATGCTCCTCAAACCTTAGGCTGTCACAATTTTATATTAATAGAGAGTGTTGTTCCATAAACTGTCTGTGGAATCCTTCCAGGTGCTGGCAGCACCAGCCGTGGGGTACTCAAATAAAGTGGGAAGACCCACCGAGGGGTCTCCCTTGTTCTGTTGGGGTGTGTCCCTGAAAAAGTAAATTAAAAACCCCTACAATCCAGTAGGACTGTTCAGGGAAGAGTCCCTGTAATGGGACACTGACAGACTGGTGGGGCACAAGTGTCTTGGCTTTCCTGGGGTGCTGACAGACAAATCTGACACCAAGAGGTCTCCCCCTTTCAGATGACACAGCCCTACCTGTCTTTTGTATGGGAGTCCTGCTAGGTTTTTCTTCATGCTCTTTTAGACAGCTCAATGCCACCATTTTAAGGGTTTCCTTTCAGCAAGGCAATTTTTATGCTGTTAGAGTGCAGAAGGGAGAGACCACCTCAGCATTTGTCCTGAAGGTGCTACTGCTGACTGCTGCCCAGCATCAAACAGCCAGAGAATATTCAGTTCCCTGGCTTGCACTGAACTGTTGCTGCATTCACACCAATTTTTCAAAAATCATCTGTGCATCATGTCCAGATTATTTTACTTATTTGAATATGCAAAAGGGATACAACATTGTGAAATGTAAATGAAGTATTACTCAGTATAATTAACAGTATTTTGCTGACTGGGTGTGATGAAATATTCCACTGATTTACAAACCTGCTACCTCACACACGTATTTCCTCTCTAACAAGTTCCCTCTTATCCTACTGGCCTTTGGAATGGTGAGCCCTTTGGATGGGGACTTCACATTATTTTTGTACATTTCCATTGCTTCTTGTGCCATAGACACAATTCTGGCAATCCATCCATGCTACCATTGTACATACAGTACTAAATAAAATGGTTTTGTGTAATATGGATAATTTCTAAATTGCAGTAACACAGCCATTACCAAGAGCCAATCTGTGCCAGGGATTGACACAGCCCAGAATTTTGAGTTTCTCTTGGTCATCTGGTAGTTTCCCACACTCACAAATTGTTCCTGCTGCAAAGGCAGAAAATGTATGGACTATAAATATTAGTACAGCCAAAATTCATGAAGCCATTAATAATCTGGATTGTTTTAACTCCTAGGTAATATTTGACCACAATTAATACATGAAAAACTGCTGGTGCATGTAGTCTTTGAAGACATAATTACCCCAGAAGATCACAAAATAGTTTTTTGCATTTACAATTAAAGTTTTAGCCCTGGATCCAAACTCATCTGATATCTAGAGGAAATGAGGCGAATAGTGAATTTCAAATCAAACTTCATGTCTCTGGATTTTCTTTCAGAAATCTGCATCAAAATAGCTCCCAACGGTCTGTGCTGAAGCTTCTGCACTGTGAGCAAGGAATCTAATACTGGAAATCAGTGATTAGTTTACAAAAATCTTTTACTAGACACTATGCTGATGAGGTGACACAGGGAAAAAATAAGTTTTAATGACAATAAAACCACAGCATGAGCAAGTTTAAGGGTTTAGCAAAGCTACCCATTGCTTTGATTTTTTGCAGGTGATTATAATCCTGCTGATGCCAGCACTTTAACTAGGATAGGTTACATATCCGCAGAACTGTGAGCACTCAAAACACTGCTGAGGTGCATGATGGGAAGCAACCAATTCATTACCACAGTAGCAGTTCTCTACCATTACAAGGCAGGCACAGAACGGTCAGGGCATGCAAGCAGGGCTTTTATTAGGATACAGTCATCCTGTGTTACTCACAGGTTGCACTGTGAGTAACAAACTACAAACTACAGAGGGAATACGTCAAAATTTCTCCACAGCAACCTTAAATTAGCTGCATTTAAACCCTGAATCTTGATTATCCCCATTTTATGGTCCATTTCTCATCAAATTAAACAGTATTTTCACAGAAGTAAAATACAAGAATCATCATATTTCAATAATGCACAAATTCTGTGTTTGAAGTATGAAAATAACACAGGTGAGAGCCTGACAACCAAAAAGTCCTCCTATAGCAGTGAAAATACAAAATATCTTAGAAGAAATTTATGCATTAAAAAATAAAAAAGATGGTTATTACAATTCATGTCTCTCACAATCTTGAAATCTGACATCACAAATGCTGTCAGAAAATGCAGACTAAACTGACATCCTAAAAATATTAATAAGCCAATGTAGCTATAAGTGTAGCTGCAAACCATTGCCCTTGTTCTCATTGACTGAAATAGAATAATGTAGCCAGTCTATGTTGCAATTACCTGTGAATTAATACTACTCAGCCATCTGATCTTGTGGGTTCATCTCCCAAAGATTTTTTCCACTAAAACATATGGAATCAGTGAACTTAAAACTTTTCTCTGGAAAGCATTTGAATGAATAGATTTCCCATTTCAACAAAGTTTGTCAATCTATACCAATGCTTTTAAAGTTTTAATCCTTTGTAGTTCAAAATTACAATTTCTAAATTGTGAGGTTTATTCTTTCATTAATAGATCATATTTGATTGTAAGAGATGACATGTCCAAAAGATAAGAAAATTGTCCAGCGAAACTATTTTTCATTTTATTGGAAGTTGTTGAAGTTTTGACTTCGGGGGAGTGGAAATTAAACCTATCAAAATATCAGTGATTTGCATGTTTTTGTTTTTGTGGGTCTTACCAGTCCCTCCACATTGACAGTCTGGACAGGAGGATTTGCTTTGTGCTCCCTATAAATAATCTGAAATCAGGAGCAGCAATTGAATGCTGTGTTAAATTCAGCAGGTCATCTCTGATTCCTCTGTAACACATCTCTCCACGTCATCAAATGCCCAAGGTTGGATGGGATGGAGTATTTCTGGGGGTGGTAGGCTAACAATACACAGAGGATAGATCAAGGAAAAAGAAATCCTGGCCAGTCACACAAGAATTCATTTTTTTTCTGCAGGTAAAAAACTTTCTTCTTCAATGTAACTGAAGTGCAGCTTCATCTCCTGCTCTTCCCCTGTCCTCCACGTCAACTAATGGCAATTGCAATTCCGTATTCAACACTCTCTCTCCCCTATCACCTCCACTCAAGCAGTGAAGAAAAAGATCTTCAGGGAAATGAGGGAGAAACACAGCAAGACAGACAACAGCGTTCCGTTTCAAGTCCAGACCCTGACATTTATTGCCAGAGCTTGGCAGCAATCTGCACAGGAAACACTTTTAGCAAGTAATTTGCATTGTGTTCCTTATACTGTTTTTTTTTCTGGTAGGCAAGTTGAAGAAGAGTAATGTCTATTTTATGCCAAGTGGTTTGTTTCATTATTTCCATATTGGTTTTATATTTGCATATGATATACTGGTATATTTCTGAATAGGTACTCCTGCTTTTATTAGAAATAAATACATTCAACAAACAGGGAGACTGTGGGCATTGCAGCTACTTGACTTGGCCTGTTTTTTAACCTGTGGACTAAAGGGAATCATGAACTGCCAGGTCTTGGTGTCTGCAACATTTTCATTTGCAGTTGCCAAACACAGCTTGTGATTAAAATACTACTGGGAAATATTAATCAACCACTACAAACACACACACAGACGCCTTTTTTTTTTTTTTAAGGTGACTGCAACAGATCATACTGCTGCATGACTTTGAAAAATGAGCCCAAGTCTTGAATGGTCTGAACTCCAGTTTTCAGCTTACCTGTTCAGAGCAATACGGTGGTGGCCATGGGGTGCTGCTGGAAGAATCTGGCACACTCAGTGCTGTCACAGGCATTCCTCAGACTTTTCCATTCTCTTATCTCATTGCAGTTTCTGTTTCAAAGTAAAGATAATAGGGATGGGTATAAGAAATAATGAATTTTGCTGTCCCCCCACCCCAAGCTTTCCATCAGACTCCAATAATACTTTTCTAAATATTTCAGACTGTCAGTCTTTAAAAGCTCACTTCTCCAGTGTGAAACTGGATAATTATATCAATATTAATGAAACTAAATATTCCAACACATTGTTGATTAATGCATTATTCATTAATTCTTTCAATAAATACTAATTGGCCTCAAAGGAATTTATTTTGTTTATCACCAAAACCATGCCTTCTAAGGCACCTCATTGTACTTGTACAGTGCTTTTGTGCAGCTTCTTTAGCCTATTGCCTGAGCATATGGCATTCAGTGAGTGTTTTAATTTTTTATTTTCTTTTAAAGTGTAGAAAGCAGCAGTGCTGTCTATAGGCACTGGCTATATCCAATATGTTCTTTCTGCTCACATTCTCACAAACCCTTCTGCCTGCTTCTGAAAATACATATCTGAATGTGAATACACAAATGACCTGCTGTCTATCGCAGGTTATTCTTAAAGAAATATACCAGGCAGGGAGAGAAATGGAAACATTTTTATCACTAGATGTAAATGTCCAAACAGGCTGGTGTATCATGACAAGTCTTAATAAACTGCCTTTATTATGACTTTCTGTGTCATGAGACAGGGCTTCATAACAAAGTAGCTGGTTTCAAATAACTCATCTTTAAAAAATAAGTGCTATTTTTTTCTAAAGCTAGAATTCCTCCCTAGAAACAACATATTGTCCATTGCCCACTATGGAATGACTGCTTGGAGGGACTTATTTTTCTCTATTAGCTGTAGAGGAAATTCAGGAAAAATAATTTTCTTTAGGATGAAAGTAGGTTTGGTTTTAGTTTTTTCTTCTTCTTAATACACCTATATAAAATACAAAAGGGCTGAATATTACAAGTTGAATTAGTGCAGAGAAACAATGCTGAACAAGACACACAAGCACAACACATTCCTGCAAAGGGCACAGGTAAAAAAGGGCACAGATACCTATTTCCTCTGGATTAAAGAAGGGATTAAATTTGCAAGTAAAATAAATAGTAAGATTTTACTACCCTAGAATTCCTGCTCAAAATCTCCTTTCATATCAAAGGGATATATTTCTGATCAGAAAAGACTTTTTACTAAGGAAGGAACAATTAAATCTCTCTGATGTAAATAATGATAGAATGATGATATTCAGAAAACCTTCCTTCCACACCTCTATCCTTTGAGTTTCCCACCATAAATTCTTAACCTTGCACACAGCATGGGAGATTTTTTTTCTTGTGATTTCATTCAGGCACCACACCAGCTGCACTAGCAAATGTTCTCCCTTCCACAGAATTATTTCCTGAATCCCACGTAACCACGTACCCAAAGGCAACACTGAGCTCAGCAGCAGCAGATCTTGTGGAACTTCTTAAAGCCAGTACAGACTAAGAATGTTTTTTCATTCCAGTAGTTTCAGGAAATGGCTTTCCTGTTTTACAAAGCAAATGGATTGAAGTAGTCCCAACTTTTGCTTGGACCAGAGTGCATTCTTGTTGGAGCAGTCCAGTTGGAGTGGTGGCTGCAGGCCTCCAGGAGTAGCAGTTGTGGCTCTGTTGAAATGGTAATCCTGTAGAAAAGGTGCAGCTCTCCGCTGAAAAAGTCCAGTGGTGGGTGCAGCTCTCCGCTGAAGGTCCAGTGGTGAAAGATGGGCCTGTTCTTCCTCTGGGAGTCAAGTGAAGGAGGCTGTTTGATGTCTCAAGTCTCAGGTTTTTATCCAGATAGAGGGGCTTGGCTTCCCAACCTGGATGGAGCATTTTCCAATGGGATGATATAAGTTTATCAGTGGACTCAATGGCCCATTAACAGAAGACCTATCCCTGGAGGGAGGATGGGTCAAGGGAGAGATAAGGAAAACTGCTCTTGCTGGTTTCTTATCAGCTGGCTTATCAACAGAAGATTACATCACTCCCCTCCCAGTTCTAATGGATGGTAATAGAATAACACATCCCTGATTATATTTTACCCATGACACCCTGTGACATCAATTTAGCCCATGCTCAACCACTGCCTTCTTTAGAGTCATCAATTAGACAAAAACAAGCCCTTCTGTCAGCACTTCTGGGTCCAGTTCAGTGCTCTAAAACAGAGCAGCTCCTCCTTAGGGCACACCCTGCTTTACTTGAAGATATTTTCCTTCCTAGTCTCCACATTTACATTTAAAGCATAGAATTATATAATGGTTTGGGTTAGAAGGAATCCCAAAGGTCATCTAATTCCAACCTATCCCACCATGGGCAGCGACACTTCCACTATCCCAGGTTACCATAAGCCCTGTTCAGCCTGATCTTGGACATTTCCAGGGATGGGGCAGCCACAGCTTCTCTGGGCAACCTGTGTGCCAGGGCCTCACCACCTCCACAGGGAAGAATTTCTCCCTAATATCCCATTTAAACTTTATATCTTTCAGTGTAAAGCCATTGCCCCTCGTTCTGGGACTCCATGTTCTTGTCAATAGTTCCTCTGCAGCTCTCATGTAACCCCTTCAGGTACTGAAAGGCCCCAGTAAGTTCACCTGAACCTTCTCTTCTCCAGGCTGAACAACCCCAACTCTCTCAGCCTTTCCTCACAGGATGGTGGTTCCATTTCTCTGATAATATTCATGGCTCTCTTTTGGACTCACTGCAGCAGCTCCAGATCCTTTCTGTGCTGGGTCCCCCAGCTGCAGGCATGACTGCAGGTGGGTTTCACCTGAGCTGGGCAGAGGGGCAAAATCCCCCTGTCCTCTGCGGCCCATGGGACTTTTGATGCTGTCCAGGACATGTTTGCCTTTCTGGGCTGGCAGCATATGTTGCTAGATCACGTCCAGCTTCTCATGCACCACTACCCCCAAGTCCTTCTTCGCAGGGTTACTCTCCATCTGTTCATCCCCAGCCTGGGTTGATACCAGGGGCTGCCCTGATCCAGCATTTGGTCCTGCTAAATCTCATGAGAATACCACAGACCACTTCTGGAGCTTGCCCAGATCTCTCAGGATATCCCCATCCTTCATGAGTGTGAACTGCACTACTGATGTGGTGTCCGGAATGTCCAGCTCTGGAAGTCTCACCTGAGCTGGGAGGATATGCCCTTCTGGCAGGCTGAACCTCAAGAGAAGAACACAAGATCATGAGAGATCACACAATTTTTTGCTCCATGGCTGAGAAACTCAATGCACCCACATGAAAAGAAACTATACAATGAACTGTCAAAGCAACTAATGGTGCAAGTGAGGACAAGAGATATGGCAGAATTGTCTCATTTCCTGAGGAGCCTATCTTTTCTGCACAGATCAATAGAGCCACTTAGATGTGAAAAGGCATATTAAGGTTATGGTGACATAACCTCTAAGCCCTCCACGCCTTGGGCTTCCAATGACACTGTTCTACACTGCCCCTGGGCTGCAGCTCAAGGCATCTCTTGCTGCTTTGAGGCAAAGTTACAGGGAAAACTCTTGCATAAGTACAACAGATAGAATTTGCCTTGATATGTCTCTTTCTCAGGTTATCAGTTTCATCAAAGCCAAGGAACACAAGAGGATGCACAATACTCCAAACTAATTTAATCTTACTTCATGTCTTGTGGCTGCCAATGTCCTTAAATCCAGTTTGAGGAACAGAGATGACCCAGGGGAGAGAGTAATAAAAAGAAACAACAATGAAGTGCATGAGGGAAAGGCCAAGGGCAATGATGCTTGTCCATTGGATTGGAACTAGAAGTGTTGCAAAGACTCCCAAACCTGAAATTGGCCATCACCAAACTCAGGTTTCACCACTGCCTACAATAATAAGAAAGCAATGCTAGGATCAGTGGATATTCAGAAATAAGACAGTGCAAATAAGCTATAAAATGTTCCTAAGGTCTTTAAAAATATTATGGTTAAAAGACATCAATTTATTAGAACATCAGTAAGAAAAGAAGTACAGGAAATTATTCTATTTAAATGAATGCATTCTGGAGTGCATATATCAATATATTTCTGTTGCAAAACTTTTTTTTTTTCTAAAGACAAAAAAGTTATAATGAATGCAGGTGTACAGGATATACATAGCAATTGCAGTATATTTTATATTCAAAATTTCTTAAGACATAAAAGTGAAAAAAATATTTTCGGAGTACATATATAATTTTTTAAAAGCCCTGTGTAGCCCAAGATTATTCCCTAAATCCATAGTCAATACAAGATTTTTAAGGTTTTATGATCTTTCCATCTTAAAAAAGAAAAAAACAAACAAACAAAAAAACCAAAAAGAACACTCCACCAAAACAAAAACCTACAAATGGGTTTCACAATGGGCTTTCACAAATGGGCTTCACAAATGAAGAAAGAAGCCTGAGCAACCTAAACTTGGATTACAAAGTTTTAAGGATAAGCAATGCTATACTTAAAATCAAAGATATCAAAACAGCTAATCAAAGAGATTTGGTGAAAGTAGATTTTCAATCCATACGACAAGTTAAGTGCCTCTGTTTCGCATGTGACTTTGATACAAGGTGTGACTGAGAATGTTCATTTCTACAAGTGGAAACTTCTTGAAGCATCAGGCTTTTTGGTTTCCAGGGGTTTTGTTGGTGGAGGAGGGGTTTAGCATGGAAATATTTTAAATCACTGAATTTCTGTATGAAGTATGATCCTTCATGTTTTGTTTTCTTTAAAGAGTTAAAGAGAAAGGCAGGTGTTGCACAGAAAGATTATGGTGAAATCAATGAAAAAGTTGATAATTACAGAGACATAATACTGTCTGAACTTGTCAGAAACCTGCACTCCAAAAAAATTCCAAAAAGACAGATTTTACCAGAGATTCTGGGCATTTAAAATTTGTTTCTATCTTTTATTTCTGTTAAAAAAATAAAGTATTTCTTCAATGAAATACTTTAAAAACACTTTGAAAAAGCAATTGCATGTCTAGTTTTCAGTGTCCAGTGGCCTTTTGGAAATGAGACAATAAAATATTGATGGGATTTGAATTTCAAGTCAACCTTTTCTGTACCTTTTCCACAATGATTTAAATCTTCGTTGAAAAATAATTCCTGTTAGGCAGTTGTTCAGGTTCTAGTGGCACAGGTAGAGGTGTGGCACAACGTCTGCAGATGTTTTTGCTGTTGCAGTCCTGCTGAAGGAAGCAACAGTTCTGACCTAGGGCACAGCTTCAAGCTGATTATAAAACTTGAGTGTCAATATTACTGAATAACACAACATGCCCCCTAACAGAATTTTCTTTATTTTTTCCCATCTAATGGCACCTTATCTAGACACTGATATAAAAAAAATTGTATCTTCCCAGGCCTGGTGATAAAATAAATAATAAATAAATAAAATACCATCTTGGATCTGGAAACTGTTTTACAGAAGAATCATGCTCAAGTGTTCTTAAAATATCTGTTGAAGATTAAAGAATAAAAGAAAAATACCAAAAAAAGTCACAAAGAAGCACAGGAACTCCCTTTTATCCTGAGAGTATGAAAAATAATGTAATTTTTTGTGGCAAAAGACCAACCATATGTATACATGTTTTATAATATTTACATCAAATATGTGGATATCAAGACAATTGACTACATGTGTGCATATAAATACATATAATTCCATATGCATGCAAACATATTTAGTAATGTAGTAATGAACACAAATCTCTGTTTTTAGACATATGTAAGGACATAAATGCACATTTAAATTATTATTTCTATCTAGATATTGATATACTTCAACAATTTAGACATATAATTACCTGTTATTATTTCTTACCAATATACAAATGTCTGGATATAATATACATTTAATGACTAACTGCAACAAAATTTCTCTGAATGCTCCCAGTTTTCAGCTGAGTGTGAGAGTGTTTCTGTAGGGTAGGTGTGAGTATCCATTGCATTACATCCAAAAGGAGCAAATAATCCACACATACAGCTTGAAATAAACCTGTGTAAAAACAGCTGAAAGAAAATGCCATTGGTACAACATTTATATGGTTTGTTTTTACGATATGCAGGCAGTTCCAAGCCATTTGAAATCTAACCGCTGTATAATTGAGTGGCTTCTTGAGTAGAAGAAACTACTGAGCCTGGCAAAGCTGGGCAGGGGATGATATGAAGAGAACATTTGACAATTTTCATTTACCAGAAGGCAATTACCAACTTGCAGAACATCAGTACCACTGAACTGTGCATCACTGTAGTAAAAGCACCACCCAGGAATGGTGCTTCCACTGAGGGGAAACATACGTGAGGAGCAGGGTTGTTTTTCAGTAACAATGGCAGAAGATTTAGCATTTATTCTCAGCACAGACCACCTGGCTTTGAGAGCTATCCACAACTTATATTTCCCTCTACCATTCATCACTGGATGTCTCATTTTAGTGCATATTATGTTGCACTGAATTTACCAGTGTTGAATTACTCTGGTGATGGGGTTTTCTAGTGACCATTCTACTGTTGCGGTGTGTGTTTCGTTGATTTTATGTACTTTTATATCAAGGATTTGTTCTCATGTTTAGTTGTTATGTTCCTAGTTATCCCCCTGCCGCCACACCCCAGTTTCCTCTTATATGGGGCTTCTTCTCCTTTTATTCCAGCACCTTCCCTGCCTGTTCCCCTCCTCCAGGCGTGTCGGGGTGTCACCCTAACCTTGGTGCCTCACTGGGGCAGGTGACGTCTTTCCTCCTTCCCCCCACTCTGGTTCACCTTTACCCCTGACTGATGTCTCCTCACCCCACCTCTGCTGTTCCCCCATTGGTCTGTGCATTGTATCCACCCCTAGTTCGGTGGTTGTATAAAATCCCCTTCACAAGCATGCTTGGGGCCTTTGCAACCCTGAACCCTTCAGCTACAAAAAACCTTGGCTGGAACCTCATGGCGAAAGGTCTCCTCCTTTCTCCTCTGCTCAACCCCCGTTGTGTTCTGCGATACTGTGAAGTGGAGCAGCAGCTCCACAGATTCTGCCACAGGCACTCCCGTTCGCCTGGCCAGTTCCCCATACGTGGCGTGGTGCCGGGAAACCCCCAAGCCAGCCGGGCTCCGGCAGACCGCGTCATTCTACAAACTCAGTCTTGGCTTTGTCTTGTCTTGGACAACATGAAGAATGTGGAGAAGTTCACATCTTATTGATTCCTGGGGGTTTTGGGGTGGGGGATATCTTAATGTATGCAGGATAAAAAGCCAGACCTGACACAGCCTTCAGCAGTAGCTGCTGCTCAGCTTTAACCAAGCTAAAAAACAGCCATATATTTTCTTTTTTTGTTTCATGTCTCTTAGCTTTGAATCTATAAAAGCACTTTATATCTCATCTATACATCTTGTTAAACAGCCTTCTGTGGCAAACTCTGACAGGAGCTTTGGAAACTGCTAATAAAAGTGCCAGCTTGTTTATCTTAATCCTCCTTGTTCTGGTTGCAGTAGTGAGCTGCAAGGGAATTCCTGCTAGAAAACGCACAAGTCCACGTGGCTTAAATGACAAATTTTTAATGAGATGAAGAGTCAGTAAATTATTTCAGAGAAAGTTTTATTCAGAGAAAAATTTTAGTTTCAACCAGACCTGAAGATCTCCGAAATTCCATTCAAATGTTCTTGATTGCTTCATCTGGGGGAAAAAAAAAAGGGGTGGGAAGTAATTTTTTTTCTTCTGAATTATAAGGTGGAACGACAAAGATCCTTTAAGCTTTGGTCTGCACAGCAAGATATCCTCTCCTACAAATGCACAAGAAACATTTATCTAGTCAGGTCATTCTCTTGTTCCTTCCTCCTCCCTGGATGCCTAGATTGCAGCATTGTCATTTTCCCCTTCTATTAAACAGAGAAAATAAAAGTATTATTCAGAACACAGGGGAAACGTTAATCTTTTGCTTTCTAAATTAATCAGACAGAATTCTGAGAAACCATGTGGTAGTTATTTCATTATGTGAATGATAAAGTGCACTTTTTCATGCAGTTCATCGTCAAAATTCAGGATTGTTTTTCAAATATGTGATTCTAGAAAGCTATAAACAAATGTATTTCACCATGATACTTAAGAACATTGTTTTAGAGTATGTATTTGTTAATTTCTGACATTTGGCAGACATCACATATGTTGTGGTTTAACCCCAG
>VYXF01011331.1:12453-29608 GCA_013397295.1 Polioptila caerulea | reverse complement strand
GCTGCCCCGCGCCCGCTGCTCCTCCGCCTCTGCTCCGGCTCTGCCCGCGCCGGGTCCCGCTGCCCCTGCCCTGCCGGGACGTTCCGCAGCTCCGGCCGCCGCCGCGGAACTGCGGCTCCATCTGGGCCGGCCCCCGGCACTGCTGCTCGCTCCTGCCGCCGCTGGCGGTGACTGCACCGAGGGGAAAGTGCCGAGACGGCTGTGCCTGGGTCCCTGCTTCTGTTCGCTGGGAATGCCGTGGTTATTGCTGCTGTTCTGTTTGCCTGGTTACACGCACTAGGAAAGAACTGTTATTCCTGTCCTCATGTCTTTGCCTGAGAGCCCCTTCATTTCAAATTTATAACAATTCACAGGGAGGGGTTTCCATTCTCCATTCCAAGGGAGGCTCCTGCCTTCCCTAGCAGACACCTGTCTTTCAAACTAAGACACGACTGCATTATTATATATAAAAATCTGATTTTGACGTAACTACCTCTGAATAATGAACTATTGTAATATTCATAATTTTGCTTAGTTGCCTTATCTGAGAGTCAAAACCTTTTCAACTGGGCACTCAAAGTTTAATAACTAACCTTTTATCTTCCACATATGCATTCTAGATTTCACTGTTTAAAATGTCTACAAATCTACTTGTAATCCTCAAAAAGTTGACAGATGACTCATTTGAGTGACAATACTTTGGGGATTATAATTAACTGATTATATATTAGAAACAACATATATGGTTAGATTTTAAGATTTAAACAAGCATATCTAAGCATAATAGCTCTCTCTGTATAGAGAAAGTAGGTGCTGAAATCATTGCTGTAAAGATCAAACGAGCTTGTCGTATGTCTAACGTAATAGAGCTGTCAGTGAGCTACCCAGGATCACTGATCTCTGCTCTTGCAGGCACCATCACTCCACATGTGCAAAGACTAACACTCCACTAATTTTACTACACTTCTATTGGTTTGAATGATCAGCCAAAAATGTGGAGACAAGTAATCAGTGAACAAAGTTGTCCCCACAGCAAATGAAACTATAGGAATAAAATTGTTACTTCAATTACTACATGATTATTTCAGATTGAGCTGCACTCTAAAGAGCTTCTGCATGCATAAAATCAGAGCACTGCTGGGTACATAAAGGAGTCAAGAAGTGAAAAGAGTGTGAATGTATTTCAAACCTTTCAAACCAGGAGACATGAGAGAAAAAAAAGGGCTTTTGGGAAAAGCACATGTCCCTCTCTTACCATGCCTTTCACTCCAGCTCTGCATCTGTAGGAGTGGTGGCAATATCTTTTGCTCTTCCCTGTATGCATAGGTATTTCTGCACTTGGTGGGCTTACTTAAATTATGTCCTTATGGTGAAAATGGCAGTCTAAGGAAAACTACACTAGTTCAAACATCACAGGATAATAGGGGGAGCACTGAAGAATAAGAAAGCTGGATGTGCTTATTGCAGTAGACAGTAATGTGGTCATTATAGCTCTGGTACACACATTACATATTCTCTTACTCCATGTGCTGCTGCTGTGTCTGTGCAGGGCAGCTGTGTATCGGGTCATGTTTCGTTATGATTTCCTATTGATTGTACTAAGGACAGGCAGAATTCCTGCTAGATAGCAAACTGCTTTGGAGAAAAACTGAGAAGATGAACTTCTGACCAAGCTTCTTGCTGCCTACAGGTTAGCCTAGAACAACTATACTGTGAATATTTATATTTAACCTTCACCCTCCTCTTCCTTCTTCCATTTCTCTCTGTGCACTCCTCTCCAAGTCTTCATGGAAAATCTCAGAGGGATTGTGGTAAAACAGTGCTCCAGTCAGGCAATTTGGATGAGTGATAAACACACATTTCTTATATCCTCCTACTACCTCATTTCACTTTTCTGTCAGAAGGAAATATCCAGTGACATATTACCCGTGAAAGTAACTTTAGAATATATGCATCTATTTTAGACCATAATCTAATATTTTCATCCCATTTTTGCACAACCAGTAAGGCTTCTGCAACAAATCATGTAGAACTATTCTGCCTTGTTTAAACTGAGGCATTTCTTTACTTGTCCCTAAAAGTGATTCTATAGCTGTCTGTAGGTTTCTGCACTAGTAGCACACAGTGTTGGCAAAACCAGGTATTCATGCATAAGGTATTTTTGTCTTAACACATAGCACGTTAGCACATTATTATGTCAAAATTTGAATTAATGTGGATTGTCAATGTGCTTGTTTTGTGGTTTCACTCCTTTTTGATGTCCTTTCATATGTCCAGTGTAACATTTATTTAACTAGCTATAACTGCATGGCATCATACTGTGTCAACATACAAACAGACACTAGGCTTGGTAATACGCCTGGAAGACATAGAGCTCTATTCTGAAAATGCCTGTTCCTCAACATACAAGTGAAAAAAATGCAAAAAGAGCTATTTATGGTTTCTTAATCATACAATAGGCAGGGTCTAAATTCAAGTTAAAAGGATTTATTCTAAAGGGAGACAAGCAGTGGATTTGTTTACACAAATCCTGGAAGACAGAAACATTGAAATGAGTATGATGGCACAGCAATACCAAGGTTTCTTCCAAGCACTAGCATAGACCTCTGATAGTAGATATCCTTCTGCTACTGCCTTGATTGTGCAACTGGAGCCCACTTGTAACTATAATGATACATAATTTTATGAAGCAAAAATCATGAGAAAACTTTTTAAAAATCAAAGTAGTTAAAACAGCACTGTTCATCCATACCCTCCTGCAAAACAGTCAGGTGCATTTTTGTTCCCTGTGTTCTTTCAAAAAACAAATTTGCATCAAGCCCCCGAAAAAGAAAAAATAATAGAAGTTGTTTTATAAAAAAAATCACTGCTACATAAAATTACATTCTTAAAATGCATTTGTTGTCTAGTAATTTGACAGTTTCATTGGAAAAATTGATAAATCTGTGTGCAAATGGATTCATGCATGTTTTTATCTTCAATAATGTCAGAGAAAAAATAAATTTGAAAATATTTATTAGCTTCTATACCATTGCAAATCTCACAGCATTTCCTATTTATTCATCTTGGAAACTAGAGAGAAATGATACATGCAGACTATTCTGATCAATTGTGCATTTGAAAAATTAAGTTCCATGTCTGTATCAAACTGAAGACTTTTAGGAGTACTGTAACAAATGTCATTTGTGTTTAGGGAGCTCTTACAATTTGTAAGCACAGCAAGCATAATGTTTTTGTCTTTAAAGTTAAAAAAGAATCTTAGATGTTGTAACTACTTATTGTAACAACCACAATAGCTGACAATTATCAATACCTTATATTTTTTTTGTAAAACAACCCATATGTTATTTTTCTGTATTAAAAGATTGTGTTCAAATAGTGTTCCTTTTTCCTGAGTTTCAGAAATGGTGAAACTTTCAAAATTGAAAAACCTTACTGTCCTCCTGTCCCTAGGCAAATGCCTTAATACTTCTTATTTTGCCAAAGTGATGAGAATGAAATGTTATGATTTGAAGAACTTATTGCGGTTACTTCCCAGTCAAAGCAGATGTTTACTTCAGTACAGTTGCAGATGAACTGCTACAAAGTCAAGGATTCCTTTGAATTCAGTGCGTAGGAGGGCAACTCTGAAAGAACAAGCATTTTATGGCTGTGAAATCCTACCCATTTTTAAGAAATAAGCTGTACCAGTAGGGATTCTGTGGCACAGACATCTCTCAGGATCAAAATACAAATGTGGAGAAGCTGCACTTTTGTATGGAAGGACTCCAGCAGGCATCAATGTTTGGGCAAGTCCTTTCCTTGTGGGGGAGATGGCAGGAGGTCTCCATCTCTCTCAGTCTGGAGGCATAGAATCTGTCATATGGACACAGGCACCTTTGAAGAAGATCCAGTGGCTGGCCAAAAGGCCTGGCATGGCTACAGTCACAGACAGCTGCAGGTGGAACAGGAGAGCAGCTATTTGAATGTATCAGCATGCCTCTGTACACATGAATATAGCGTAAAGTTTTTCACCTAAATATTCTTAATTGAGTTCCAGTGTTTCCAAGCTTGTTACTTAAAGTGCATGAAGGAAGAAATACTTAGAATATTTTTGGGTCCACCTGTGAAATATATTTAAATATATTTAAGCTTTTTGTACTTGTACTAAGAGGTATACAGACAGTGAAACTACACTGAAGAGAAAACTGCTTTTAATGTTTAGCTCTGAAGGTGGGTAGGAAATGTTTTGAAGTTGTGCTCTTCTGTCAGCTTAAATAAATATATTTGTATTAAGTTCTGATTGCTAAACTTCTGTGACATATTTGTAAAGTACTATAAAGTACCAGCTGAGTCATAGAGCTTACCCTAAGACAGATCCTTTCTTATTTTTCTCATTTCCTCTGGCAAAGATATAATGATTTTCTCCTTTTTAGTGCAGGATTGCCATCCAGGCCGAAGGCAGAAAAGCATCTGAAAGATAAGCAAGTTTCATTTTATCTCCTTTGGACTTTCTAATGATTAAATGCTCTGTAGAGTGCCCTTAAAAGCTCATTCACTAGACTTTTGGTTTTTTAAGTTTCATTCTAAAATAGAATTTTTTTTTTCTTCTTAACATGCTGTTAAAAAGATATAATGGGAATGTAGAATAAAATTAAAATTCTGAAAAATTAATATATCATCAAGATTAAATGTCATAATTGAAATATTGAACTCACAAATGAGAAGTAAAATATTGAAATGTGTGATAATAGTGCCTTGAAAATTCCCATAACATATACAATAATTACACTTAATACAACCTGGTGTCAAGCTGCTCTTGCAGAAACACAGGTCTGTTCAGGATGGATGTATTCTTGAGGAAAGTGTGAGGTACATTGTAGATTAAAAAAAATCCTTTCTGTTAAGTGTAGTTAAACCCTGGATCAGAAGTACAAAGTGTTTGTCACAATTCTCCTGTGAAGGTGATTCAAGAAGAGATTAAGTATCTCTTAGAGATGGTACATACCTCTGAGCTGGAGGATGGGCTGGATGACCTCTTTCAACCTTTCTTTGCAACCTTACATTTCTGTCGTAATCACGACAAATCCTTTTCCTCCTGCTTAAACCTTCTCCCCCACCTGGATTAAGAGATTTCATTTGAACTTCATAGCTGTTATAATTTTAGCAATGAGTTTAGGTCTGTATGTTCAACCACCGCCCAAATGATTTACCTGGTAGCTTGAGAATGCAGCTAAGGAATTTGAAGAAAGGATCTCTGCCTTTCAATATGCTGACAGAAGAGGTAGACAGGTTTTTTTCCTATATAATTATATACAAAACCATTTAAATGCCCTTCAGTGACATTAAAATGAACTTACTTAGTAATTACTGAGGTCGTTAGTGTTACTAGCATTTTTCATTTCTAATTCTGAGGTTATAAACTCCTTTAAGGAAATCAGAAACAGCAGACAAAACCATGCTAACTCAGACTATACCAGGATATGACACACATGTACACCTATATCAGAAATTTCCCAGACAGGTTTTTTTCTGTTGCTCGCATGTCAACAGCCATCAATACAAAGCAAACAGAAAAGTTACAAGACCTAGTTATGATGAGAATAAAATCCCTGTCCTATTACTTTCCTGCCTTCATAACTTAAAAATTTTTATATTAATCTCCTTCTGAAACAAAAAGAGGTTTAGATAAACGGTGATAAATGTTCATTGTTAGAGCAAAATAAATTAGTGAAATAACCTAACATGTTGAGAAACACTGAAATGGGGGACATAACAGTTTCCATTCTACAGGTTATAGTCTACTTATGAAATTGCCACAGATTTTAGAGAATGGTGTTTAATTCACAGTGGCAAATTTATGGAAACTATTTTCCTCTCACTGTGATTTCTTATTTTAATTAAAAATATCTGAAGAATTTGATTTCATTGGTCTTATGGATTGTCTCTTATGGAGACAGTCTGCAAATTAGGTATTGTAGTTAGAGACTCAATTTATGTGCCCCCGAGATAAAAGATCATCTCACAACTTAATTCTGTGACTATCTTATAGATTGTCACATATTTATTAAGCCAGCTTTCCATGACATATACCCAGTATTCACCAAATAAGAGTCAAACAGAATGACTCTGGCTGATGATGGCACTTGGCAGACCATGGTGAAAAACGTACAGATTTTTTTGCATGAAATTTTACTGTGTTCATAGAAATCTCTTTAATTTGTCATTATCCTTAACAGTGACCTGTCACTATACACACAATTGTAAAGTATTCACATCAGCATAATTGGTAAAGAAAACTTGAGTTGCTGCAGAATACCTGCCGCACTGGAAGACTGATAATAATTGTGTAAGACTGTGGGAAAGACTTACTTTGAATGAGCAGCAAAATGGAATATTGAAGCAAGTTGTGTTAAGAGGATGGCTCAGTAATACCTCATCCAGGAAGCTGCCATGTAGATAAGTCTAAATATTGTTGCTATGTTGAAGAAGAGTTCTCCCTAGGTCTGGCTAAAATATGTTATTAATACATTATTGGAGTTAAGACATCCTCTATACATTGATTTTTACTTAGACCAATCACACTTGGATACCCTAGCTGGTGTTAGAACACCAGGAATGTTCAGAGTTATGTCCCCTACAAACAAGACCATCAACATCCAGCAGACCTCTGCGAAGGCAAATGCAAGTCATTAACCCTAGTGTTATCTCTGCTGTCCTATTTCTGCTACAAAAGCTTCCAACCTAAATTGGTATGTAAGGAAACAAAGCTAATTACTGAATTTTTTCCTGTGGTCCAGATTTGATTCTTGTAACCCAGGAAACAGGAGGATTGAGGAGTCTCCAATCCAAATACACTGAGTAAGAAAAAATTACAAGTACATGCAGTAGGCCAGCATTTCACATATTCCCTATTCTATGGGGGTTTGTTCCAAGGGGTGACAACCACAGCAATTCATCTAACAGTTGATATGTCTTCTGCTGTGAAACTGGTGCTATATATGAAGCTATATGTTAAAGACCAGTCAGCCTAGTGACAACATAACCTACCACTGCTGCACAATCAAAGACAGATATGGTACAGTGCAGTATTATTTGCTGAGATAAATGTTCACAGATCATAGTCTTGTGCTTTACTAAGGAGTCTCACTAGTTCAAGTGGACAATCATAATACCTGTGTTGGCTCAAGGATATGGTTTATTACCTGAGACCTTTTCCATATTTTTATCTTTTCTTTTGCCATTTACAAAGCTCAGCAGTTTGCATTGAGTAGTATTATATCACTAAGGTAAAATAAGAGCCTTCCTTTTAATGAAACTCCATCAACAATTCAAAGATTCCTTTGAAAAATATATTTCTGTTGGATTGCAATTTCTGATGTTCTTTCTTAGCTCATTTGTGGGTATAAATCTTCAGTTTGATTTTCATCTGAGGTTTTTCTTTGTGGCTTTCATTTTTCTGTCTGCTCCTATAGTATGTCAGCAGGAATATATTTCCAAATTGATAGCACTTTTCTTCAGAAGATGTAGATTTCAACCAGACAGAAGAATAATGTGATTTATCCCTTGTAAGAAACTCTCTGGTCTTGCCAAGGATATATATGATTCTCTGACATGGTGCTCCACAGCTTTTAGATCTTTACTTAGTATTTTTGTAGGAACATATCCATCCAAGTAAAGTGCAAAAATGTATCAACCCTTACAAAGCCGTTGGTATTGGACAGGAGAATAAAAGTTCTATGGAGTACCAATAATAAAATTATTATTAAATATTAATTATATGCTTCTAACAGATGAAAACATATGATCAGAAATTCAGCACATACAAATTCTCATATGTACTCATTCTGTCTTGTCTGTCACCTTACAGGGCCCTTGCACTGTGAAGTGCAGCAGACTCACCCTCATCCTGAAGTGTTCTGAAGTGCCCTGCCCAGAAGTCAGTCCAGTCCTTTTCTGTGATGCCCACCAGGAGCAACTCTGCATGTTCATTGTACCCTCCTTATAGTCTGTAATTATTCCACATACATTCAGAGCCTTCTCTCTCCCTGAAAAACTGTAACTGAGATAGGGCAACCCGTCCTTTTAATAACTTACTGCATTCAAAATGGAGATGTCTACTCCCCAGGATCAATAAAAAATTTAAAGTCAGATTTCCTGTATGACTTCACGTTTCTGAAATACCTTAAATTGATTCCTAAAAGGTGCATATCGAGAAACATATTTCTAGTATATCTCACAGATTCTCTTGAATTAGATTGGAAATTATATAGTATAAGTATATATANTATATATATTATATTACTTATATATTATACTTAATTACTTATACTATTATATATATAATAGTATAAGTAAACATACATAGAAATCAATGCCAGCTTTGCAGCCGTATATGGAATTTTCCTGATAATATTTTTGAAACTGGGTCACTTTTATGAGAAGTGCTAAATATTTAAATTCAAACTTAATCCTTGAAGTGTGCTAATTCTGTCTATTTAAGAATTTGATAGCACTTGCAAGGCAAACTCTAAGGACTATAAAAACTTCGAGAATTAAGGAAAAAACATAAAATAGATGCCTAAAATAAAAAATAAATGGAATTATGGCAAACTTTTTTTACTCCAGTATAGAGTTACACTCAGTGGATACCAATAGTTTCATACTTGAAATCAACAGTGAATTCCATGCGTAAGGAGAGCAGAAGGATTAACTGTTGCTGTTCTTCATTTGCCCAGGTTAAAATAGTAACATATTCGTAAATAAGTATTCCTTAAGCATCATATTTTTTACACTGAAAGGAATTGTTTAGATTAGTTAGATTAGATGAGACTTCAGGATACTATAAAATCTGAAATCATAGTAATTGAGGACAATTTATCTCTTGTGTTACATACCATTTTTCTGTCATTAAAAGGCAAGAATCATGAAAGGAAGGTGACAGGGGCTGGGAGAGAAAGAAAAGTAATTATTTTTAAAGAGGGAGTACAGCAGAAATAGGTCCTTGTTCATATAATCTATGATAGTAATTTTGTTTAGTAGAGAGGAGGTAGAGGGATGACTTTTCTATAAAAGGCATAAATAGATGAAAGATGTAGAAGAGTTTACAGAATGTATTTCTAAACAGTTTAAGGAAATAAATAAAAATTCAGCATCTTCAAAAATTATATATCTTTAATATTTTAAAAGTTTAAAATATTTGAATTGCAGTATACTGGATTGACCAAAGTAACAACATTTACCATGGCAATAATAAATTTTGACAAAATGCTACTCTTGACAGTGAATGCCAGCTCTTCTTTTGCTTGGCAAAAATATTTGGCAGCAGTGTAACTTAGAAAGACATGGCATCTCCCAAGAGATGATTCAGAGAACCTTAAGACAATCCACTTACTAGTTAATATTTTAGGAAAGGACTTGAGAGGTTTATTCTTTCTTATAAGAAAAAGCTGTTGAATTTTAAAGCTGTAAAGTAGGGTATGATCTTGGATACATGAAAAGAAATCCTCTTTTATAGATGGAGAAGAAACTGTCATTGCCTTCTAGCTTAAAGTTATTCTGAACATTCTTGTGCCCTAGATTTTTCCTCAACACTCAGCATATGTTTTGAGATTAAAGTTGTTCTTTCCAACAAACAGAAAGAATGAATGTAACTGCAGTAACAGTATTATATATATAAGTAGTAACAGTAATAACAGTATTATATATATAATTATATAATGCAATTCTACAAGTTTCAACAGTATTGTGGCCCCCCAAACACTCAAACTATTAAAAGACATTGGAAAAAATAACATAAGAAGAACAGACAAAGATGCCTTTTTTCCCTTTGCATTTTGCCTGATAACTGGCTACACAGGCTTAGTTTTGTTTACTTCCCTACAGGAATGGTATGTATATACAAAGCACAGTTATTGGTACCTGGAAATTACTCATTGCTATAACAGTCTCCGTGGGACTTGTTCCAGCAGTGACACCTAGAATCCCGTGCTATTTCATCTATATTTTTTTTGAAAGTTATCATAGGGTTTTCAGCTCGGTGTGGCATGGTGAGTGGGGAGCCTTTTGGGCTGGGTGGTTGTGCCAGCAGCGTTTCCAGCAGGCAGGCGGGAGAGCATCCTGGGGAGCACACGGAGGGCAAACCCCGGCACCTCGGGGCTTAGCAGCGCACCCGGCTCGAAGCCATCCTCTCTGAGACAGAGGGACGGTGTTTAGACATCTCCCTCGCTGCAGGGCAAGGCTGGTCTCAAGGCAATCTGTTTCATGGAGACACTAACTCAGTCCCTCAGGACATCCACATTTTTGTGATGCTATAAGGATCATGTTATATAAAATGATCACTGTACCACAAAAGGTATATTGACTTTTAATCCGTGCAAACCAGCACTAAGCACCCTGACCACTTTATATATAAATGCTGTCTATTTTACAGGTCTTTATGCTCACTAGTACCTAAAATCTATACCATTTATTTATGGTTCTTATTTAAAAAATTTTTGATAAAAATACAGACTTGGATAATGCATTACACATTACAACTCACCAGATACAAGCCAAGTGCCAGTCACTACTATTTCAACAAATTTGCATAAAAATATACAATATATTAAGCAAATGTTTCATTTTTTAAACACAAGATATGATTCTTTAACCAAGGGACAATTATATCACAATAATAAATGGATTACACTGAAGTGTTCATTAAAAAACAAAGGTAATTGCTCCCTAAATTCCTATTTTTCCTGACCTTTGACAGATTTGGAGCAAGTTTTTGGAGTATACATACCATTAATGTTTTAGAAAAGCTTTTGATGTTCTGTGATGCTGAGAGCTTTCTTACTGCTTTGAGAACAGCCTAATGATACTAAGATATGTGGTGTTCTAACAGCCCTGTACATAGGTCATGGGTCTTTGTGTCTTCATGGTGATTGCAGGGAGGGCATGTCACATTCTTGACAATTTTTTTTGCAGATACATCTTTCAACAGAGATACAATTCTACATAGGTTTCTAATTGTCTTCTCTGAGGAATGAATTGATGTCAACAGCAGGGACTGTCAATATTGCCTAAATCAAGCACAGCATTGAAATTATTCTTTGCTAAAGAGACATTCAAGGAAGCTGTGATGTTTTCAGAAATTCTAAAAATGCAGTTTATGTTCTGTTCTCATCAGTAAAAATCCACTCTGTTGTGTTGGTAGGTTAATGCTGTGAGCATTACCTGTGCAACCAAGTACAGAATCTGGCACAAAATCCAGAGAACAATGGTATTGCTAGAGTCTGCTGAAGGTCTGTTCCACTGCATGTGAAAGAAGAGTTGGACAGATGCTTACATATCTAATATTAAGTGTTTCAAGTTTGGCACTCAAGCTGCTATACAGGTTTTGAGATAAATTGGTCGTGTAAAAGACTAAATGGTGCAACAGTAAGAGAAACAAAGGGATTAACCAAAAGTTGTTGGAACAAGGAAGCAGAAGCTGCAGAAACTGTTTGGATATCTTCTAGCCCTTCTGCAGACAGGATTTCTGCCGTTTGTTGTCTCCAGAAAACTTCAACCCAAAAGAGCCCTTGTTGAAGTCTGATGCCTTTTTTATGTTAAACCACAAAAAGCGTCTTTGATGTTTGCTGTGGGGATCAAGATCAGAGTTGATCAGACAGCTGCTGACAAACTCGCCTGAAAACACAATGAGGTTGCTGTAGTCAAGAGGGTATTTTTGCTTCTGTTAGAATGAACCTATTTTGTTTTTTACAATATAAGAAAAAAATCTATTAAGTGGAGCCTGGAAACTTCCATTTCCTGCTTCCTGCCCTTGGTTAGATACCTCATAATAATAAATAACAATACTTGTGAATAAATAACTATCTCCCCAAAATACCATTGATGTACTTTTCATGAATTATGTCTTGTTGAAGTGTAATAAAGAATTTTCTGAGAAGCTTGCTTCTATCTTATTCTTTGCTTAGGGTAAATGAGGAAAATTAAACAAAGAGCCTTTAAAAGCAGCAGGAGAGCACTTTGAAAGCTTCCCCATCTCTTCTTTTCTAAAGCTCTGTAGATAATCACTCAGTGGACACAACAAATGAACAACAAATGAACAAAATACTCAAAACAAGTTTCGGTGTAATAAAACCATCTCTATAATTGACTTGGATTTTCCTGTGTTACAATAGGTCTAGTGTTAGTCAAAACCCAATCTTTTTTGTAGGATATGAAGAAAAACCTAATATTTACCCTTGTCAGAGCTAATCAGGGGTTACATAGTTTCAGTCCACAGATTTTGAAATATCCAGGGATAATTGTCTGGAAAAAGATAGACTTACTGCAAAATTTGGAGCCTTTTAGAGTGAGAGTGTTCTCTTTATACCATAGTAGGAATCCATGCAGTAAATGGTAGGGGCCACTGAGTTATTCCAATACATTTTGATTCAAATAACAGCTTAGTGAAAGAAATTACAGTGACAGATTAATGTTAGAAATTTTTCACTTTTGATAATGCATTCATTTTTAAAAAATTGTTACTTTATCTCAACTTTGAAGAACATAATTTGTTATTCACAAATACTAATATAAAACCTTCAAATCTTATGCACAAAAGAAGGAGGACCACACTGTAGCTGCTGAAATACTGTTGGGGCAGGAAGGAAAATTATTTAACTTCTGGGTGCATGAAGTATACAATTGGCCCTGGTTATGCTGATGGATTTTTGCAATGACTTTTCTGTTTTGCATGGACTCAGTTAGAATACTTAAACCTGGCAGATATATTTGAGGCCAAGAATTACTAAAATAAGCCTGTGTGCTCATATCTCTGTGGATCTTTGTTGACTAAGAACCTTTTAATTAAAAGGTCTTTATTTTCTGCTGTGATTGTGACTCTTTTTAGGTGTTCCACTTTTTTTCACTCAGAAATCTGTAGTATTCTTGAAGCTTTGTAGGAATGATGCTTGACAGTATCTGTTTAAATATAGCCATATAAACACGTAAGTCAGCCTTTTGAAATGATGCTATTTCTTTCAATTTCTTGATAAAAACATTGTCACAGAATAGAGCTACAGAAAGTGTTTTGGCAGCTGCAGCAGCATCATTTGAGGCATCTTCGTAATCAGTGTTATCTACAGCTTATTTACTATTTAGATTCACTGAAATTTGCTGCCAAATTAACAGCTTTTGCTCTCTTGGGACTTTTAAAATAACATGGTCCAGCACGCAGTTTTATTTTCAGCTTGCCTCTATTCTCTTTTTTATTTTTTTATGTGTTTAATGAGGCTGATTACTTGCCTGTGTCTTTCAGGCTTTTTTTCTGATGGGTTTTGTTGTTGTTGTTGTTGTTGTTGTTGTTGTTGTGTTGTTTTGTTTTGTTTTGTTTTGTTTTGTTTTGTTTTGTTTTGTTTTGTTTTGTTTTGTTTTGTTTTGTTTTGTTTTGTTTTGTTTTGTTTTGTTTTGTTTTGTTTTTGAATGAGAAACATGGACAGATTTGAGATTAATATGGAAAAAACACACAGTGATGAGTAAGTATAAGGGAATGAAGAAGAAATCTACAAGGCTTAATCTATTTGAGTACTATGATACTGTTGCCTTTCTGAGGACTGAACTGTTACCTCATAGCTGAGGCAATCTGCTAGGAGGCATAAGAGATGTAGGAAATATCATTTATTATGACAGGCAGAGTAATAATATTTTTTTCTTAAATGAAGATATAATTTTTGAAAAGGGGGTAGAGTAAATGCCAAAAAACACAAGTTCTGTTTCATAACAAAAGTAAAAGGACTTCAAAACTTCTGTTGCTGACAGACTGGATTTGCCGTAAAGAGAGGATTAAGCTATGAGTTTACCAACTTATTTTTTAGTCTTATGTGGTTAAAAAGATTGAAGTTCTTCCTTCCTAGTTCATTGCTGCATTTTCCCTCTGTTGGTAGTAACAGTAGAAGTATGCTGCATGGTTCTGTACTGTGGTTGGGAGAGAACAAGTCATTAAAAAGGTTGGTGTTCAGCTTCTCTTTCCCAGTTTCTGCCCTACCCAGAAGAGGAGAAGTTCTGGTGTCTGAGAACAGGCACTAGGTGCTGAATCTCTTATCAGCACCCACCATAATTAGCAGAAGTGTTCTCGCTTAACTGAAGTGACCTTTGGGTTGGGGTATCCAGGGAGGAAAGCTTTACCTGCTGGCTTATGCTTTCTTGTGAGGGTCCAAACCAGCCACAGGACAGCACTGTGTACCTCTATTAGGGTACCTCTCTTCTTCCTATTGAAGAAAGCCGGACCATACCTTGATTCCCACTGGCTAGCACTGGATTTCAGCAGCTGTAGGGATCACAACCATCTTCTTCAAACTGCCAAGAGGAGTTGAGTGAGAAGGATGTTCCCCTACATCACACTCCACAGAGCTGATTCCATGTGAGAAGCCATAGTGAGATCTGCTGTTGTTTTGCAAATCGTAAATTGTCACAGTGTAAAATACAAGTCTTGTGGAGCTGTGGCTGGAATCAGTCTCATTTTTGTCCTTTGTACTGATGTCAAACATTGGCCTCACTGGTGTGTTGTGCAACACCACTTCAGAGATAGTCCGTAAAAATAGAATCTGCATTGCAGGTCCTGGTAGGTTTTCAGATTTTTTTAATGCCATGAGTGCAATATTTTTCAAGTTTTCTGAGATATTCCCATGGAGGTTTATTTCTCTCTGAGCTTTGATAATGTAAGTCTGTGGAGTGCTTGGTGTTTTCTTCTTGCGATTTGATTGTAGAAACAAAGGAATGCTAAATATTTTCTTTTTCCTGACTAACAAATCCATTTTTTATGGCATTCATAGAGTGCCATGTCAGAGTGCTAGAACTATTTCAAACAAGGTTAAAAACCTGAGAATCTGAGAAGCCCTCTAGTTTGAGAACTTTCAGTGTGATTTGCTTGAGGTCACCAAGCTGCACATGGGTCTTGGCATATCCCAGCTGATAGAAAGCTGGTGGGGAGATGCTGGATACAGACCAGTGATAGACAGCTGCATTTCAGAAGAGTTTTTTTTCTTGTGCCCTACACATGTCAAGAGGGTTAGCAGATTCCCAGGGCCAGGACCATGGGAATTTCCCAGGGCAGCAAGACAGGACTTCACAGCTGGGGCTGTCTAACTCCTGTTGTACTAAGGGTATAGGAATTCAGCAGAAAATAAACCTCCTTGTGTTCCAGGTGGTCTTCAGATATTGGAAGAGTTTTGTGTGGCTGGGCTAAATTTCTGATTATAGCCAGCTTAGAACTGTAAGCCTGGTTGGGCTCAAAAGAAAAAATTGTCTGAGCACAGACACTCATATACAAATAATCCAATTTACGAGTTTAGTACGACAGGTATGATCACTTTCAATATGGATTTGCATGATCCAGATTCATAAATGGTATGGCTTATTGAAGCAACAGGAAAGCAAGTTCAGGATTGTAGGTGATACATGGTTACACACTAATTAAAGTGTTAATATGTGGCACAACAGAAAATATAGTGAGGAAGATTTGTTAGCACTATATATATGTATGCAAAAATGAATGTTCATGGATCTACACAAATACAGTTGGATTCTACAGTTGGATCTACACAAATACCTAAACGAATCTCTACAGGAGTGGAGGAGAGATACAGCCCATTGATAGATCCCAAGCTTGCAAAGATGTTTTCCTCCTCCGGAGCTGTTTCCTCCCTCCAACACATTCTTCTCTCTCCTTTTACACCACAGATTCTGGCCTGTCCCACAGGAATGGAACAACTGCATGTTATAGATTGGGTTGGAGACATAAAATGTGCATGCTTTACATGCCCCATGCTCTCCCTCAGTTGCATTCTGAGGGATATGTAAATTAATATCTAAATTGGGATTAATGAGCATCTCAGTTATTTCCAGTCAGGATTTATAGTTGACAAAAAGTAGAACAAACACTTTTGTCTGACTCCACATTCTGAAGTGGCAATAAAGGCTTTCTCATCAGAGGATCATTGCACCTATCATTTTCTTCTTAATAAACTAGATTTCCAACAAGGCTCATTTTTCATGGTGAGGGGAGTATGGCCATTGACTGGTACAGAGGACTAGGTGAAACGACCTTGGGCTGTGAGACCTTAGCTGTAGTCCAGACATCATTCACTTGATAGTCCTTGCTCAAGCCAGGTGCAAGATAAAAAAGGCATCCAGCTCATGTTTTCTCGGTCAGTCTCATTAATTCTTCTCTGTCTTAAAGCAACACTGTACAATTCTGACCCTTTACTACAATCTCACAAAGAGCTAGGCAGGATGAGGGGACAGTAAGGCAGCCCTCTCCCTGGGCCTTAGGCATCTTCCTGGGGGGGAGGGGTTGGTATCAACAGAGGATTGCTGTGGGTTTGTGTATATGAAGCACATGCTTCACATGCGTTATTTGAAAGTAAAAAGACTCAGTTGAATTTTAGGTGTGCTGCTTGCCCACTTTTACTGGACATCACCTCTACTCACACAGGGAAAAAAGGACTCAGAATCCCTACAGCAAACTTTTGTAGCTTTACTAGAAGTAAACTGCACCTTTTTGAAAAAACACTCCAGGGATTGTCTGTTGCTTCAGAGATTCTGTTATAGACCACCATGGACAAAGCACATTGTGCATTAATAAATCAAGTCTATTCCCATTCCCTGTGACCATGAATCCCTTCCCAAGCCCCTGAGAAGCTCTGCAGTTGGTAAGAATTCATTCTTGTTCTCTCAAAAGCTCTGAAGCCTCGGTGACCAACCTGCAACTCTCTGAAATAGAGAAATGATGCTTAAGGTGATAATAACAGAAAATACAGAAACTGATAATTCCAAAAACCAAGATCTGACTAACAGCAGTGTGTTGGTTTTGTATGGCCTGATTTTGGTAGCAGCAGACTCACAGAGGTGGCTTCTGTGAGAAGCTGCTAGAAGCTTCCACTTTGTCCAATGGTAAAGCCAATCCCTAGTGGTTCTGAGGATGGATATGCTGCTGGCTGAGTCTGGGACAACTAGAGATAATGGTAGCACCTTTGTGAAAACAGATTTAAGAAGAAAGCAAAACAAAGTGGGACATGCACAGGCTTTTTTCCTAGTCAGAGAAGAGAAGGCGGTGAGAATGTGTGATGGAAAACAACGTGGGAACACCAAGGTCAGTGGAGAAGGAGCGCAGGAGGTGCTCCAGGCACCAGAGCTGAGATTCCTCTGCAGGCTGTGGTGAGACGAC
>VYXF01011330.1:312276-414248 GCA_013397295.1 Polioptila caerulea | reverse complement strand
TCGGCCTGACCGAGTCGCCATCTGTAACAAGGGTACGAGTTGTGGTCGGTGAATTCACGAAGCCCCATGCTGGAAAGGAGGCGCAGTTATGCCAGTGTCTCTCAGCAGCAAAGGGTCACTGTCAGCCCCCTCTGCAGAACTGTCTCTGCCGCTTTCGTACAGTATTACTGCTTTTTAAAAAAAGTTTATCCTGGCAGATTTTGACTAGCAAACAGCAGAGCCTTTGAGAGCACTTCCTTTAGTTCTGGCTGAATTCTCTGTGGTGGTTGCTGGGTTGCCCTGTCCCTGCCCTGTACTCCGTGCCCTGCTGCCTTCCTCACACCCTGCTCCCTTTGCTCTCTCGAGTCCCTGCTGTCTCTCATGGAGGAACTACAACGCGTCCCTGCACATTCTGAGCTCTGCTGGGCAGGACACAGCCCTACTCCACCCCTCCCTCTGCCCCTGTCCCAAATCTCACACACCTCTTATACCAGGACAATGCCAGCAGTGGACCCATGGCATCTGGAGGGCCGTGAGCTCCAGCTGGTGCATTCAGCACCATAAAAACCCCCAGGCTGGGGCTGGAGCTAGGGAAGATAATCTCCCACTCATGGATTTGTTATATTAGGGCCTCCATTGAGTTTACTCCTGTCTTAGTTTGAAGACAGGGGTGCCTGCTAGGGAAAGCAGGAGCCTAATTTTGAAATTAAAGGGACTCTCAAGCAAAGAATTTGGTCTAAGAATAACAGTTCTTTACTAGTGAGTTTAACAAGATAACAATAACTACAGCGTTAACAACAGAGTTAGGAAACAGTCACAGTCTCTCCGATGCTGGCACCTTTCTGGGGGCGAGCAGGAGTCCCGAGGCAGAGATGGATCCGAAGCTCGGCGGCAGGACTGGAGCTGTAGAGAAGGTCCCGGCAGGTCAGGAGAGATCGGCGTGGGGTTTGTTCTACCAGAGCAAAACTGAAGCAGTCGTGGGTGCAGGGCCACGGGGCTGCAGCTCCCGGCAGGCCAGGGAGACACCAGGGTCTGAATTCCCGGGGGGACTCACGAAAAAGTCACTCCGAGCTCAGCTCCAGGTGAGGTCTGCTGCCGATCTCTCCGCAGTCCCAGACCAAAACCCCCAAACTCCCCCTGTTCCCTCCAAGCACCCCAGAGAGAGAGAGGAGTCAGCCTTTGTCTCTTCTAAGTACTCTTAAGTGCCCTATAAGCACCCAGCAATCTGCTTCCTAGCAACTTCTTTTTGGGAAACAAAATTCTGTAAGAGAGCACCTCAACCCCCAACAACTCCCCACAAATATTCTGTCAAAATGAGATTAGCGGTAAAAATATTTGCTAAGGAAGCAACCAAAGCAATTATTGCTGCATGTTTGAGGAGCAACAAAGGGTTGGAAGGGGCATATGTCCCCTGGACACTGTGCTGGCCATGGCCAACAGCTCCATGTGGGACAAGAGTGCAGATCCCAGCTTCCTTTATACCCTGAGAAGGTCCAATGGCGCCTGCACATCCTCCATGGCTGCTCCCCTTGCTGGGAGGGTGGTGAGGGGCTGCCCCCCCAGGGCTGCGTGCCAGAGAAAGCCTGTTCTGCTGGGAGACACCACAGCAGCACTCAGACAGGTCTAAGAGGATTTGTAGACTCCCTGTCTGGTTTTACTTTGTGCATGAGCTGAGCAGTGACCAGGACACACGTGGGGACAACAAATCTCCCAAACCCTTTCCCGGCTGCCGCCGGCACGGCCGCCGCTGCCTCGCACCGACAGTGGGGCTCCTTCCGGCGCTCCTGAGCTCACGCAGAGCCTCTGCTCACATGAAGTTTTGATAAAAAGTGAGCCTGTGTGTCACCATGCAGCCGACCTTCCCCTGGCCGGAGGGAACATTGTGGTCACCAGCTGCAGCTGGTGCCACGCGGGGCTCTCCTGCTCCATTCTCCCACCCTCCCGTGGTGGAGCAGGAGTGAGGAGCTCTGCTGAAATCGTCCCCCAGGCGTTTTGCCACCATTTTTTTTTTTTTTTTTTATACTCAGCAATGTATAAACTCAGATGCATAAACAATGCATAAACAAATTAAACATAGTGACCGGGTTCTTGCCCGAGTAAAGCAGCGATAAGGAATGCAGCACAGCTGCAACACGCTGGCTCTCAGCATCATCCTAGCAGCTCAAAAGACATTGTCCAGAAACCTTTTCAATTTTGCAAGGAGGTTTCTGGACAATTAAATAATCAATGAACTTTGCTTGGTGTTAAGGTACAAAACTCAGCCAAGGAAGGGAAACGGAGTCAGACTGGATATTTTGGACGACGGCAGCAATCAGGTCTATTCTGATCCCGCATATTAGAAAAACAAGGCACGGGGAACAGACTGCTGCTTTCAGTTGACTTAATTAGTTTGTACACTGAAACCATGAATAAAGGGGCTGTGCAGTGTTTTGGCTTCAGTAGTAACCTCGCAGCCATGACAACAGCGAAGCATTGCTGATCACCATGACAAAGCCGAGGGCTGCAGCCACAGAGAGCCAGCTCCAGCCCATCAGACATTCGGTGTGAGTGGAAAAACCCACCCTGAAAAATAAACCCTGAAAAACCCACCCCACCACTGCTGTGCTCAACGCTCCAGTTCTAGTCCTCTGCAAAAATCAGTGTCTGGGCAGCTTACATATGTCCCTGTCATTTCATGAACTGCTGGTAACAGCAGTATCTTGTGAAGCCAGGATGTAACACAGAGGTTTCTTTTAAAATAGAGATTTGAATAGTCACAGGCCAGTAACAGAATGCTGCATCCCTGTCTGCCTCAAGCTCCCAGCCTGGCCTGACACAGGGGAATTCTCCAGGATCCAGCCCACATCTTGAGGATTTTGTCCTAGATCTGATTAAAAAGGACAATAAAAAAATTCCATGTTTGCTCCCAGCCCTTCCCTCTGGTTCACTCCGTGATAAGAAATAGGTTCAGCAGTGAGCTGGCAGCCATAGGTATCACACTTTCACAGAGTGTACAGGCATGTACCCTCTCTAGAGCCCAGAGCACCCTTTTCTGCCCTGGTACCCCCATGGAGCAGCCCCAGCTCCCAGAGACCCTTCCCCCAGGGTGGGCACAATCCCTTGGGATGCTCCAGCTCTGCAGAACAGGGACCAGAGGAAAGAAAAAGGGAGAACTTTGCTTTTTCATCTGGAAAACATCATCCCAGGCTGTCCTCCCACCGGGGTCCAGCAGGAACACCCTGGCACAGCTGAGTCCCCCACTCCCTTGCTCAACTGGTGGCCAGCATAGTCCCACCTGCCCTGCACAGGGGTCATCACTCCTGGGAACATTGTTTTTGTCACCATAGCCTGAGCTCCTTGATACTGAGCACAGCCAAAAGTTTACCCAGAGAGATTAAATAAAGAAAATAAACAGTGCTGTGAGAAAGACATGGAACTGAGGCATTTTCCAAACAGGACCAACTCTGCGTGCATGAAAACGCAGATGAAGCACCCAAGGAAGGGAGGTAACTCAAAGCATCTCAGAGCTGATTAAAAAGTGATGGAGAGCCCAGCCTGGCTCCAAGAGGGTCCCACACCTCTGGGACAGGGGCACAGCCCCACTCTGGGCACTTCTAATTCAGTTGGAGCTGGACACAGGAAACCTGTTCACAGTGTCAGCTCCAGCTGAAGTGGAGCATTTGGGTTTTCTTTGCAGCAATTGTGTTTTCCCTTGTAGAAACCACCCAGGCAGGCGATTTTTGAACAATTTTCTTTGTCTGCTTTTGTAATAAGAGGTGGTAGAAAAAAGTGAAGAATAATCATACAGTCACAGAATGATTTGGGTTGGAAGTGACCTTAAAGTTCTAATTCCAACCCCTGACAAGGGCAGGGACACCTTCCAGTGGGTGGAAGGAAATAGAAGGAAAAGGACAAATAAAAGTCTCCACCTGCTGAACTCTATAAGGTGCGTGTCCCTTTACTTGTCTTTGCTCATCAGTAAACAGAAATATTTTTCTTTCTGCATTGATAATTCCCAGCTGCTTCATATCATCTCTCTGTGTTGAATAAATATAAAATAAATAGAGAAATATGCTCCTAGAATCCTACTGCAGGAGCAAATGGGACACTGCCAGCAATTTTCAGGGTGTTCTTCACTTTGTGCATGTGAGAGCAAACCCACAGGGAGGGTATTAGGAGGAGGGTGTTTTCCAGATGCCCTCTCCCATCTCTGCACCACCAGCCAGAATTTGGATACAGAAAGTTCATTCTGCCACTAATAGGCAGCACAGCAATGCAGAGCTCCAGTGACACCAATTTATGAGTTTAAAAAAAAAACCAATGCATGCTCTGATTTAACAAGGGTCACAAACATGAGTTACCTTCTGAAGTGGCCCCAAACAAAAGGTTTAGGGCTGCAAAGCCCTGTGGAGTCCCCATGCCATCCCTCTCCCAAAGCACACATACCACAGAGTCCAGCAGCTCATGTGCCATCAGCAAACATTTGAGAATGATGTTGCTATATTTGACATTTTTAACTGGCTATGCATTTCCATGACTGCGTACAAACCCCTGGAGTCCTTGTTAAACATCCAGCAGCCTCATACATCTCCACATGCCCCCCAAATGTCACATCAGTCTCTCCTTTTACTTTCCAAATATTCTCCAGCTCAGACCACTAAAGCACTGAGAAACTGCACAGAAAACAAACCATTTAAACATTCTCTAAAGTCTTACAGAAACTGCACAAATCCAGAGGGGATTTGAAACCTTTCCAATCTTTCCCATTCCTCAAAATCAGCAGCCACCCAAAACACTTCACTGCTTCAACAGCCCCTGAAGTCACAGGGAACTAAGCTGTGCTTTCAACATTTGCAGGAATTTCCTCCCATTGCTATAAATCCCCAGCACTTGTGTCCCATCTTCTCCAGCAGGGAGACTGGGATGAAACACTGGGGCCACAGAACCCTAGGATGTTTTGGATTGAAAGGGACTTTACAAGCCATCCTTTTCCAACCCCAGCCATGGGCAGGGACACCTTCCACTGTCCCAGGCTGCTCCAAGCTCCAGTGTCCAGCCTGGCCTTGGACACTTCCAGGGATCCAGGGGCAGCCACAGCTGCTCTGGGCACCCTGTGCCAGGGCCTCTCCATCCTCACAGGGAACAATTTCTTCTTAGTATCCAATCTAAATTTCTTCTTATTAAGTTTAAACCGATTCCTCCTCACAGAATCATGGGGTGAATTAGGGGATCTTATTCAGTGGTTCATCCCAGAGGAGCTCAGGAACTCTCAGCAGCTCCAAACTACCGAGCAAGCAACAAACACAGGGGTACCCTCTCAGAGGGAGCAGCCCTTCAGATGAGACATTATCCAAAACCAGGTGGGCTGGGCAGATGTGGGAAGCAGCTACCAGCCAGGGCTTGCTGCAGCTTCCACTCCTGAGCTTTAATCCTGATACTAGTTCTTATTTTAAATTTGAATATTAATAGAATATTTATAAAATACTTATCTGGAGTTAGAGGCCTCCTGGTTCCCTGCAACTGTGGAGGAGCTCAAGGGTCTTTAGGAGCAGTGAAGAGGTTCAGAACAACTGATGAAGGAAGTCCTGGACCCCAGCAGACCTTGCAAGGGATTTCCCTGGAGAAAACTGTCTTTTAAACTCGGGAATAAAAATCTAAGATAAGGGCACAGTGCTTTGTTTCTGTGATCACTGGAGCAGTGGCTCATCGCTGGCAAAGCACCTCAGAGACATGACACCCCTGTCCCCCCACCCAGCAGGGAGTTGCTCTCCCAGCCACAGAAAAGAGAACAACCAAAAGAGAAACAGGAAGGTGTCCCACTCACCTTGATCCCTCTTCTCCCACCCATTAGGGAAAGGACAGAAATTAGTCCCTCCTGTGAGCAGGGAAGCCCAAGACCAGCAATGATTTACCACTTACCAGTCCCTGCTCCTGTGCAGGTGATCCATCCCATTCCCTTAGAAAAGGACAGGGCAGGAGGCACCCCAGAGAAGCAGAAAATGAACATAAATATGTATATTTTGGCCCTGGGGCTTCAAAAATCTGGATTAACCAAGTGTTTGAATGGTTCTAGAGCTTTACATGTACCTCCACCTGTGCTCTCCTCACCCCTGATGGTGGACAGGAGGGGACGGGATGGAAAGGAAATAGGGAACAACAGCATCAAAATAAGATTTATTATTTAGAACCAAGATTTGGAAGAGACAGACATGGCAGATAACAACAAAAAAGTACACCAGGTTCCATTTGCGAGGGAGGGTGGTACCAAGAGGCTGACGGGCAGGGGAGGTTCCTGTGGTTCTGGTATCAAAACAAGAGTGAGGGTGAGAACAGCCTGGGCTGGGAATGTAGCAGGAGCAAGAGAGGCCCGTGGGTGCGGAGACTTTGGGGCCCAGATGCAACAGCAGGACCAGCATCTTCCCACTTCTTAGGACAATGTTAACCCAGTTTTTTGAAAACCAGGTGAGAAGTCCTTGGATAAATGATTGCTCATGAGATTATTGCTACAAACTACTCTGTCCATCACCTCAGTCCAGGACACAGCTGAAACCCCCCGCCAGTGAACCCAGAGGGAGAATCCCCTCCTGCATTGGTTTACATCATTGAAGGCACTTTAGAGTCTTAAAAATGGCTCCAATTACCCACTTATCTGTGGAAGGATTTCAGTCTTACATTTAAAATCAGCAGTGACTCAAGACTATATTTAAGTCTGGCAAGAAAATGTGGCAGGTCTATGAGAGAAAGAGAGTGGTAAAAAGGGAAGTGACAAGCAGACTCATTCTTTGGTGCAGGATCTGGAGGTTTTTTTACTTGATTTAAGTGGATTTAAAATAGAATCTCATCTTCAAAAAGAACTGTGAGAAATTTAAATGGAACTGGAACTTATCTTTCTTGTATATGCATGCCTAGTTGATCACTTGGAAAATTGCTTAAATGACAATTAACTGTGTGAAACAAAAAGCATTTGAAGGAGTGCCTCCTCCTATTCCTCCCTCTTCTCCATCTGCTGCTCATGGAAACCTGGCTTCACAAGAGAAGGGAACAATTTGGAAAAAAATCGTTTTCCCCCAAAATAATTCTCCTTTATTTTTTATTGCATAACATTTTTGTATTTCCAACTATAAATAAAAAAATGATTAGAAAGAAGTTACAAAATAGCGTTGAATGGACCAGAACGGCACAGAATTCCTCACACACAATAAATCATTTCCCATCTTCCTCTTCCTCTTCCTTGGCCGTGGCGGGGCCTCCCGCTTGGCACCGTAGTTGTGGGGGCCATGTGTCAGTTGCTGATGGTCTCATTTTCAGAATCTAAAAGAAAAAAATCCACATATGGATTTCACATCTAGGAAAACCCAAATCAAACCCAAAAGGGCCATGTGAGCTAGGGGAGGTGCTGGAGGTGCTGGAGATGCTGCTGCCAGAGCGCACTCCCGGTCCCACAGGAAACAGGGATAGAGATTGGCGCTTGTGCTGAGAGCTCAGGTGTGTAAACCAGTTCTTTTGGGGGCAGAACCTCACAGGGTCCTCAAGCTGGAGCTCTGATTCCCGTGAGGGAAGAGCCAGGCTCCCAGGAGGCAGAGATGGAAGGAGCCAGCAAAGACAGCCAGCATTTGACCCAGTTTGTTGGGAGGAGGGAGATGGATGCAATGCCGTGCGCAGGTGTCAGAGGAGGGTGGGGTTGCCAGGGCACCGGCACCGGCTCCCCACGCCTGCAGGCTTGGCTCCCTCGTCCCATGGAAATGAGCCAAGCCTCGGATCACAGGATCACAGAACGGCTGGGTTGGAAGGGGGTTGCCAGGGCACCGGCCACAGGGATGCCATGCCCCACCCTGGAAGGGACAGGGTCCACCCACTGCCACAGGAGCAGAGCACAGGGTAGGTGCTTGGACAGACATGAAGGGCCCAGCAATGACAGGACCAGGGTAAAAGGCAAGGGAGGTGCTGAGAGCAGCACATCACTGAGGCAGCAGCAGCAAAGGGTGTCACCTCATGTCCCCCAGCCCACACCACACGCCCACCACAGGCAATGGCTGGGCTGGTGATGTGCTGGGGTTCATGCATCCAGACAGACTCGTGCACACTGCTGTGGAGGGGCAGCCACAGAAGGGTCTGACGAAGCAGACAGCCTCGGGAAGTGCTCAAAGCTCATGCAGGGAGTCCCTGGGGCAGTGGGGGAGGCAAGGGACACTGGGGACAGCGCATGGTGCGGACACTGCTGGGATCTGGCACAGCTCCTGCTGGGTCTCTGTGGTCTGGGCTTTGCGTTTGTTAAATGCAACCCCAACTTTCTCCCTCGTGGATTCTCTGCTCTGCCTGTTCATAGGAAGAATTGACTTTTAAGGGAAGGAAAATCATGTCCTGCTCACGATTCCTCCCCAAGCTTCTGATCAATGTCAGTTCTGAAGATCTGCCTGGATCCACCCCAACACCTGCTCACCAGCATTTGGCATGGAGTTTTTCATGCAGGAAAAATTAACTATCTCTAGGTAACTGGGAAAAAAACATCTGGCAGCAGTGGGTCAGCCACAAGATCCAGAGCAGAGCCAGCTCCCCAGGCACTTGGCTTCTCAAGCAAACCCCCAGAGGCACTCAGCCATGGGAAACCACCTCACTTCTTACTCCACAGGCGGCCTGAGCTTTCCCAGGCTGGGTGAGCAGCAGTGCTGGAGAGGTCAGGGAGCACAGTTACCCCAAAGTTTGCTCGGTGACAGCAGAACTGTGGGAAAAGGCAGCCATGGCACACACTGTAGCTGCCTAACAGGAGCAAAGATACCAAATTCAGTCTGTCTAGTCTGATAAACAAACTACAAATGCTGAGGAAGTTTTTACTTTATTTGCAAACTAATTGAAAAAAAACCAACACAAGAGTAAATAATTTTTTGGGGCTATTTTATGTCAGAACGGAAGAATCCCCGTTTGAAAAGGACTGAAAACTGGTTCTTTCTAAATCTCCTAAGTTTTTACAAGGTGTCAGGACCCTAAATGCCTCACAAAAACTTCAACAGGCCCAGAGAAGTCCCCTGAAGGGCGTCTGGAGAGTCTCTCACCATGCTCAGCTCTCCAAAGGCCACAGTGCCACAGCTGGCACTCAAGTGGTGCCTCAGTCATGAAAGGCAAAGTGAAGGGATGTGCTCCTTTCTGAGGGGAAAAAACAATCCTAACTTTTCCCTCTGCTTTGTGACTACAACAATATCCTCAATATTCACCATGCATTCATGCTGTTGCACAAAGAAATTAATCCAAGTGCTTCTTGCTCACCAGATTTGGAAAAACCAAGAGCTTCTCACAAGAATTTCACTGTAGCAACAGATACTTTATCAAATCATAGGGCATTGTCTATGAACAGCTTCTCCACAGTGACCAAGTGAGCCCTACAGCTTCCTTAGGCTTTGTGTGTCACACTGAAGGCTCAACCCATGCAGAGCCTAAACTCCTCATGAGAAAATTATTTAAAGGGAGAAGTTTGATAATCAAATATAGATACAAGCACATGCAGCAACAGCCTTGATAGCACACAACTACCCCTGAGAAGGGAGCAGGGAGGATCACATCCTTCCCAACAGCAGCCACCTCCTGGTCCAAGCCTGAATTCCACCTGAATCAGGTGTAAGTGATCTCTGTGCTCACACAACCACTGCTCACACACTCAGGCAGCGCAGCACATCCAAACCCCTCTGAGCAACAAATTCCTTCATAAAGCAGAATTCGTAGCCTGACAGAACCTAAAGTCCATCTCATTACACTGCACTTCTGGCGCCGGGCAGCAGCACGGTTGGGGCTGCAGCATCCCTGTCCTGCTGAATCTACAGGGATCACTCTGCAGCCAGAAGTGTTGCCCCTGCCAAAAGGCACCGACACATGTGAGCCATAGCACAATTCCCACTAGATCAGCAAACTGGCTCATTTCTGGGGTATACAGACAGGAAAATGACTGTCAGGGATAAAATAGTAACAGAGATCAGCACATCAGACAACTCCATTAAAGCCGAGCACCAGCTAGGCACTGCCCGACACCATAAACCACTGAGGTGCTCCTCAAGGACTCAATCCACAATAAATAACCATAGCCAGAAAAAACACACAATCATGGTTTTGTCTGATATGAGATTGAATTTATAAAAACAGCATTCATCCACCCATGACAAGAAGAGTGAACTCCCTGTCGTACACTCTGTAGAGAGAACGTACCCACACTGCTCCACAGGAATCACCCAAAATCAGGACAGAGGAGGGCAATGAAGAATTGGAGAAGGCAAGGAAACCTTACTGTACATGACACACAGTCAGAAACTGTTCCACGGGTGACAGTCTCCGAGTCGACATTTTCAACAGCATCTCTGGAAAACTTGAGGGAACTAGCTAGCAGCAAGGCAGAAAACAAGGCAAGGTTTTGCCCTAATAGCTGACATCTGATGATTAACATTGATCTCACTCCAAAAGCCTTGAATCTTTTCCGTCATTGCGGTGGGGGTGGTGGGGGGAGTGGGAATGACAAGGAAAGCAATACTGACGTCACATAAATTTCAGAAGGGAGACTTCTGGTTACTACTCTCCAAAGCCAACTTCCAAGGCATGTGTGAGGACAGATGTTTTTCCTGCTCAAACGCATGCAAACAGAACAAAATTGACACGGACGCACAAAACATGCACGGAGCTTCTCTGGAAAAATTCTGCATGTTCCCAGACCTGACAGTAATGCACTGGATCATGAAAAATGCTTGAAGGGAAAGAGCTACCATTGGAAAAGCCAAGTTAAACTAATGATTCAAAGTATTAGTGATTTCCTTCCGAAAACACTGAACAGCAAAACCAGCCCATGGAGGAAGAAGTTCATTTCAGGAATCCTGTCTTTTAGCAAGCACCCTGTTCCCAACACAAGTATCTTTGCAGGAGCACAGAGAATGCCACATCTCACCTATTCAGTCCCTTGTCTTGCCCACAGCTAATGTCAAGGACTTCTGAGAAAAGTAGAAGGCACGAATGGAGCAGTGTAAAGATAGACATGAAGTAATGGTTAAGTAATCACAGAGCTCCACAATGGTTTGAGTTGGAAGGGACCCTAAAGTCCATCTCATCCCACTCCCTGTCCTGGGCAGGGACACCTTCCACTCAGGCTGCTCCAAGCCCTCTCCAGCCTGGTCATGGACACTTCCAGGGATCCAGGGGCAGCTACAGCTTCTCTGGGCAACATTTCCTCTTTAAATGAACTTTTTAAAGGATTTTTTTCTTTTTAAAAGGAATTTTTAAAATATTCCCTCTTTCAAGTTGTGGAATTGAGATCAGAGTTAAACATGCAAACAAACTGCAAGGGCCAGTGCTGCATCATTCTTTTCAGTGAAATCTGTGCCAGGAAGGTTGAAATCAGATTTGCAAAAGAGCCTTAAACCACTGCAGTGTTTCTCCTGAACATCTACAGTGCCCAGCTTTGCATCCCTGTGGCAGATGAGCAGTACCAGCAGCAGCAACTCCTCTCCATGTCCAGTCTTACCCAAGCAAGCTGGGAATGCAGTGGGAAAGCAAGATGTGTTAATGCATTAAGATACTCCTTCACAACATACGGCAATCAGAAAGCCAAATGAAAGGCACACAGGCAAACTTCAACCACTTTCCCACCTTCCCAAACTGAAAACTGCAAAACTTTCCCACTACTGGGTGAGTTACTTTGGGAGTTAAACATTCTTTCAAGATTTGTATTAAGTTTCTGTAATTGAAAGACTGAAAATCAGGGGATCTGTGAGCTCCCTTATTGAAACCTGGTATTTAAAGCTGAGCACTGTGCTGACTTCCCCCATGTCCCTGCAACACCGTGCTGGCTGGGAATGTTGGGTGATGGCAGAGCTACAAGACATGCAGGACTGAAACCAGCAAGGCCAGGAATTCTACCAGCACATTTGACCCATTTGCTGCACGTTGCAGCAAATTCAGTAAGGAATAAAATTAATTCAGTTCTGGGATCTGTAGGGGATCTTTTCAGGCGTTTTCCTGCTCTGACGGTGCAGCATGGACCCCTCAGTTCCATCTTACTCCTTGGCTAACCTTTTGCTCAAGAAGTTGCTCCATTTATTTAATCTCATGTCATTTGCTTAATCGCCACTGAGGTCAAAGTCCCCTGTGACATAATCCTCACAACTGAGGGCAAAAAACCCATGGATTGAAGTGAAGCCAGAAGAGCTGTAGCCAAGAGGGCCATCAGGAAATTAAAAATCATGAGTACAACAATGCCAGCAACACATTCTGAGCTCCTGCTTCGCCCCAGTGCAACAGGCGGGTGCACAAGGCCCTGGAAGCTGCACCCATGCCCTGCTACCCAGCCACCCCACCTCTCCTGGGAGCACAGCCATGCAACACAGCCACCATGGGGCAGGCAGGCACCAGTGCGGACCAGAGACTTCCCAACCAACGTAGCACAGACAGCAAAGCCACAAAGAGAGACAGAAGCAGGAGTGTCACACCTGCATGTCCTTCTCTTGTATCTCCTGCAGCCTCACCCAATGATGGTGACCGTCAAGAGGGTGAGGGTGCTGGCAACAGGACTGAGTTTCCTCACACTTAAATGATGCCAGGATCCTTCAGAAGGGCTTCCCTAGTGCTTTGCAGCTCAGGAGAGAGTTCATGGGCCTCTTTCCCACCTACCAAACCGAGCATCTTCATGAGCAGCACCAGCAGCCCTGAAGGAGCCATGTGCTCAAAGGAAGCAGCTGAGGCTGCAGCCCCTCAGCTCTGCAGAGCCCAGCCCCAGGAGCAGCCCTGGACAGGGCTCAGTGCCGCCGAGGTGCCAGCACGCACCCCAGGCATCGCTTTGGGTAGCACCCAACAACTTGATGGAGGCACCACATCTGCTCCTGCTACACAGTCCAGGGACAAGAATGAGTCTGGAAAACAAACGCAGAAATACCTGGAACAGCTGGAAATTGACACTCTTCTGTGTTTTAGGAAAACACTGGGTTTTTCACACCATTTTCAAGCACAAAATGTTTATTTTTCTTTTTAATCTATACAATTTCTCGGGGCTTTTAGTGCCACTGACTTTGTCAGTATACAAGGGATGGACCATACAGGCAATAGCGACATAAACTGTAAGATTCAGTGCGAGCCGAAGGGAACCCGATGTGAGAACATATTTTCCATGTTTGCTCATGAAGCATACAGACATGAATCTAAAAAATCCAAACAAATTAAAGATACATGGTACAGAGAACAGAAATCTCTTACTGCAGTTAAGTATTTTGCCCGGGCAGAAGACTCTGCATAACTGTCTATAAAATTCAATTCTAACTGAATTGATGGAATAATAAATTTAAAGGGTACAAACAAAGTAATTTAGACAGGTATAATTCTCAAAGTACAGTAGAACTATACAATTCACAGCTTGGCAGCACAGGACGTCTCTGCCCCTCAGCAGAGGGTTACAAAACGTCCTTGTGGGGCCTTTGGGTGGGCTACACCCAGGTCCTGTGCCTGTAATGCTGCCCGTAGCACTCAGGGAGGGAAGGAGACTTACCATGGCAAACCAGCTCTAATGGTTACCTTGTGCCTTTACACTGAGGTGCAGGTGGAAGCTCTATGCACAGTAAAATGGGCAAAAAGCAACTTTCGAACAGGAGAGAGGCGTCCGTGCCACCTGGAGCGCAAACTTAGGTAAAAATAAAGATAAATAAATAAATAAATAAATAATTCCAAACAGAAGGCAGTGAGACTCCAAACCTGAGGTGTCAGATATGAAAAAGAACAGCTTCACATTTTTATTCTGTTTTAGCATGAACACAGCTGGCACACCAGGGATCAGATATCGCCCTGAAGCTCAGTGGCTGGAGCAGAGCTCGAATGCGTGCGCTGCTTACACGCGGCTCACAGCCACCTGGAAATACGTTCTGCAGTGATCAGGAGTTCCATTACTTGTCTTCACTTATGGAACATGCATAAGCTTGTGATTTAACTAAATAATAAAAGCCCACAAAGGGAAAGTAAATGAAATCCAGTGCGCTGCTGATCCAGAGGGAAACAGCATTTGCTGCCTGTTACAGAACTAAGTCACCATCTACAATGACCTTACCACAGGCTGGGAAGGAGAACAGGGAGTGCCGCCTGAAGCTGTTCCCTGTCCTTGTATACACCTTCCTTGGATCACTCCGTAAATGCTCCTACATTACAATGTGCACGTCACTACTCCTTATACAAACACCAACAATTTTACGATCAGTGCATCAGACAAACATGTCAAACAAACCTCACCTCACAATTCTTATTTCTAAAAGCTTTAGAAATGAAAATTCAACCCGTGAGTAAAAACAAAATCATTTACAGCAGAATGAAGCTGATGAGGAACATCAACTGTAAACCTGCGATATCTTTGCAAATAAAAAGAACTCCAACTCCCAAGCAGATTGTAAATAAAATACACCTTTCAAATAATTGTACATCTCTTTCCAGCTGGGACTGGAAAGCTGAGATTCAAGGCACTGAACTCCTGCATGGTTAGTACAATTTGCTAATTATCAGTTCAAGTACAATGATGTTAAGGATCCTAAGTATGAGAGAGAACACAAGGAATAAAGTGTCTTCAGCAATGGGACAGAAGTGACGACAAACGATCTGTGATGATGCCGCCTCACAGTGATTGTTGATGCAGGGTACGGCTGTGCCGGGGCCCCACCTCATCTCACACAGAACATGGCATGTACAGAGCAAACACTCCAATGTGACGGCATCAAAACACCGGGACCCAGGGCAGGGTCACCCACGGCAAGGCCACCCATTGACAGGGTCACCCATGTCAAGGTCACCTGTGGCAGGGTTCCACGGCAGGGTCTCCGTGGCAGGGCCCCGTGCTAGGTCATGTGCAGCCGTGGGCTGGGTGGCCGGGCCGGGCGCTGCAGCGGCACCGGGTACATCCGCAGGCAGGTCCGGCCCAGCGGCGAGAAACGCACGATGCCGGGCGCTCGGACCAGCCCCGGCTGCGCCACCGGCCCTGGCCACGGCACTCCATACACGGGTGAAGGGAACACGGCTCCGTACTGACAGAGAGGCATCGCGTACGGTGTCAAAGCACCGGCCAGGGCGGGCCCTGGCATGGGCACTGGCAGGGACGGCGCAGCTCCAGGAGCTAATCCCGTGGGCATGGGGCAAGCCACCGGAACGGGGCACTTGCTCCCCAGTCCTGTCCTTACCGAATTTACCTACAAAAAGAGAAACACAAGAAGTGTCGCTACAGGGCACTGCTCTCCTCATGCCAGCAGCATCCCAGCCCAACACTGGGCCCTGGGCAGCTGCGGGCATAGGGGTGCCTTGGTATCCTTGGAGCTTTCTTTTGGGCTCACTTCTTTTTTCCTTTTATTCTTTTGTTGGGGGCTTGGGTTGGGGTTTTTTGGGGGGTTTTCTGTGTTTCTTTAAAGACAGAATATTTGGAAATGAATAGAAAAGGCTGATGATATGAGGCAGAGGGGAAAATTACCTCAACATAACCTCATTCCTTAAAGAGGCAAGAGGCATCATTAAGCAAGTGAAAATGAACACCTTCGCATGTCCAAAGGAACTCAAGTCTCTGTTAACTTGTACATAAAAGTAAATAAACTTCACTAAACACAGAATTAACCCAAATACCACACTCTTACAGCCAGCCTCAAAAGAGCTTTAAAAATTCTAGCCCTTATTTCTGAACAAAATTGTTTCACCCAGCCACAGGGAGCTGAGGGTGATGAGGGTGGCAGGAGACCTCTCGTGGAAGCTCGGTGCGCGGCGCTAGCCATGCCAGGTGAGGCAAAGCCATCAAGGTCACAGCAGGCTGCTCTGCCTCATGGGCTGCCAGGACCAATTCCAGCCGGTATTCTAAAACTCTATTAACATACACTTCAATTATTCTGCTTTTGCATGTGAGGGGCAAAGAGCTCTCCTCCCTCAATATGGGATGGCAGAGCTTCCCAAATTATACACTCCACCCTGCATGATGCCATGGGAACTGCTGCTACCCCAAACATTTGCAGCATTTCATTACAATTTTCATGTCACAGAATTTACAGCTCCCTGGCAGAGTTCCCACCAGTCCATCACCTATTTCTGGCATAAGGAAAAAAGGGTGTAATTAATACTGCGAGTCTCCCATGAATGTGATATTTCACATTCAATTGATAAAATTGGTATGAAAGTGAAATTTCAGCAGAAAAAATGGAATATATGTTTAAGGCTGTGTGGGATGCTTATTCTACATTTCTGATTTTAATCTCTCTTTCAATTAACAATAAAAATGGCAATGTCCCCCGGGATGTCCGGCTTTTGGGCATTAACCTCTGTTCCATGGGCAATTTTAAAAATTACAGAACTATTTGATACTCTCCTTTACTTCCCTGTCTCCCATTCTCACCTGAAACCTGAATCTGATGGTGAATGTTGAACTGAAAGAGATGCTACAGGAACATGAATTTAACACCAATAATACATAAAACATCACCAAAATTAATAGAAACCAAAGAACATGAAACAGAGGAACCAAGGATGTATTTTTAAGACCAGCAGACTTCTGTAAGCTGTTATTAGATTCTTGTTTTAACATCCTCAAAATGGTGGTTTCCACCAAACTAAGCACCTGTGAGGAATGCCACCAGATGTTTGTGAAATTTGAAAATATTGCATTTTGGACAATGCTCTCAGGCATGTGTGGGACAGCTGGGGTGCCCTGTGCAGGGCCAGGAGTTGGACTATACCAGCAAGAGATTAATCAGTGGCATTAAAAATGTGAGGTGACATTTTTGGTCTTTTTAAAAATTAATTTGAAAAAGCTTATTTTCAGCTCCTTTGAAGTACTGAGAAATCTGTTACTCCAGTTCAGAACTTCTTCCTTCTCAGCTGAATTCCTCCATAAAGCAGTGGCTGCATTTATTGTGACGTATGTGTGACCAGAAAAAATTGTCATGCCCCAAACCCAACATACACATTAAACCTGATAATGTCATGACAAACACATGTTAATGGTTTAAGTTTGCTTCATCTGCTTTCCTCCTGTGCTTCAAGTGAGCTAAATACACACTTCAAGAGCCATGGCACCTGGCTCTTGCATCTTCCCCTGGGTAGGGTCTCCTGGGTATGGCCTTTTTTAATCTTCACCTTTTTTAACCAGTTCTGATGACTCAACACTGATGGAGGCCAACACATCCCATCAATTCCTGCATGGAGATGCCAAGTGACATATCAGAATTAACATGCGCCACAAAAGCAGCCCCAGCTCCAGGAAAGCCGTGAGACTGCAAGTCCCTGTGCTGGTCCCATTCAAAGGGCAGCAGATGGACATTCAGGCAGTGATGAACAAGGTGTGTGCCTCACTCTGCTGTGATCACAGCACGGCCCTGAACAGGTCTGGCTTAGCATCTCAAGCCAGCCAGGCTGACGTGGGATGACAGGGTTCACCTGAGCACAAGCCCAGGCTGCCAGGGGTGACAGTCACCAGTGCAGCCATGAGCCTGCGTAGGCTCCCATCACTCCTGCTAAAGTTGGCCAGCTTTAGCCCTCATAGCATCCCCATGGCCTCCTCTGGACTTGGTTCAAGTCCTCCCTGTGCTGAGGACCCCAGACCTGCAGGCAGTCCTGAGGGTGGGGTCTCAGGAGAGCAGGTTGCCATGTATTATATGGATAGGAAGGGAAGCTCTTCCCCTGCTCTTCCCCTCTACATCTCCATTAGGCTTCTCTGCTGAAGCAACAAATCCACTGAACCAAGAGAGAAATGGCATCTTCACCTGCCACCCTCAGATCTCAGCTCCTGCTACCTCCTCACCTGCACCCATCCAATTCTCCCTGCTCTGGGAAAACCTCTGCTTGGAGCACCTGCAGGAAGCAGCCACCAGCTCCTGCTTCCTCCACACCTGCCTTCTCCACAGTTTGTGGATGTTTATTCCCATCCCCCAGATAATCACACAAACTCATTTAGAAAACAAGAATAATACATACACAGAGAACAACACACCAGAAAACACTGGTAAAAATGAAAAAACCTCAGAAGACAAAGAATAGGGTAGTTCAAACACCACAAATCTGTTCTTTGGACTTGTTTTAATTTTGCCTGTGCTCTACCAGGCAAACTTCAAAGTGCCACCCCAGTGATACGCACAGCTCCAGTACTGTCGAACCACACAGTCAAGGATTGGGTGTGATTTACCAACATCATAAATACTTCTGGGTTTATATCAGAACAGAGGAAACCAGGTAATTCTGCTGTGAAAGCTGACCATAATTATCACAATCCATTTGAGAAGGCAGGATTTAGATGATTTTTCTTTTGCTGGCTACCCCATTAGCATCAGTGCTTTCCTTCTTTATGGACCAGCTACTGCTGAAACGAAACTGAGTCACAGGGCAGACTCAGAGCTGGCTGCCAACACGAGCAAGAAAGGATGCTAATCCATCTCTTTCATCACTTCTGCCCAATTTGCCAAACCTCCAAAGCTTTTAGGCACTCCCGAAGAGATTTGTGCATGCTTTTCCAATTCCCTGAAAAACTGTTCTGCCGTTCAGACCAAGGCAGTGTTGAATAGTTTCTAATATAGATTTCATTTTTTATTATTTTCTCAATCCAACAGAGAGGGAAGACACAGCGAAGGGGTTATGGCTTGCTTTTGGCATCACGGCTGTGTCCAGCGTAGCTGCTCCCAGCAATACACCCAAGCCTACAAGCCAGGAAATGCCAGCAGAGATTCAGATGCTGCTGAGGGTGTCCAAGTCCCCAGCACACATCACCCAGTGACACAGACCTGTGTGTTCTCAGAAACAACCTCAATACACACTGGAAACATGTTTCAGCTTTTTTGGGTAATGTTTTTTTCTGTAAAACCCATGGAGCTACACATAGCATGGACAATAGAAAACATTTTTGGCAAGCCCTTCATTCTCAGGCATCTCCAAATAGCATATAAATAAGTATAGTATGTAAGTACACAACATTCAGTTTTCTTTGCACAGGAGGCAGCTCACATTCCTAAGCTTATTCCTTGACTAATGCTAACCATAATTACCTGTAAAAAATGATTATTTCATCCTATTTTCACAAAGATCACAGAGAGAAATCACTCAGGTGGTTTGACCTCAGTTCTTTCTAACATTTCCTATTGCATTTCAAACTGCTGCCGATGAGAATCTACCTGCATTTCCATGCTTCATAAAACCATTTGAAAAGGAACATTTCAATGCTCCTGTGACACAGTTGGATGCAGATTCCTATCCCCTTGCAAGGTTCCCCCCCCCGATTTCTAATATGATCAACCAGGATTTGCAGGCAAATGAACGGGTAACTTCCACAGAAACAAAGCAGAATATAAAGTTTTCCCTTGCATCCCACTTGCATTATTACTGCCTGCACTTCTGATGGCAGAGGATGAAAACTACTCACTCTTATTAAAGAGACTACCAGTTTCTCTTCCATTTCCAGCCTTAAACAGTAGCCTTCACTTAGTTAAAAAGAATATATTTTATCCACAAGAATTTGCAATAATTTTTAAACAATTTGCTGCTGGTGGTAGGAGACTTGAGCAAAAAAGAGATAACTCAGGGAAGTGAGTCCTCTGTTCCAGGGGGAAAGAGAAGATTTAAAGTCAGGCACACAACTCCCCTGCATATTCATAAAAGTGGATGAACAGTAAGAGAAAATTTTAAAGTAAAAAATGTATTTTTCTATTTAAATGTATAGTTTGTGAGTTTTTTAATTGTTTAATGTATTTTTCATTGTGGGACAACTCCCTTCACTCCTACTCCTGTATGAAACCCTTTAGGGAGGCATTTCTCTTTACAACAACCCCTAGAGACAAGGCAGAAGTGAAGGTACAAATCCTGCCAGCCCCAGCCCCTCATTTCTGATCATCGCAAGGGAACATTTTTCCCAAAAATCTGACAACTTTTCCCAAAACTAAGCCCACATGAGACAGCCTGCCCTAACAGCTCCATATTAGTTTATTGCAGTTAAAAAAAAAACACACACAAAAGGCATAAGAATCACCTTGTTTCCTACTTCTCCAGCCTTTATTTCCAACATTAAACCTTATCATAACCTTCTCTGATGGGCTGGAAATCTGCTTATGCTCCTTACTCTTTTCTCGCAAAGGCATTTTTCATCAAAAGAGGTGACAAAAGATGGTGTTACCAGAAGAATCGAAGAAGTACAGCCTTAGCTTCAGATTTTCTTTCTTGGAAAGCTATTTTTTCCATCCTTTCTGTGATTTCCCAAGTTCTTTTTGTCTTTCCAGTTGTCTCAGCTGTGATTCAGGTGTAACATCTCCCCATGGGGCTCATCTCTCAACACTGACACACAGGTCACTTGTCCAGCTGTCCACACTAAGAGTCCTCTCACACTGTTCCCTTCCTCCTTTGGCCATTTCTCTCCCAACACTACGCAGCCCTCTTCTCCCTCAACTTCAATTTCCCCTTTAGGGCCAATTTCAGAGGGTACAAAGAGCAGAATGATGCTGAACTCCCAAACCAACCCTTGTCAAACTCTTCCATGTCATACCTGCCACTTGCAGCGTCCTGTGCCATCTACATGGCCAAAACACATTAAACAAAAACTACACCAGCAGTGTTTGCCATCTGCCCTTGCATCTCTGCTGCAGCCAGCACAGTCCTTACGAGGACTTCATCCCCCAAATCAGCCCAGGTCTCACCCACCCCAGGGCTCCAGCTGATGCCACTCCTCCATGCAACAAGGAATGTCAAGAAATGAAGAGCAGGGAACCTCAACCTCTTCATGCTCTTGGTAAATCACCTCCAAAAAACTTCAGTCAGCTCTGCTGATTCCCTGGAACAACTGCCATGGTTGAGAAAGACTTAAACCCTCTAAGATCCAGTGTATTGAGACAGGGACATACATTCCTGCTGTTCTCATAGTGACACACTGCCTTCTCCACAGGCTTTGAGAAAGAGACACCAAGGCTGCAGGAGGCAAAATCAACTCTAATTTGATACTAAGAGCTAATAAATAAGTAAAATAACCACTTGTTTCTCCAGAGATACAGGTGGGCAAAACATTCACTTAAAACTCCAAACTTCTGCAGTAGTCTAAGGGGAAAGACACCAAAATGCTGCAAAAAGCACATCAAAAGAAAGTAAGAAGTGATTTAACAGAATCTGTGCCCCTCCCCACCATTTTATGGAAATCTTCAGTTTGGGTTTACTAGCACCAACTTTGACTTATTTTATGAAAACTGTTAGGGTCTTGAGTAGACATTGCTTACTCCTGAGCTGGTTAAAGCACTCCTGAGCTGGTTAAAGCATTACTCAGTAAAAGGATTATTTATTCACTCAGGAACCAGCAGGTACCAAAGCAGACACACTGGTGAGGTTCCTGCTTTGGTACATTTCACCTCACCAACAGCTACAGAGCTAGTACTGCTACAGGATTTTTTCCTTCTACATACCAAAAAGGCAGTGGTTTGCTATCCAGATCTAGTTCTCTTGCTTTTAGGGGATTACAAAACAGCTCCTCGCTGTTATTTTTCTCTATTTTGGCTCGATTTGCAGTCTTCCAAGAAAATGAACCCAGCAAAAATTACTAGTCAAACAATCTTCAGCTGTGAGAAGGAAGAGGTTTGGAAACCCATATCAGGGTGGGCCAGAATGGTGAACTGGGATTTTGCATGTGTGCTCATTCCTTGCCATGCTGCCTCTGTATCAGCCCTCAGCAGCACTGAACGCAGACACGATGCACCTGCAACAGCTTTGCCCTGCTGCTGAGAACAGGAAGGGACCAGTGGGGGCTTTCCAACTCCCTATTTGTTGTAAGATATTTTGACAGCATTTCTGAGCATGGTATTGCCCAACAAACAAGGGTCAGCACACCCCCAGCTGTCCCCTCTCCCAGCTCAGGACTCCAATTCCACTCAAACAATGGCTCCCAACCACGGAGCCCCAGTCCCTTTTCTGAGGAAGGTTAATATTAAACAGCAAAAAGAAAACTTCAGTAATAGTTGAAACTGAAGTTGAGCAACAGATGATAACAATAGGAATATTGCTGTGTATTGCTGTTAGTAAGCAGTTTGGAATTTAAAAATATATATTTTTATATATATTGCTGCCCATATATCCCTTAAGATTATTCCAAAGGACAACTAAAAAAAAATCGATTTAGTGAATGAAAAGAGCTGGACATTTATAGAAAGCATTTATCTGGAATAATTTTAGTCTATGTCCTCCTCCACATCTGAGTTCTGCAAAGGCTGTCAGACACATAGCAAAAGGTATGTCCTTCAAGGAGGGCCACTTACTCCACATGTCTCATTCTGCATTTGCATGGGGTTAGCCTTTGGCTCCATGTCTTGCCTTTTTTGGTTCTGCTTCAGTTGGTTTAAAGAAGGTTTTGTTTGTGCAGCTCCAACAGTTTTGCTCGTCCACTGGTCCACCAGCTTGTGCAGGTCATCTGTGAACGTCCCTTTCTTGTTGTTACTGTTGTTGGCCTGAACGTGCAGTGTCGACTGCGGGAGGGGCTCAGGACACGTCACCAGGCTGTTGGTCGAGGATCCTGGAAAATCACACAGAGAGCTGAGATGGTGTCTCTGCCTCACCCTTGCAGCTCAAACCCCTTCTCACCTACTGCCACTCCAGTGGTGGCTTTTTGGATCTCTAATCCTCCCCCCCACTCCTGGCTGCAGAACACCTTTGCTTAAAGAAATGGTCCAAGTCCAATGGTTTTGCATTTTCCATCACATCATGTTACCTTGGCCACTAACTTGTCTTGGGTGAAATTAGGGACAAGGAATGAAGCCAGGAATACAGCCCCATAAAGCTGACATCCCATACATCTCCTCCAAGACTACCACGAGGAAGAGGAAGGTGGGATGTATTGCTAACACTGCAAGCATTTATAAAATGAATTTACCATTTATTTTATTTGCATAAGTTTACTGTTCTAGAAAAATGTCATTGTCATAGACGTTACAGGCAGGGGTGGTTCCTGTGCCTTAAAGGCTCTGGGAGCCCACCACCTCTCTTGATGATGCTGGGACCATTCACATGGCTTTTAACATATTTTGGGGGAAAACATCCCATCAGGACCATGAAGGTATAGAAGAGAGAGAAGAGAGGATGTCGTGGGCAGAGTCACTGTTTGAGATAGAGAACTTTTGGTATAGATAAAAGCAGTCAGGAAGAGTATTGATAGAGATTTAATTTTGTATGTTCAGTTCCTTCTAGAAGAAATAGTAAAAAAAATTCTGTCCTTTTTCTGCTTAGGGACTACAAGTCTGACACAGCAAGCTCAGCAGGGGACTGCAACTGAAGGCATCTGAATCTGACCTAAGCAGTAAAAATAAAGTAACTTCTCAACTAACATATTTGAGATAGCTAAAGACTGGAAATAAAGACCATCTCTCCAAGCAAAAAGTTCATAGAACTGTTGTAAAATTATTATATAAGCAAACATGAACATTGAGTATTTTCTGTTAATCATTTACCAGCCAATGAAACCAAGTATACCAATTAGTCCTACAATTACATAAAATACATTAATAACTTTAAATGATCATGCATTCAACCTGCAATGTCACTTCTAAGTGAATATTGCTCAATTCCTTTTCCTTTACTTGGGATAAAAGTGAGAAAAGTAAGGATTTGGAGAGAAAAGCTCTTCAACTGGTGTTCAATATTTCATGCAGCTCAAGAGGGCTGGGATGGTTTTAACTTTAATCAATTCCTCCAGCAGAGAACTGCAGTCATATAAAGGTGTGTATTTCAGAGACAGACACTGGACCCAGTTTCCTGGCCGCATGCGTGCATGGTCTCACACACAGAACAGCACAACACTCTTGCAGCATGCGAGTCTCCCAAAACATCACAACACATGCATTATTCTCAAAGTATCACAATTTATATGGTCTAGTTTCATATAAGTGCATCAGCTCTAGTTATTAAACAACTAGCTTTTAATTAAAAAAAAAAAAAAATAAAAAGCAAAGAACATCCCATGCCATGAAGGAAATACTGAGAAACAAAAATGGGATAGTTACTACTACTGTGATCTTTGCCTAGACATAGTCGTTTCAAGGTGGACCCTACAAGGTAAAACAATACAAGACACACAGAATTAGGTAAGACTAAACACAACAAATTGGACGGACAAGCTTCTGTATTTTAAGCAATTAAAAAGTAGTTATTATGCAAGAAAGGACAGACAAAGTCAGCAGTTCAGGTGAGTAAAGGAAGCCTAAATAACTGGACAGCTCAAACCTTTCTTAATGTGCAGCCATTTAAAAGCTTTGGAAAGTACCACAGCATGCCAAAAGCAAAGGCTCATGACTTAAAGATGCATTTGTTTGGGGTTTTTTTAGTTGGTTGGTTAAAAAAAAAATTTAAATTGATTTTCTTTCTTTTTTTTTTTTTTCCCAAATTGCCTTGGCTTTCTAATAGAAGGTTTTGATTTGTTTCCTATTAATGTAGGAAATGATGTCAATTTAGTTTGTGATTGGAGGCCAAAAATGCTTTCAGGAACAAGTCAAGCCAGTCTGGCTGCGAAGACAAACCATAAAACAACCCTAAAAATCTTGTTTTACAAGTCCAAAAAGATACATTGTTCTGCAGGTCTGAGGCCAATTGTTTCCAAACAGTTTATTTGTAGGATTTGTGTCTAAATGTGAGAATCTGAACTTCAATTGAATGGAACTGTGAATGAGTTTCCCTTATGCTTTGTCGAAGTACAAAAAAATAATCCATCAGGGTAGCCGAGTTTTAATTTAACTAAACTATGTGTTTTTTTCATTGTTGTCTCATTCCATCCTTCATCATGATTTTACAGTCTGTTGATAGATAGCAGAGTGCCAGAAGTGTGCCGAGACTGCAACTCGACTGTCAATCTTGCCAGACATCGGCACCATTGCTATTTTGGTGCCAAATTTCCTGAAAGGTATTTTGGACTTGGTAAGAATAATATTGTTATGGGATGGGGGGAGATGAGTGTCTGACATGGGCTATGGTGGATTCATTGGGAAGAAGCACTTGGAATCATGAGCAAAATCAGACTGGGGCAAAAAAGTAAGATAGAAGATGGACGTGCTTTTTCTCTAGAGTAAACAGTGGTGTAACTTTTTGCTACTGTGCCAGAAATGCAGCTTTAAACTCAGAGATTGCAGGTCCAGGCTGACACAGGCCCTGAAGGAATCTTCAGAGGAGAGGGAAGCAATTTCAGTCAGAGACTGAGGAAGAGAAAGTAAAGAAATGAGGGAAGGAGGAAGTAAGGGAGGAGAGATGTTTGCGCTTAGATATGGGTGGCATGAAGAACAGAATATTGCTTTTAAAGAATTTCTTATTATTTCATTTAGTTCATATAGGTTTCTACCCTGGGAAAATCAGGACATGACTACAACAATACAAGCATAACCAAGTTCAGTTCTCATCTCAGAGCTCAGATAGCAAATACAGTCACATTCCCAACTCCACCATCTGTCTTATATTTTTATATCTTTTGCCCTCTTTTCCCTCTGATATACCTTACCTTGCCTATCCCAAAGATAGCTACCAACTCCCACAATGGAAACAAGTCCCCACAATGGCAGTAGCCACGGAAGCAATCCTAGAGGCTATTTCCTGCAATTTCCACCAGCAACAGGCACTTCTTAGCACAATATGAATGCAAATGAAAGCACCTGCCTGTGAGAAATAAAAGCAGGCAGCTGACTGCAGTACGTGCTCAAATGCATGTAAAAACACCTTAATCACCAAGCCCTCTGCTTCCTGCACACCCAGGCACAGGTTTTCCAGCACCTCAGGTGCCAAACCCAACTGGGAGAAGTGACAGAGAGCAGGGATACTCAGCACACTCACAAAACACCTGTGCAAGGGGCACCAGCTCTGAGAAAAATATCATGGGAGAGTCAGGCATCAAGAAGAGAGCTGCTCCTTCCAGCAGCATCACTCCAGTGTGGGGCTTGGGAGAGGGGAAACATTCCCTAAGCAGTGAGACTGCCTTAAGCAGGGACTGACAGTCATCAGCCACAGCTGGTTATGAACTCAAATTCAATTAAAAATTCACTTTGTAGATCTAATTCACCAGATTAATTGTATTACTGCTAAAATTAACGTGTTTAAGAACTGTAAATTTAAGAAGATGAATAATAATTGAGATATCATGTAAGACTGAAAAAGTTCAGCAGAGCATTTTACCTCCAATTCCAGATCTCTTATCTGAGGAATAGCTATCATACAGAACAGAAAAAAATCTACTGTCCCGTATTTGCACTAACAGCTGCCAAAAAGCTGGAAAGCTACAAAAAATGGAAATGGCAATAAACTGCTAGACCATTTCCGTAACTGCATATGCACATCCAGTATATTAATTGCTACAGACCTGTCAAAAATTGCATTACAGAAGATTCCAAGCCTAAGCCAAATGGAGCTTTGAAAATTCCACTCATGATCAGTGAAAACTCTTCCCTAGAGCACCCCTGCAGTTTAACCCAGGAAAGGAACTCAGGATAAAATTATACCAAAGTCCATCAAAAATATTTCATTTCATGAAACATGAAAAGGTGAAGTCAATATTGGGCACGGGCAACAGATCAAAAAGTCCTGGAGAACACTGTGAAAGTATTCGAGTCCAATGGATCTTGTAACCAGAGCAAGATCCTTGTGATACTGTCTTTAATCCATCCAAATATTTATTTTTGAAGTTGTTGCCAACTTTTCTGCCAGTGAAGCAGGTTTCCTGCTGGCATATCTTGCCTCACCAAAGGGCTGGTTTTCCTTAACCAAACAGAGAGATTCACAGCATTTCTGAAAATGCATCACAATGTTTCCTTAACAGCTCTCAAACAAAAAAAAAAAAATACCAGGGAAACCTTGACTTATGGAATAGACCCAGGACTCTGAACTGTCTGGAGATGCCACCGAGCTGCTGGCACTGGCAGCCATGTCTCAGTCCTGTACAAGTGCATAGAGGATGGAATCCTACCTGCAGTGGTTTGAGTGGGAAGGGACTTTAAAGTCCATCCAGTTCCACCCCTTGCCATGGGCAGGGACACCTTCCCCTATCCCAGGGTGCTCGAAGCCCTGTCAGACCTGGCCTTGGACATTCCAGGGATGGGGCATGGATGCAAACATACTTCGCACCTAATCCAAATACTTGTCTTTGCCTGCCTGTTGGGTCCACTGACATCCCTTCCAGAGGGGAAGTAACATGAGCCAGCTGGTATTGCCAACATCATCACCTTCAAATAATAAAATCAAAGGAGAGTTTACGTTGGAAGGGACCTTAAAAGCCCATCTTGTTCCAATCCCCTGCCATGGGCATGGACACCTTGCACTAGACCAGGCTGCTCCAAGCTCCATCCAACCTGGCCTTCCTCAAGCACTGTTTTTCCTGAAGCTCCAGTCACAGCTGCTCTGGATCCTAGCTCCACAGAACATCCTGCTGTCTGCCCTGCCCACTGCTGTCCCAGCCCCAGCCGCCCTTGGGAAGGACAGGAATGCACACAGCCCCAGCCTTTCACTCATACACACATCCCACCTGCTGGGCTCACAGGAAAACAAGCTGGAATAGCCTCCTGCCCACCAAACCTCCCTATAGCTCAGCCACGGGGACCTGCTGAGCACTCCAGGTGAGAGGAACCCCAGGTGAGCGGAGCCCCTGCAAACCAAGCTGTGCTCTCAGCACTGAGACCCTCAGGGCTGACCTAGGATAGCAGTGCCAAGTTAAGTGCCTGAACTGTGCCCATCTCTGGTGTGACTCAGGGACAGGGGAGGCCAGCACTCCCCCAGAACCTGAGAGAGCACAGAACAAAGGCTGAGAACAGAAAGCAGGTACTCATACTGAGTTATTTAAGAATCAGGAAACTTCATGATTCAAAGGATTTACATATTCCCTTGGTTTCATTCACAACATCCATGCACCCAAACATTTTTAATACACTGGTTTTTCATTTCCATCTCCCAGACTTTTTGCATTCTACTAAACAGTAATTCCATGGAAGAGTAATGAAATAACTTCTTGGAATTACACATGCAGAAGAAGAAATTACTGTGGCCACTATAACACCAAACGGGAACATTTGGGAGCTGAGAATTCCCCTCAGGTTCTCAGAAAAAAATCCCTAGATGCAAAATTGTCTCATGACTTTGCCAGTCGTTAAAAGCTTACATGATAATAAATTCTGTAAAGTCAGTCACCTGAGTGGCCTTTCAGGGAGCTCAAACAAAAAAATCGAGATTATTTTTTAAAATACTGTTTATTCATAAAATTAGGAGGAGTGTATTGGAGTGGTATGGTGCCTTTGACCTGACCCACTTGGATAGTAATGAGCAGTGTAGAACTCCAAGGGGAGATCTGATACTACTGTAAACCCACAGCTATTTAACCGAACACTTTCCCAAGAACATTATCAGCCCTTTTAAGGTTATATGTAAGTGGCCTATAGTACCTGTTCAGCACAACATATCTTTATTGTACGAGCAAAATCTGTTTGCCTAAAAAGCAGCATCTAAAATTGGGTTAAAAAGTCTTAATTTTTTCATTAAATAGCTTGATATTGTTTGGTGGAATTGCCAATTACTTTAGATGTCAGACAAATAGGGTACAAATAGAAGGTGCACAGTTATTTGAGACAAAACCCCTGGATCCTAACAATCCATTTCCAAGTATCATCTGAATATCTGATATTGCTTTTTACTTATTTATGCTTTGATGAACTGCTAATTGACTTCATCTCTGAGGTCACATAAGGTCATAATAAACTGAGTCAAGTGCTTCAGCCAGATCAGTTTACACAAAAAGTTGATGGGACTCTCCCTTAGAGTAACCAGATCTTCCTGCAGCTTATGAGTTCATCAAAAAGTGCTCACTTAAACTAATTAAAGTGACTGCATGGGGAAAAGCCCACCTGGGACACAGATTTGGAAAGAACTAGCTGGAGCACTGTTGTCTCAGCATTTCCACATGCAAAGAGCGAGGAAAAAAATTAAAGAAAATAGAGTGGATATAAACAGTACTGTATATCAAGTTAATACAGCCCTTGTATGGAAGTTATACCCTCCAGTGACCTTCTAGAATTGTATCAGCTTGCTACATGCATGTCTTCAGAGTCCAAACATGTGTGAAAGAGACCATTCGTCTACAGAAGGATGGATTTCGTTTTGTTGTCGCTGGAACCGGGACAGCAGACATGTATATTTGCCACATTGCAAATAAAATTACTTCAACAGAAATCACATAAAGTACAAAAGCTTTGATAAGTCCAGGGTAAAATTTACCATCAGGCCATATATAATAAATGATGAGATCTTCCACACATGCTTTTGGTGCCCAGGCACGAGCCAAAAGCAGTGCAAAAAAAGCTTTCACATGAAAAATTAATATAAATAAGGTGTGTTCATGATGATTACTTAAAAGAAAGAGAAAAAGAAAGAAAAGATGGTTCAGAAAAAGGGGCATCCTGCCAAACATATTAGAGATATAAACCATGGAATTGGAAAAAGGGGGTAAAAGAAAGATGGACTGTGATAAAATACAAAAGAACAAATACAAACAGATGGACAAAGACACAGGTCCACTGAGGAATCTGGTACGAGGTTTGCTACTAGATTTATAGGTCACTCTCTCAGACGTTTGGTGGAAAACCGTCCAGCCTGTAAATGAATATAAAGGGAAGAAAACAAAGACACTTATAAAGTACAAGTAGCTGTGATCAGATGTCCTTAACCATCAGTCAAATCAGCTTTGTTAGTTAAACCTCCACATCTCCCCCTTAACTTTGCCAAAGAGGAGCAAGTTCACTGACCATACACAAAGAATAACAGCAGAAGAGGACAGATAGATATTTTGTAGATTAGTTTGGCAGGATGTGCAATGAGAGGAAGGTATTTTAATCATCATTGTAACTTCCCATATGCATGGCAACAAGGATCAGTCAAAGCCTATGACAGGGGCAATACACAGAGGTCTCAGAGTTGGGGTCTTGGGAGCACAGCCAGTCTACAGTCCTGTGGCTGGGACTCCAAAATTATGCAAAGTGAACCCCTCGTAGAAATAAAACATAACCTGGTCCCCTGGTTTGGTTTTCTTTCAATTTTATTTTTATTTTCTCTCATGCCCAAGACAGTTTGGCAGTTTATAAAGAAGAACCTGAGGTCTAGCAGAATCAAGGGGCTAAAAAAATGAAACAAAGCAAACACTCTCCTAGCCTTCTGTATTTTTTCTGTTTTCTGTTCATTTTTTCTCAGGAAATCTGTACAGCAGACTCCAGAGAAGGTATTAGGATAAAGCCACTGCTGGCAAAACTGAAAGATATTTATTTCCTAAGAATTAGGGATGTCTTGGGCATGCCTTCTCGAGCGTTGGTAACACTCGGTAAGATACTTAAATTTTGCTGTTCACACAATACCACAATGCTCTTTTTAATGATAAGCCAGTAATTTGGATTGTCAAAGGTTCACGTTCCTCTATCACTCCTAAAAAGTTCAAGCTCAAGGGAAGGGAACTAATTTTAGCACGTGCTGGAAGAGACACGAAGCAGGCAGCAGGAAAATCACCTTGGCCAGAGCTTGCGTTGGCATCGACAGCGTCGGGGCCCAGGCCGGAGCAGATGTCAGAGGACAGAGAGGCTTTGACAGAGCAGGGCTGCTGGGTCTGCACAGCCCTGCCCAAGGCGGGGGCTGTGCCCGGAGGCACTGCGGCGGCTTCGGGAGAGCCCGGCTGCAAGCTACTGCTTTCTTTGTGGGGCGAGTCTTTAGAGTCTGAAAGGTTACCTGAAAGAGCAAACAAACACAACACATGCAATGGCAAAAACAAGGAAAACTCTGAATAAAAAAACCCTGCCTAAAAATATCTTGACCCCAAGAGGAACAGCCGTTCACCATTCTTATGTACTGGATGGAGCACAGACTTTGGGGACAGCCTGCACCAGAAAATAATCCAGAAAATAATCCTATTGCTGATCCTGTTTCTCCAAGAAGCTCCTGGAGCAGGTTTGATTTTTACAGTTTCTTCTCTATGTTTTCAGAAGCCTCAGAAGGAGCACTGCTGGAATAGAAAGCTACTGGTGTGCTGAGGAGGATGAACGAACAGAATGATGAAACAGGACACAGAGGTTTTCTCTCCCACATCAAAGGTTAAATTAAGCAAATTGAGAAGAATAGAAAGTAGCAGCAAAGACACAAGGAACTTTATATTTATAACTATTTTAGTATAATTGTCATTGCCACTGTTGGATGCTTCTGCTGAAAAATTCAAGTAACATATGATTGCAAAGGTATTTTGGTATTTAAGCCTCTTTACCTGAGATACTTGTGTAGACATAAGTACAGATAAGAGACATTTATCTAGATATCTACAGATAAGTATCAATATATAAATACCTAGATAGACGTAGAAGTACAGACAGTATCAAACACTGCTTCAGTCCCTGTGGGCAAGAACACTCAGTCTCAGGGGCCACAGAATTTCTTGCCTCTGAATATATTTATTTTTCCCAACTCAGCTGAAATCCTTAGCTAAAAGCAAAGTCGTCCTCAACACTCTGTCTATAAAGACTGACACAACAAAATTCAAAGGGGCCCTATGATGCAGTAATATCGAAAACAAGAGCCACCAGGTTTGAAATAAAGGGTGAATGCTGGAAATGCTGCTGCTCCCCCAAATAACAGCATGAACTTAGCTGAAGAAAAATTACACATGTTCTATTCCACATTTTGCTGAAGAAATAGGTACCAGGGTTTATCAATATTTCCCAGGTAAATTACACTTTTGTACTTTCCCAAGAGATAAAAACTCAAGACTGTAGAGCTTCATTAAAATCTCACACTATTTCAGATGGTTAAAGCATCCACCATGGTTTTGTAACTGCTTTTACCTCCCATCCTTCGGGAGAGCAAATGCAATCCCATCTTTTATATATGATATCTTGGAGGAAAAAGTAAACAACAGTAAGATACAGCACCTAATCAACAGAGCGTAACAGCACCTAAGAAGTGAATACAAACATCAGTAAATTGCATTTGGAGAATGGAGAAGATGTAAACAGGCTGTTTTCCAAATTAAAGTGGAATATTATTCTTCTGCCAAGCACTGTAGCCAGTGAATAGCAGGCAGGTATGGCTTGTCACCAGAAGCTGGGACGAGTCTGCCCAAAAGCATGCCAGCTCAAAACCAACAAAAACTCCATCCTTTCCAGCAGTCCCAGCCATCACACCACAGAGCCACAACTGACACAAGCAACAGGTGAAGAGAAGCATCCCATGTACCTACTTGTGCTTGATGTTCCACTCCTGAGCTGCTGGACCAGAGGGTTTAAGAGTTTTCCGGCTTTCAATTTGTTTTTGCTGGTTCTTCGGCGCCGGCCACTCGGTGGGGCAGAGTGAAGGAAGCCCAGGTTGGGAGGAAGGGGTTTCCCCAGCCGAATATACAGTGCCTCTATCTCATTCTTTTGCTGTGTCTGTAGCTCAGCAATCTCTTTCATATGCCTAAAATAATAAAAGGACTCTGCTAGCAATGTATTTGATAAAGCACCACATCCTGACAGCATAATTAATTGTAAACAAAGAAACAAAACAGTTGTTTGTTATGAAACAATCAGCGGCTCATCATCAAGTACGCAAAGCTACAACAATCTATCTGTGGTGACTCCCCATCCCTGGAAGTGTCCAAGGCCAGGCTGGATGGGGCTTACAGCAACCTTATATAATAGAAGGTGTCCCTGCCCATTGTAGGGGCTGGAACGAGGTATCTTTAAGGTCCTTTCCAATTCAAAATATTCTGGGATGCTATGAGCTATTCTTCTAACTGGACTGGCAGATGAGGCAATGTAGAGCAGGATCCACTGTGGGGGAAGGTCCTGGCCATACCTAATTAGCCCAGAATCAGTCTATTCCTTACAGCTCTGCTCATCTTAAGCTGAGCTGCTGCCAAGGTATGATAACACAAGCTTCGCTCGCATCACTTGCAACCCAACATACTTTTCTCGCAGGTTCTGCAATTCTTTCTTCATATCAGCATCTTCAAACTCTGAGTCATTGTCACTGCTCATGTAGGACGACTGTGAGTGGAAGGACGTGATGTTGATGGTAGGAATCTTCGCACCTTGCCCATTGGGCGACTCTGGGCCAGGGGAGCCACCTTTGCCAGACCTCTGCAGAAAAGCAGCTGCTTTTTTAATTAAGTCCGTGGCTGTGCTGCTGCTGGGGGAGGAGAGCTGTGCAGCTGCAGCAGCTGCTGGCTGCTGTGGGAAGGGCTCGTCGGCCGAGTCGCTTGAGGCTTGGTCGCACAGGACGTCCACAGAAGAGGCCGTCTGGACCCTCCGGACAGCAACCTTCATGTCCGGGCTGGAGGGCAGCTCATCCAGGTACACGTCTGGGGGGGCTGAGAACCTCAAGCTGTGTGGTGTGGCTAAAGTTAATTCATCTTGCGTGCTGATGACGGAAAACCTGCCAATGGTTTTGGCTGGCGTGCTGCTCTCCTGAGTCTCAGCCTGTTTTCCATAGGAACCAGAGCCCGGGCAGCCATCCCTGTTGAAGTTACTCATCGCCCCATCTGCTGTCGCTTGCCACGTTATGCTCTCTGTGTGTGTGAGTGAAGCCATCCTCTCTGCCTCCTCGCTCCTCTGGAAAGGCTCCATCTGTGGAGCTGTGCCTGATGATGGAGGTGCAACCTGGAGAAAATAAAAGAGCTTAACAAAAGGAATTGTAACAATCAAGCAGAAAACAGCTCCTAGTTCTGGTTACCTGAAGGAGGTCTTTTCCTGGAGCAGCAGCGATGCTTGTGGCTGGACCTGTTTTAGAGTTGGGAAAAAAATATTTATATCTGGAACACTTTAATATAATAAGAGCCAATGTTTTGATTGTGATAAACTGAAGTGTACCACTGAGGAATAATTTTAAACCCCAATCTTTCTAATACAGGATTGAAAATGCAGGAGGCAATAACAATTGCAATATGAAATATCTGCAGGTAGGAAGATCTAGTGTGGGGCTGACAATTCTGCGTCTCTGAAATTTCATAGCTGAAGGCCTGTCAGGATCTTTTTTTCACAAGGGAAAGCTTCTCACTTTTCCAAGAGAAGTCCTCTAGATAAACTCTCCAAACAATATTCTTTCTCAAAACAACAGGTAGTATTTTTCATCCCTGTTCTCATAACATAGAATACATTGTTTCTCTTACTTAGCCAATGGTAACAGAGAAAGTGGTGTTCCTATATACCAATCACTTTTCACTTAGTGAACACCTTATATAAGGTGTTTCATTTTGTTAAAAAAACTCTCTTGTTAACCTTCTGATGAACTGCAACTAGAGTGTGTGTGTTTCTGTTCGTGATTAACAGCGACAATCTAGTGATTTGGGGTATTCAAATAATAATAGGTGTGTGGAATGTCAGTGGTCAGCTAAAAATTTTTAAGGAGAAAAACAGAAGAAGAATGAAACCTGTACGGTACATTTAGCATGAACTATTCTGGTGTTCTTTGTGTCTCAGAGACATACAGGGCTGCTGAGCATGGATGGGCTGCTGTCCCACTCCTGCCCCACTCCTGCCGCTGACACCGACACTGAGCAGGGATGGTCGCAGGAGCATTACCTGTTCCGCCTGCTGACCCAGCTCTTGCCTCTGAGGGATGAGCACTCACACCAGTGACTTCTGGCCTGTCCAACTTTCAGTAAAAGGAAAAAAGAAACACAATTTCAGTCTCATTCACAAAGCAGAATGTATTCTCCTTCCCTCACTTCCCCTTGATGCCCTAGCACTATGAGGGAATACTGAACAAGTTCACAGTGCCTGTGGAGGTGGCCTTCAAGCCTTGCCTCCAACTCTCACTTTTTTTTTTCTCCTTCCATAGAAGAAATAAAGCAGTGGCAGCATTGCAGTTGGAACTGCAGCCCAAGCTACTGAAACCTAGTATACTATATATACACGCACATGCTTGGGGCTTTGTTCTAGTTTGCTTTTCTAGCATTCCTCATCTGTATGTCTGTCTTCAAAAGTTCTCCGTCTCTTTCCTTATTGGCACAGATTTTAATAGGACAAATTCCATTTACTGAAGAGACATAACACCTTTCACAGAGAGAGACTTTTGTTTGCTGAAAAAAGTAATTTATCACTAGAAAACAACATGCTCTGAAGAGTCACTTGAGTACAGCTGCTTTCCTGTACCATACAGCACCTTTCGAGCAGTTGATAAAGAGTCCCTGCAGCTGCTGCTACACAGGACAGGCTCAGCCTTGCTATTGGGCATAGAGTTATCTCCAGAAACACTGCTTTTGAGTAAGATATAGAATCATAGAATGGTTTGGGTTAAAAAGGACTTCAAAGCTCATCCCATTCCACATCCTGCCATGTGCAGGGACACTTCCTATTAATCCCAGGTTGCTCCAAGCCCCATCCAACCTGGCCTTGGGCATTGCCAGGAATGGGGCAGCCACAGCTTCTCTTGGCAAGCCATGTCAGAGCCTGGAATAGACACTAAACTAGCACAATGTGCTGCAAATCTGATGATTTCAAAAACCTGGAATTTTATCGGAAAAAACCTAACATGGGGGCTCAACTGAGACAGAGTAACCACTGCCCTGACCGCTTGCTACCTCCTTCCTTACAGGCTTCCATGGCAGTCTTGCTCTAGCAAGCTCAGGAGAAGACAAAAGAAACTATTACAGGAAACAGAAGAAACTCCTGTCAATGGAATGTCTGCCTTTGGCTGCAGCACGTGGACAAGGCAAAGGCACTTGAAGTGTTTGCTTTATCCAGGCTGACTTGGAAGGCAGGAATCACAACCACTGCCATTCATTCATACTTAAAATTGAAGCAAAATTGCCTTCATTAGAACTAGAATGACTATATCACGCATGTTTTACATTCTTAATCTACAAAGAAATTGACACATTTCTGCCTGCTTTGGACAGGACACAAAAGGAGATGAATTAAAGTATTATACAACTTCTAAATCCAAAGGGAAAGCCTGGCTTTCACTAACAAGCATTTCTGAAAAATGAGTTGGGATGCATCTGACAAGAAAAATTTAAGCAAGCTTTCACACTGGAAAGCAATCAGCAGGCAAAGGTAACACACCCTGGAGCAGAGATATGAAATGTTTAGGGAAGCAAAAGATCTACACGTGTCCTACCGCAGGAGAGTGAGTCCTGAGCTCTGCCCAGGGGCCAGCTCTAGCGGCTGGCTCTGAGGGGATGAAGGGCAGAGCCGCTGGAGGACTGACCAGCAGTGGGCAGGGCAAGGCCTCCGCAGGCACAAGGGGCACCAGTGGCTCAGTGGCAGCTTTCACCTCCTGGCTGGTGTCGAGGATGACACAGCCTGGTTCTCTCCCATCCACTGCCATGGCAGGAGCTTGCTCTTCGGGAAAAGGTGACATGGTAAATTCACTGTCGCCCTGTTCGGGTGGCACAGAGGTGTCCGGGGTCCCAGCTGATGCTGAAGAAGTTGGAACATATTCCTGGTACAGCAAATTGCGCAGTTTCTCATCAAGACTTTTAATTGTGTTGTCCACAAAGTCCACCCTGGGAGGTCCCTCGCCATCGGACTCGGCGGTGCCAGGGGGGTTCTGCTGCTGGAGCAGACTGACTCCTGCCCCGGAGCCGGCCATTCCCATGACACCCTGTGCCAATGGCAGCTGCTGGGACGCGGCCGCTGGCACCTGTGTGGGGCTCTGGAGCTGGGACCCCGCCAAGCCCAGGGTGTCGGGGCCAGCGGCCGTGGAGCAGGTCTGGCTGCTGAAGGGCCCCGCAGCGGGCTGGCCGCCCTCCGGCAGGTGCGGCCCCTGCGGCGCTGGCTGCCGCTCCAGCACGGCGGCATCCGGCAGCGTGGGCAGTGGCCCAGGTGCCGCGGGCACGGCGATGTGCGGCCCCACACTGCAGCAGGCCATCTCCACATCAGGCACACGTGCTGGCTCATCCACCTGTGGCTGCAGGGCCGGGGCATCGGGGGGCTCCTCCAGCCCCATGGCTCCGGGGGCTGTGGGGCCAGGCTGCGCATACTCCGGCTGGCCCCCACCAGCCACCGCAGGCTCCGTGATGCTGGGGGCAGATGCCAGCGTGGCTGAGGCTGGGAACTCTGGCTGGCTCGCTATGCTGGCAGGAGCTGCTGCAGCAGGAGCTGGGGCCAAGGACGGAGTGGCTCCAAGGGGGCTGTCACTGACCACTGCGTGCAGGGGAAGCTGCTGGCCAGCCCTGACCCCGGGCACCTCGGTCACTGCAGAGCTCACTGTCTGGTCATCCAACTGCTCTGGGTCTAGGGAGAACACAAATGAAGATGAACTTTTAAAGGAAAGGAAATCACTGCCAAGCCTCCCAGTCAGCTGCAGGGACAACTCACTAGAGATTCTCACCAACAAACAGCTGTTAGGCACATCAAACGAGAATTTTCAGATTAGGCAAAAAATATTTAACTGAAAAGCTCCTATAGTGATAAGAATTTCAGCTACCCCATAGCATAAGGTATAGCTAAAATACTGACACTTTACTGAAACTCAGATAAAGATTCCCAATTTGATTCAACACCAGGAACACACTGTAAATGCATAGCTTAACAAAATTCATCATTTTCTCCCTCTGACTAAATCGAATGAAACCATCACAGCCGAGTCAGGTGAGGACAGAAGAGAGACAACAAAGCAGCTCTGGAGAAGACATTTTCTATAAAGTAAAGGAGATACCTGGCCCTTCTGTCTGCTGGGCACTAGGAGGCACTGGGGGAGAAAACTCGGGGGCATCCGTAGTAGGGTTTTCCACTACTGGACATATAATAAACCACCTTTTTCCAGTATGCAAAACTAGGAATGAAAAGAAAACAACAAGTAAACACATGAATTTCCATTGTCTCTAGATAATTACTTTGTCTTAATTTCACAGGATGATTTGAGTAGGAAGGGACCTTAAAGCCATCTAATTCCAACTCCCTGCTATCAGCAGGGACACCTTCCTAGAAATTCAAAGGCACTCTTACCATTTTGTTGATACACGGGTGTCTTCATTTGAGACTGACGCTTCTCCTGTTAAAGAAACGACAGAAGAAATAGCTGGATCAGTGCAAGAGAAGTATCACCCCAATCATATTGTAAGGCTTACACAGCAAAAGCATCATTTTTCTAGTTAAGAAACTATTTTTTTTTTTAACACAAGATGCAAAAGTAATTTAAGTATCCGGCCGTTAAGAAGAAGTAATCAAACTGGTGATCTTTATTTAGCATTTCTTACCTCGCTCATTTCCAGCCTATCAGCATCTTGTTGGGGACTTGTCCCCTGGTCAGAACTTCGTTCTCCTTCTGTATCCTCACTGAGCATATCTTCTGCCTTATCAATGATATCCTTCATTTGCTCAATAAAAGTCTCTTTTTCACTTTGCAAGATGAATTCATTCTCCACCTAGAAGGCCACACCAAAATAAAAGGGGAAAAGAGACATTTTTTTATTAATGCCTCATTCCACAGCTGCCAGACAGCTCAGACATCAAGCACACACAAGGAGCTGCCTGAAGCAACTGGGAGCACTGAGAGTCTGTGGGCAGCCACATCTCACCATGTAAGTAGCAATTTCCTCCGGCGCGTCACCATCCAAGTCAAACTTGAACGTCACCATTTTGTGGTTATGGGTTTCAAGCTGGCACTCCACCATTTTATCCCCTGTGTTACACACCTGCATGCAGAGATTAACAACCCTTATTCCTGGCAAAGCCAAAGGAACCCTAGAGTTAACCTCGAACAGGTTGTACTTGCATTTAATATGGTCAGTTTGGGTCTGTTGGATTTCTCCTGGCGCGAACGAGCACGCGTGGATTTCTTATGCTTCTTTGAAGACTTTCCTTCTTGCTTTCCACTTCCTGTTGCTCCTTCCAAGCTGTCACTCATCTCTTTACCAGAAGCAACATCTGGACTCAAGTAGCTTCAGAAGGGAAAGGAAGAACAACCTCAAAATAAAGCCAGAGTCACGCATCACACGTAAGCTACATAACAGAGGCCGCAAAAAAGGGCACATTTGCACATTTTTTGGCCCAGACTGAGTCAACTGGAAGATACTCAGTGAGTGAAGGGCACTACTCCACACCAGGCACATACTCTGGCTACAACACCTACCAAGAAATGATCTATTAATGTTTCTGGCAGTAACACAGCAAAAGTCCCATCACTCTGAATATATCCCTACATCCCCTAATCCCTTCACTTCAGGGGTCCTGACAGTCCCGCTCTGAACTGCAGAAGTTCCTACTTTTCTAAGGTGACATTTTATCAGCTCTTGCCTTTCTGCCCTCCTAGCAGAAAAGCAAACTGGTTAGGTTTGCTGCAGAGGAAGGAAAAGAGAAGCTCCATACAGCTGAACATACACCAAGTCTAGGATGCTGCACTCAAACTAAGGAATTAAAAGAGCTGCAGGTGCCAGAATAGGCACACTGCACACAGAATGCTGTCAGCTTCTCCCTAGACATGTTCCCAGTCCACCTCCTTCTGGTCAGATCAGAAAAAAGTCTCCAAAAAGCAAGCATTTCTTACACCAAAGAGGTGATAACAATACCTTTCACAACTCTGGGACAGAGCTTGGAGTTTGTCTTGTATTGCCTGCTCCTAAAATGCAAGAAAAAGTCATTTAAGCAAACATATTATATTAGCAGATGAAAAACACCTTTAAGATAGGGTTTGCTGTTGGCACCAGTAACTCTAAAACCATTTTGTTTAACCAGTTCTTGGAATCTGGAAATAAAATACATGTCCTATTTTACCCTTCCAATATCACTTCTGTCCAAGGCACCAACCACTCTTCCAGGCAGATCCACTAACCTGCCAGTTCCCTTCCTTTGTCTGCAGCAGATGAGATGGTGAAAGGAATAAAACAGTTCTCACCACCACAGTAAAAAACTGATTGAGGGACAATTCCACACCAGCATCCACTGTCTTTTATTTTTTAATGTATCTGTTAATTTGCTTCATTGCTTTATATAGTTTCCTGAAATATGCTCAGTAGTTTCATTGTGTTCAGCTTAGTGGGAAAACTTCTGAGGAACTTACAAATAAAAGATGAAAATTCATCATTTAAGAACACCACCCTTGCATCATGTCCTCTTGTCCTCTACAAAAATTTCCTCTAAAAGCTTCCCTCTTCACCGGCTGCAGCTCTGGGACAGACATCATAGCATCATTTTCACATCGGGTAGACCCATTCTCACAGAATTTGTGACAATGCTGAAGGCACAGGTGTATAAAACTTACCATGTATGCACACAGACACACACTAGTGCATGTATATAACTGTGTATATACACTCACACCAGATACACCCATAAATATATATAGTTTTATATATATTTATAAACACACATCTATAAACTCCTTCTATAGAAGAATCCTATAGATGCACAGCTATAAAAGACACGCCCCTCGACTGCCATCACTACACTGACCACTCAAGCAGTGGTGGACTGGGGTTAAAAGCTCAGTGGGGAGCTGGTCAGCCCCACTGGTTTTGTGTCACGTAACCAATCAGCCTCACTGGTTCTGTGTCACTAAACCAGTCAGCCCCACTGGTTCTCTGCAGTTAACCAGCCAGTTCCACTCCCTGGCTGTAACACCACACATAAGCCATGCCAAGCATAAATGCAGTTTCAATAAAACTGCAACGTCAATCAACAGTGAGAACACAGACATAATAAACTGACATTCTGGTAATGCACTTAACCAAGTGCCTTAAAAATCCTCTTTTGCCTGACTGGTTCAGGCTGGTTTGGATGCAAGTGCCTGAGCACAAAAGAAGAGATAAAAACACCACGGCAGAGTAGCAACAAAATGTAGTGTTTTGATTACATAGGCAGGTATGAAACTCCTCTTACACCCAAGGAAACTTTAACAATGTGTGTCAGAAAACCAGCATGGAGAGGATGTCGATTGGTACTTGCTTCATTTCTTTAAGTGAATGAGAGAAGGGGGTCAACTTAGAGATGGATGTGAGAATGAAATCAGCAAACCAGTGGTTGAATGTTCTGAGGGATGTGGGATATGAAGGACGGATGTGTGCCTCAGTGATCATGAGTTTCTTAGGAGAACTTGTATCCCCTGTATCACAGTGCACAACAATGAAGTTTTTTCATATTTCCAGAATCTCTAATGGAATGGACTCTGCACTGAAGGCACCAGCACTGACTCTGCCATGAGCATTCAGAAAAAAGACAGCTGGAGAAAGAACACCTTGGGTGATGGATATGCCTGACTCAGCTCAGCTTTTCTGGGGAGTCTGCAGGTAAAGCACTGCAGACAGGCTCTACCATTCCTGCTACACTTAACCAAGAGGATACAGACATTCACCAGGAAACATCCTACATCACATCAGGAACGCTGATGTGGTGAGAATTAAACTGCCATTGATGGACAGGAAAAATGGGGAACTAGAATCCATTTTTAGTGCTAGCACAGCCCTTCCAGAGCATCTTCTGGAGGCAGCACTGAGCTGTGCCTCCAATGGGATTTCAGGCTGCACTGGAGTCAAGGCATGTGACAAGCCATGGAAACATGGGCAAAACCAAGAGATTAATTTTGAAAAGGTGAAATACATATTTTGGGAGGAAAGGTAGCTCAGAACAGAGACTCAAGAGGAATAACACTAAATGCAGAATCACAAAGGGACATTTCCATCCAGGAGTGGAGAACAAATCAGACTTATTTCCTGAAATCAGGTAGAAATGCCAAAGCTTTTGTTTTGCTTTGTTAACAGGGAGCTGAAGAGAAGGAAATATTCTGTGATGCTCTGTCAAGACTGAAGGTTAAATAATTATGGGAGTGGAAAGAAAAGTCAAAATAGCAGACAGGAGGAGCTGACAGTTCTATACGGAAAGCAATATAAAGCATCCTGTTTCTATGACCACAGAGAATTGGGAATGCCTGAGTATCTGAAGAAACAAAAATCCCAGGGCTACAGCAGACATCAGGCAATACAGGAGGATACAATGCTAAATGAAATGGGAATAGGGCTCAAGCTGAAGAGCATGAAGAGCTTTCACAGTACAAAGACTCAGATTGTGGAGCAGTTTCTTAAGGCAAATGATGGTTGGTTGAACAAGTGCTTGAGACATTTAAAACAAGACTGGACAAAACATGGGTGAAACTCTACAGAACATCATCTAACTCACCCACAGCGAGAATTTCTTGATTTCTATCTCCATGCTTGTGCTCAGCTATGGACAAGGAGGCACTTAGTCCTGCTGCCTCATGAATTCAGTGAGACATTTCCTGAGCTACAGTATGAGGTTTCATTTGGAATAGCCATTTATTTGCTGACCCAGAGCTGCTGGCATCAAGAAACAGCGGCTTGACACACTGAGGGGATAGTCTCCCTTGCGCAACAAGCCCACTGTTTCACACAGGAGTAACTAAGAAGATTAAGGCTGAGGCTGCTGAGTTACTTCAGAGGAAGAGCTCTACCTCTTGAGATGTCTCTGTGCCTGCCGTGACAGCCGAGCAGGGAGCTGGGAGCTGCTGGCCCAGTGGCTGGGAAAGATCAGGCTGGAGCTGCAGCAGAGCAGAGGGCTGGAGAGGCAGGCCAGGCTCTACGGGGACGGGCGGGGCAGCCGTGGCAAGGCTGCCATGGAGCTGGGAAACGCCTTCGGGAGCGACGCAGGGCGGCACCAGCTCCGGCTGCAGCTGCAACGGCGGTGACATGACCATGGAGGGCTGCACTGGCAGCACGGGCACCTGGGCTCCAGCTTCCAGAGCAAACTGAGTGTGTCCAGGCATGGGCTGCAACACAACGAGAGCTGTTAGCACACACCTCTGCGCCAAGGGCTTGGCATGTACATGACAAGGGAGCAAAGTCACCAGTGTTCATGAGAAAAGGACTCAAACTTTGCAGTGCGACTGGGTTTGAGTGCTCTCAGTAACAACTACAGAAATTAAATAAACTTCCTCTGAAATAACCAAATAAAAGCTTAGGATTCTCTCTGTACAATTATGACAACATGCCTTACTCAGGTACTAGTTTATTAGTAAGGACAAAGTCACAGATTTTGCTAAGAAATGAAAAATCACAGAATTCCAGAATGGTTTGTGATGGATGGAATCTCAAAGCTCATCTCATTTCACCCCCTGCCATGGGCAGGGGCACATTCCACTACTCCAAGCCCCGTCCAGCCCGGCCTGGGACACTTCCAGGGATCCAGGGGCAGCTGCAGCTGCGCTGGGCATCCTATGCCAGGGCCTCCCCACCCTCCCACGGAACAATTCCTTCCCAATATCCCATCTACCCCGGCCCTCTGGCAGTGGGAAGCCATTCCCTGTGTCCTGTTCCTCCATCCCTTGTCCCCCATCTCTTCCGAGCTCTCCAGGAGCCCCTTTAGGCCCTGGAGGGGCTCTGAGATCTCCTTGGAGCCATCTCTTCTGCAGGGGAACATTCCTAGCTCCCCCAGCCTGCCTCCAGAGCAGAGGGGCTCCAGCCCTCAGAGTATCTCTGTGGCCTCCTCTGGACCTGCTTTAAGATTTTAGGTGATGAATTCATTCTCCTGAATACACTGCTCTGCTTTTAACAACAGCACACTATCCATGCAGAGAAAAACACAGTCTCACCCATAATAAAACTTAGGATATTTTAAGAAATCTGCCATATATGTAGAACCAGGACCTGGAACAAATTACAAAATTAACTCTTCCACTGAATATACAGCAGTGTCCTACTTCACTTTAGTGCCGTTTATAAACTGAAGTCCCAACTTAACCCTTGATGTGCCAAGCCTCAAGGCCCCAATCCTGCCAACACTTCTATGTGGACAGAGAGACTTCCACTTATCTCAGTGGATTTCTCCAGTGCATTAAAATAACTCAAGTGCGTAAGCACTTGGTGGGAACCAGACCCAGGCAACAGGATGCCAGCTACCTTAGAGACTGGGTTGTTATTCTGCATAACAGTCCTTTTGGGTTGTACATTTAAAAACAGAACATTTTCCTTTTAGGTACATCATGTATTTTTCCAGGGGCATTGAGCTTGTGGGATGAGGAAGAAGGAAAGAAAGGAGCATATGGAAGAAAAAAGACTTAGTACTCTGTAAAAGTGTGCCCAATTTTTACTTTTTTTTTTTTCAAGTATCATCACATAGAGACTTATAGCTATTGGAAAATACATTAAAAAAAAATAAAACTCAGATGAGAACTAGGCCACATGATTTCAATGCTCTCTGCAGGTTCTGAGTATGAGCCAAAACTATTATTCCAGATTTTAATGTGGATAAAAGTAAAGACAGGATGTGCTTCACAACACCTCAGAGTTACATGGCTGCCCAAAGGGGATTTGTTAGACTGACAAGTGTGGTGTAACACCACAGAAGCGTGGTTCAATTTTAAATCTTATATAACTAGAATAATTCACAAAATAATTCAACATCAAATCACAGAATCACAGAATATTCTGACTTGCAAGGGAACCACAAGGATCATCAAGTCCAACTCTTAAGTCAATGGCCCGTACAGACGTACCCAGGCAAAACAAAACCCAGAAGTGCAAATAATCAATTGAGAAAACAGCATGGCATTATATACAGTAATACCTCTCCATTAGAAGTCTTCAGATCAGAACAATGTTTTTTAAAATATTCCTCTGCACATTGTAACAGCTATTTTTTATCCTAAATTCTTCCATATGCAACTCTTCCATACATATTTGATAGCTAATGACTGTGTCAGGATGGTTTGGGAACATCAGCTCTCCAGTTCTCGTATTTGCCACGCTCTCTGTGTCTAATATGCTTGATTCCATTCCCTCTAAAGCCACTGGGAACACTGAGCAACATTCCCCGGCTCCATGCTGCTGACATTCTCAACAACAGTAATTCCATACCAAATATATGGCAGAAGAGAGGAATTTAAAAACTATAAACTGCTCTGAAGATACCATGACAGGTTGAGATGGCATGAATTTTAATTAGTGTGTTATGGCAAAGGGAAGTGGCAGAATATGGATTTTCCAAATGCTTTCTTAGCAGGTTGAGTGCCCTCTCCTGCTTTGGTCAGAATGTGTTTCATGTTGACAAATCACTGATGTGGCGAGAGAAATTTTTACACACTCGGTCAGTCCTGAGGCAGTTTCCGTGTAAATACTGCTAATACTTGAGCTCGTTTATGCTTCATTTCTTTCAAGGAGGAAAGGGTCTGCAGCTAGAATCCATCTCTGCCCTGTATGTCTGACAGTGCTCTTCCATGCAGTCTTCCAGAGTCCTTACCAGAGGGCCACTTCCCTTTGCGGTTTTAAAGATGTTCCACACCAAAACAACTCCATTGCTCCCACCAGCTCCCCCAGGATTTGCTGAGTGTACCCAGCAGCCCCTGCATCCCACACGGACCAGCTACAGGCACTGGGAAGGCTTGGCACACCCTCCTGACCTGGGAGAACCACAGCTCACACTTTCCCAGATCTGAGATGAAGGATGAAGAATGAAGAAGAAATCCAGAAAGTGCTCTGCTCATTCACTGTCCAAAGCCAGTTACATTATGCCCTATATGCTTGATAACCCCCATCCCTGGGTGAGGACATCCCCTGCTACCCCAGAGCTCACAGCTTCAGCCACCACCTCCAGAACCGAGGACAAGAAGTCAACAAAACATCTCAGGAACAAGGATTGAGGTTGGTGAGGAAGAGAGCCCCAGGAAGGGCTGTGCCCCGGAGCACCCTGCAGCACACGGCCCACGCCCGGCGGATTTACCTGGTGGGCCGGCTCGGGAGGGTGGATGACACTCGGCTGCAGGGCCGCTGGAGGCGGCTGCGGCTGGGACACGGGCTGGGAGCCCTGCGCGTCACCGGGCAGCAGCGGCTGGAAGGCGGGCTGGAACACGGGCTGCGGCGGCAGCGGCGGCACCGCGGCGTGCGGCGGCAGCGGCGGCACCCCCGGCGGCGCCACCGCCAGCAGCGGGATGGTGGCCGCCGGCATGTTTGGCACAATGGGCTGGCAGGGCAGGACCAGAGAAGCCACAGTGGTGTGAGGCAGGTTGACGGCCTGCATAGGCAGGGCGGGGGAGTTGGGCGCCATGGGCAGCGTGGGGTTCATAGGCAGGCTGGGTAGGATCACGGCTGGAGCAAAGTACTGGGAAGGAGCAGGAATGGGGGGCACGTTTGCAGCAGGGATGTCAGACAGGTTTGGAGGAAGGCTGTCAAGCCCTGCCAGAGGAGTAATTGCAGGAATGACAGGAAACTGAGGAATCTGAAAAAAATATAATATTGCATAAATTACCAGTGCTTTCACTGATGATATAAAGCAGTTTCATTTGCCACACAAGTCCCTAAAAACCACCTGTGCCATGAGGATAATTATGTCTGTTTGTTAATCACTTCCATTCATTCCCTGAGGTTTGCAAACAGTAAAAAAAACTGATTTATGCTTAAATCATTAGTAAAAGCAAAAAAAATTTATTTGAGGGGGACACTTCTATACCTTAGAAGTTTAAAACTACTTCTAAAACCAGCTTGAAGCCTTCAAGCAACATTCTAATTAAAAGCTGCTTTCATTTTAAAAGAAATTAAAAGGAATGGAGCCAGACCTAATGCAAAACTCTTTCACGCAAAATTATGTGAGGCAATTTAAACCCTCGTTTTCAAACAAACTGCAACTAAGAGCTCAGAAAAAGGGTTTTTACAATCAAAATCTCTCAGTGATGGAGTGGACACTGGCATCACAGCAGCAGCTTGCTCCTGCCCTTTGGCACAAGCTGCTTCATGTTATGGTGCCTGTCATTACTAAACATAGTGACAGCACTATCCACCTTCCTAGGCCAAGGGAAGGGCTTGTCCCTGCTCCAGAGAACAGACCCAGAGCAGAACGACGCGGACAGGGCTGGCAGGTGTTGGGGGAAGGGGTGAAGTCAGGAGATCCGTAAATAGCAATAAAAACAGGCAACTGCTCATGCCCTCAAGCCTGGGATGGGGAAGAGATTGTGCCAGAGGGGACAGTGCAAAAGACAAAGCCAAAACAACCCTCAAAAATTTACTGCCATTTTGGAACTGCCATTAACTGGATGGCACAGGGTTGGGCACAAAGGAGATTTCTGATTCACCAAACAAATAACAAAGAAATAGACAGGAATTAGGAAAGAGAAATAATATTCTTATCGCCTAATTAAATTGGCATGCAGTCAAAATAGCCACACAAAACCTGCAAATCATGTTAATTATTAGCTGGAAATTTCTTCTCAAATGGCTGTGCCCACACATTCATTACCTGGGATGGGGCCACGGGCGGGAGCTGTGGCACGGTGGAGATCTGCAGAGGCTTCAGGGGGGTGCTGCTGGTGGGCACCTGTGAGCCCTGTGCTGGGAAGGGTGGCAGCAGGTGAGGGGCTGGAGGCAGCGGGCACACGGGCTGGCTGCCGAGCACCTGCTGCAGGGAGGCTGCCTGTGAGATGGGCTGCTGCTGTGGGGACAAGAAGGAAAAGATTACTGCTTGTGTACTGCAAAGGAACCAGATGGCTGGCCACACTCCCAGCTCACCATCAGGACAGACCTGGCACTTGGAGTACAGAATCACAAGCTTGTTAAGGTTGAAAAACACCTTCACTATCACTGAGTCCAACCACTAACCCAGCACTGAAAGGTCCACCATTAAAACGTGTCCCCATGTGCCACATCAGGATGTTTTCTAAACACTTCAAGGGATGGTGACTCCCTCACTCCCATGGGTAGCCTATTCAAATGTTTAACTGCTCTTTTGGTGAAGAAAATTTCCCTAATATCCAAACTAAACCTTCCTTGGCACAGCTTGAGGTCATTTTCTCTCCTCCTGTCCCTGTTCCCTGGGAGCAGAGCTCGACCCTCCCCTGGCTGCCTCCTCCTGTCAGAGAGTTGTGCAGAGCCAGAAGGTCTCCTCTGAGCCTCCTTTTCTCCTTTCCCAGCTCCATGCCCTGCCCTGGTCATGCTCCAGCCCCTCAGGACGTGCTACAGCAGGAGGAGCTCTCAGGAGAGACTGACACTCATAATTCAAACACTGCACAGGAGCCCATGCTTAAAACACATTTAAATGCAAGATATATTAGCTAAAATGGCAAGTACTAACTGTCTTGGAGAGGCTATTTGTAATGACTCAGACTCTTTAAATCCCAGAGATTGCTCCAGATGGCCCTGTGAAATCCCCACCCACTAACTTCCAAGATGCAGTTAATACCCAGCTCATCATGCCAAGCAGAAGTCACTACATAATGGAGCACGCAGGGAAAGTACAATACTTATTACCTGAGACACAATCAACCACAATAACTGCAGTAAAAGCTAGGTTCCAGATATTTCTGATGTACTATAGTGACAATGTGGAAGCCAAAAAAGTAGCTTTACTTTTCCAGGGAAGGTAGTGCTCCCCTGGCCTGCCAGGATTTGGACAGCAGAACAAAGAGAAAAAGTTGCATTAAAGCTGGAAATCATCAGCAACAAATCCCCACATTTTATGTGCTATTGCTTTCTGCTTCAGTTCCTCCAACTACTTCTGAAATTACTTTGAAAACCCTTCTGTTCAAAAGGATGACTCTGAGGCATAGGCTGGCTTAGGGTGACTTACTTGGGACTACAGGGCTGGTGGCTTCACCAGGCTCTGCAGCACACAGAACCTCTGCCATCTTGTGTTTTGGGAAAGACGTGGCATCTTCCCAGTTACAATGCCAAACTGATGGGAACGGCAGGGCAGGCAGGGGCTGGCCTGGCACTGGTGATGGGACAGAGCAAACTGGCCGAGGTGGAGGCACCTGAATGCTGTCTGAGGGATGGGGGGGGCCCACCTGGGATGGAGGAGACCCCTCTCAGCCCATGGAGGAACTTCTGCCGGACCAAGCCCCATCTGTGGGGTGGAAGAGCTGCACACCCATGGTGCTGGGCTGGAGTTCACAAAGCTGCCAGCTCCCAGAGCCAGCTCTGCTCTTGCACCCCCAGTGGGTTAATCTGCAGCTCAGACAGCTGCCCACAGCTCACCAAGGGGACAGAGGGCACTGGCACTTGTGGAACAGCCACCTCCCACTCCAGGAGACATCGCATTAGAGCAGGAAAACTGCACTCAGGGAACAGAGTGGCTTCCTGAAACCTCCCTCTCAAATCCAGCTCGTGTCTTAGAAAATGCTTGTGAATTGGATAAGACACAGGAAGGGGAAAATATCCAGGTAGATTAGGTAACTCTGCTTCATTATAACCTTAGCAGTGTAAATCCACATACACTCAAACAGGAAAGATAAATAAAGGTTAGGAGATAGAACATTGATTTCCCATGTGTAAACCATCAATGCATATTGATACAAGATCAAAACAATTCATTCTGCAGGCAGATGGATTTCTCACCCTAATTTCCCTTTTTCTGCCCTACCCTCCTTAGCATGGACATTCACTGGACACTGATGTCTCTGAGGAACATAGGTGCTCTGGGAAGTCTTGCAGAGAAACTTGGGACACCTTCCACTGTCCCAGGGTGCTCCAAGCCCTGTCCAATCTGTCCTTGGACACTTCCAGGGATGCAGGGGCAGCCACAGCTGCTCAGGGACACCTGTGTGAGGCAGAGCAGACACAGGAAAGGGCTGGGATGGACACAGCTCCATGGCAGAGCTCAGCTCTCACCTGCTGGCTGGCCAGCACGGGCGGCGGCGGCTGCCCCAGCGGGAGTGAGGCCACGGTGCTGGGGACCACAGGGAAGGGCAGAGCTGGCTCCTGGTAGTGCTGGGGCAGCACTGCAGGCGCAGCCGGCGCCGTGGGCAGCACAGGCTGTGGAGAGACAGTAGCATTACTTCCAGGGATGCAGCAACCACAGCTTCTCTGGGAAACCTCTACCAAGGCCTCCCCACCCTCACAGGGAACCATTCCTTCCCAATATCCCATCCAGCCCTGCCCTTTAGAAGGGGGAAGCCATTCCCTGTGTCCTTGTCCCCAGTCCCTCTCCAGCTCTCCTGGAAACCCTTTAGGCACTGGAAGGGGCTCTGAGATCTCCCTGGAGCCTTCTCCTCTTCAGCTCTCCCAGCCTGGCTCCAGAGCAGAGGGGCTTCAGCCCCTGGAGCATCTTTGCGGCCTCCTCTGGACACACTCCAACGGGTCCATGTCCTTTTTGTGCTTTGCTGCTAAGCCACTAATGCAGTTCAGTGCCAACAGACTGATAAAGGACTGAGCAGGTCACCATAAACAGAAGTGAGTGAGGAATATATATAGAGACCCCCAGAACCGATATCCTCTGGGAATAAGAGCATAAATGATAACATGAAATATGACCCAGGATGCAGAATTATTTGAAAAAAGCTTTGGACTTACTGCAGAGGGCTGCTGGTAGTGGCCAAGCTGGGGGAGGCTGTGGGGCACAGGCTGGCCCTCGCTCAGAGGGGGGCTGTACACCCTCTGGATGGCAGGAGGGACAGCGTCTGGCAGGGATGAGTAGATGACGCTTTGCTGGCTGCTCTGAGAGTCCGAATAAACCGTGGAGCCCTGGCCACTGTCAAACGTGCTGTCAGCTGCAAGAACAGTCATTTTTATTAAAAGCTCAACAGTTCCCAATGTTCAAGTGATGATTTTAGAGCAAGGTCACCATGGTTTATGTAATTAGCATTTTTACTACTCTAGCCTTTTTGTTATATAAATAAATTATACAACACCAATGTTATTCTCTACAAAAAGCACACACTGCTTCTCTTAAGCCAAACCCCATCCCCATGGATTTCTGCGCACACTGATATTTTAGACATATTAATATTTCCTTTATAAGGCATAAGGTTGACATTAATAATTGCAGATGTTTATAGATTTTGTAAGATGAAAGAAGAGGAAACCCCAATTGCCATGTTCAGAGCAGATCATGGGGTCTTTCAGAGTTCCATCTTCCAGGGATACACTGACTTTAACATTGCTTTTATTAGCAGCACTTAAAATTACAAAATTCTTTATGCTGTATCATTTAGTCCAGAAAGTCATGCTCTGCTTCAGTGTAGTGCAATTAAGGTCAGACACAAACCCCTGTGCAGGCTCCAGTGAGTTTGGCACACTCAGAGCTCTCTGTGAGTTTCTCCTGGAGCATTTGCCCAGTTAACCAGCGGAACTGCAAAGCTATGGGCACTGGGCAACCATTGGGTCCTTTGTCAACTGGAAATATTGGTATTACTGATTTACAAATGTCTTTTCACAACTTTTAAAATGTGTAAAATACAAGTGCCCAGCTCTGTTCGAGTCTAAGTTACTCCTTTCTTCACTTGAGAAAGCAAGTGAGACAACTAGACTGCAGCTGGATGTATCCCAAGGACAAATAGCTTCTAACAGGGATTTAAAATTCAAAAATGAAAGAAAACTGCAACACAGTTTTAAAAAAATCTGAAGTTACAGCTAAGCTTAAATACTATTTCTTTTCCCAACACCTTGCACTGTCTCTTTTTTCCATATTCTAAACACAGTTTTACTTATTTGGCTTTTAAATAAGAAATTATTTTTAATAGCACCAGAGAAGACATTTCTCTTCAGCATTCCCAAGCTATTCTCCCAACTGCTTTTTTCTTCCAAAATCAAATTCCCCTCTCTATTTTTTCAATTCATTTCTGAAGAGCCAACATAGTCCTACTCTCATGATGGGATTTCTGCGGCACTAACATTCCTTTTTATTACAAACAATTATTCAGGACCTCAGAGGAAAAAGAAAAAAGAAGATCTAATGGTAGAGTGCTAAAGTAAAAGCTGTGAGTCAGTCTCAGGTTTTTATAGAATGTACATTGCACACATTAAGTTATTAATTTCTACTTTTACATTTGACCCCAAATTATATGAACGGGTGCTACCCTTATTTATAGAAGTCCTATGCTAAGAAAACGTTCAAATAATCTGAGAGCAAATTGCCAAATAATACCAAGTACTGGTTAACAGTTGAGGAGGAGTAGAAAATAAATTGTGGGGATTATATTTAGCATAACATTTTGCAAACTCATGTCCAGCAGAGCCATGGGAAGCACAAGTCACTTCATGGCAGCACTAAAAACAAAAAGAGTTATAATTGCAGTGTTCCTCAAAGAAATTAGCACGAAATAAGTATATGATAAAAAAATATGAAATGAGCTCATTTTAGCTTCAGATAAAAAGCTCAGTGAATGTGGCAATATTGTGTTACGCAAATGTGTCTATTTCTCATATACATGTCAAGGGATTTTTCCTGTACAGGCACACACAGACATTTCAGTATTCAAAGCAGATCTCAGCGTAGCCCTCTATAAAATACCTGAATTGAAGCAGCAGCTGTGTCTTGCTAAATATAATGCATCTTTTACTTAAATGCATCTTTTACTTTTACAAGCCCAGAACAGTAAAACAGAAACTCTATGATAATTGTTTAGTAGCAAAATATAGAGAGATAGATAGAGATATCTGTATAATACTGTTGTCTTGAAACTTCATTGCTTTCAAAATTATCATGCATCTGTCCCAGATGTTTTTGGGTTTGGAGCTACTGTGCAAAACCACTCACATAAGTTCATCTGAGCTTAGGTCACTGGGGGTTTCCCCCTCAGACATTCACCTCTGTGTGCCACAAAGCCAACACGGGACTTACAGGCGACAGAGGTGACGCTGGTGGGGAGGTTCTGCTGGAAGGGGTGCTGGTCTGCCTCTGGCTCCTCAGGCTCCGATAGGATGTGGTGGCCCGTGTGGGACAGGTAGGTGACCTGGACCTGCTGTGCCTGCGGTGCCTTCAGCTTGTCCAGGCACTCCGAGTCGCGACGCTCCTCCGACTGCATCCTGGGCCAGATGCGCTCCCTCCTCCAGAGGATCAACGCCACTCGGTCACGGATGGACTTGGCCACAATCTTGAGGTCATTCTCATGGAAAAACCCCGAGTCAATCTGCAGAGGAGCACACACTCAGCAAGGTCCCAGGCACACACACGGCACTGGAACCTCTTCCCAACAGAGAAAACGTCCATTTGAAACAACACGAATTTATATGAGCTTATTTCTCACAAGAACAGGAACTCAAGAACTTGATGGAGTGCGGTTTTTTCTCAGTAAAACTTCTATTCCTAATGCATTAAAAAACCCAGGGTGTAATGTCTAAGATCTGAATATATACTGGCTCTAATTATCCACACTAAAACATCTATTGATGAGAGCAAGTTAATGGCAGATGGGTTTTCTTCTTTTTTTTTTCTTTTTAACACTAAAAGAATAGACAAAACGGGCAAAAGAATCTCTGAACAACGCACTTGGAGTGAATCAAACTGCCCCTAAATTTGAATTTATTGCCTTAACCTTTCCAGCACACAGAGTTTTCCAAATTGCTGTGCTTGATAGCACAGCAAATCATGAAGGACAAGATGTTAACAGAATCATGTCTCAAATTAACTTCTCTTAAATAGTGAAGTCAGTCAGTATTGATTGACTTTTACAAAGAAAAAGCAGATTGTTCTCATTTGATGGAAAAGGGGATGAGGCTTCTCAGAACTCAACTGCTCAACAGATAAAATGGAAATTCATCTTCGTGCTATTTGTTTGCATAATCTCCTGCAGTGCAGGGTATGAATTTTCATTTAATAATGACCTACCAGAGCTCTATCTGCTCTCCCTACATTCTTACTTAACATGCATATTTGACAGATTTGAAAGCACTTACATCCATGAGGAAAATCTAGAGGCTTTCCTGCTTTGCTCTTGCCCAGACATAAGACAGTTTCACAGCTTAGATTTTCACTGCTAAAATTAATGGGTGCAAAGCTGCTTAAAACACAGCTTCATTTTAATGAAGCCATGCCCCTTTGCAGTACCCACTGGCTGGGAGAGCTAACTTCACTTTCCAAACCCATTAAAAGGTTTCCAGTTCCCTTTGCCCACATCCTTTGGGCAGGTGGGATTGCTTACCAACCAAAAACCCATCAGTAATGATAAATAATTCCTTGTACTCAGAAGGTCTCCTGCATTCTTCTATTCCACAGCACATAAAGCAACAAACTGATGAAAGCACATGGCTTTGGTGTTCCACAACTCATAAGGACTAGAAAAAGACATTTAGGAATAAACATCCCCCTTTTCTGCTCCTGCAACAGCCTCAGGTTTGAGAGCATTTCATGGGCAGTCACTTAGGTAAGCATAAATGTAGAATACAGATCTTAACATTATTTGGGAATTATCTGGGAAAGGGTACAGTGTCACTGTAGTTTTGGCATGATCCTTTTAAACAGACTTTCCACAAGAATTATTTCCTTTCCAAGATAAAACATCACAACTATGGACCAAGCAACTTAGAGAACTTCGAAATTCCAAATATTTCCATCAATATTTAAATGCAAAATATAACAGTAAGTAATGGTACCAGAGCAATTTTTAAACTAAATGAGCTCTGTAATGATATATTGCTGCATAAACATTGGACCTACTGCAATCTAACAACAAGAAGACAAAGGAGCCTGTATTCCTCCCACTAAACTTGGAGAAGATGGTGATGAGTTCCAGCAGAGCAAGGCAGCATTACCAAAATGAGTGTCCCCTGAGCAGCACACAAGTGGTGATGACATCATTACATGGGATCCCTAGGGATTTAGCATCTAACAGGAATGTTTCTGCAAGCACAGGAACGTTCAGACCCTCAGCTCAGTGCTCACTGACCCCAAGCCTCTGTGACATTAGAACATCGAAACAACGGCAGCAAAGTCACCATCAAAATAGGAGTTCAAGGACAACGGGGTGAAACTGGAACACAGATTCTCTAACAAAAGCCCACAATTATAAAAATACAGAAATTCAGCAAGAGAAACTTATTTGTTAAAAAATCCAAAGCTTACTCCTAACTCAGTGAATCCAGTTTTGTATCAAAGTTTGGGGGTAGAGCGGCTGACGACAGACTTTTCTCCTCTACATTTCTTCTAAGGAACACCAACAGAAAAGATGGGGAAAAGTGTTTTGTAGAATTCAGTGCAGAATATTTTGTGATTGAACTTCTGAACTCTACTAATGTATTTCTAGCTGCTGTCTAGAACTAAAGAGATTTCAAATAAATTCGAAGACATTCAACTGCTTATAGAAACCGGCAGAAGAGTTTCCAAAATATAAAAGTAGACCAGACCTCTATGATCCCAAAGCTATGTAAATTGTGATTTCAGGCATCTGTTTTCAAACAATATGTTTCAGTTATTTGTTCCCTGTTCACCCCTTTCTTGCAGTAGTCATTCCAAAATCAATGCAAAGTGCCTAAACTGGACACCTGGAGCGGCTCAAGTGAAGTTACTTTACCCAGCTCTTTCCTGTTGTCCCTTGAGATTGATGCACTACTTTCTATATATACACATTTTTGTCAGAAGTGTATTTTACCATTTCTTGTGCAACATCATCAGGAGTTTCCTTCTCCAGATCAAAAGTAAACTCAATGGCTCCATTATCTTTGGGTTTTCCTTTCAGTTTCTTAGGATCTTCTACCCAGAGTCTTAAGGCAATAGAGGATTTCCTACCATGGTCTTCTTCCGCAAGTTCCACTCTTACCCCAGTATCTTCAGCAAAAAAGGCATGGCTTAATAAATCTTTAATTTCATATCTGCAAAGGATACAAAGAAAATTCAAACACTGCAAGTCAACAATTTCAGAAAGGTTTGTAACAAGAAACTGCTGTTAAATGTGGAAACATTTAAACTGTTTGGTGTTCACTTGTAATGAATTTGTGTTCTTTTTGAAAAGATGTGGGATTTTGAAAAGGAAGTGAAATTGAGAAAGTGACATTTCCCATTTCTCAAAGCTTTAGCAATATTCATACACCACAAGCACTTAGAGAAAGGCAGATTATAGCTTTGTTCAATTTTTCTTAAGTATCTAAGCTTAAAGAGTACCAGAGAAGAGATTCTCTCTAGCCAGTTGCAGTCCCTAAAAACTGTATTTATGGAAGTCAGGAAATACTGAGCACAACACAAACTGGCAGAGACCAGTAAAACATTAGTTTTTAAAACCAAAGCTGGAAACAAGGCACAACATGTCTCCATGTCCAGAGGCCAATGAAATCTACTACAACAGCTCATGATGAATCCACCACACCAATTTTTATCACTCTCACTGCCCCCACAGAACCTTCCCAGTGACAATTTTTGGACTGCTGAACCAAAAACTGCAATACCCTAGCTCAGCTCCACAGTGATGCTGAGGGGTGGAAAGACACAATGGCACTGCTTATCCTGACACTGAATGTCAGGAAAGCAGGAAATCATAATATTTGCACTTCCATGCTGCATTTTCTCCTGTGCAGAGGAGATCCATAGACCAGAACAGAAATCCACAGACAGTTCTGAAATCCTTGCACACATATTATTTAATACAAAACTCAATCCCTTGAAACAAACCTTTCTTCCTTGTTTTTGCAGATGCACTCCCCAATTATCTCCTTAATTTCAGGATCAGTAACTTTCTCAAAGCTTGCTGGCTTTATACCCTAAAAGCATAGAGAAAATCAATTTATTGTGAAAAAGAATTACATTATACCTCTTAATTAAGCATATTTTCTCTGCATTTTAAAGGTAGTTCAACACGGGAAGTAACTAATACTTCTAAGCTGCTCGTCTTAATGCAAAACTGAGTTGAGGATTTAAGGTTACTATATTTCTAAATACCATTGCAATTCAAAAATTAGTACAATAGTTTGCACAAGCTCAGCCATACACAGGGAAAGTATCTCTTTTTTTTTAATCAATCTTTGCAAATTTTACCTTTATATCCTTTGGACTCTGAAGTGAATATTCAAAAACCAACTCATTTTAAATTTCAAAAATAACCATTTTCTGAAATTATTCCTTTATGTTTCTGCCTTAACTCTCAAAGCACTAAATGAATAAAGACAAATAATCATGGTTTTCTTCAGATAGCTAGTACTGAAAATGAGTCAAAAATACCTTGGAATATTCCATATTCCTGTTTCCCACAAACCTCTTGCTTTTCCATGACCCAAACACTCTCCAACACATTCCCCTCTACATAAAAAACTAAAGATCAATGCCAAAACCAAGCAGGGAAGCAGAAGAATACACTCAACAGGTCTGCATTGCTCCTGAATTTCCCAGGATATTGTTAGAAACCCCTTGGGAATATGTGATAGACCAGGTGCAACCTATAAATCTAGTTAATTCTCTGTCAAATGTTAGCATTTTTGCTGGGAACAGATTTGGAACAGCAATCTATGAGCATGGCCTTTCAAGGAGAAAACCCAACTCCCCATTGCAGAAGATAACCCTGGAAAGCAGAATCAGTGTCCCCACATCCATGTATATATTCAGCTACAAGTGACAAGTGGCAACACAAGAAGTTCTTCTGGTTATTTCTGATGTCCAGCTTAAATTACAGAAGTAATTGATTCCCTTTTAAAACACATTATTATTTCTACCTACTAAACCAAGATATATATGGATGAAAATACGACAAAATTAATTTGAGAAGAGATGGTGCAGTTAAATCCTATCACTTAAGGACCTGGGTACTTCCAATGAAGTCAATAAGTAAAACAAAAAGGAAACACAATTTCCCTTATCTAAGAAACCAGAATGCAATTAAGCACATAACTGAACAGGAATTGGACATTTAGCTCCATTCCAATTTTTTGAAATTTTCACTTTGATAAAACAGTAAATAATGGCTCATGCAGTCACAAATAAGGAGCCCTACAGAGCAGACTTTTGGCTCACTCAGTGAATTAAAAGAAGAAAACAAGTATTTTCAAAGAGCGTCTGCAAGTAACACACTGAATTAACTCTTGAATAAATTTTAAGGATTAATTTCAGTGAGGGCTGAAGCCTCTCTTGAGAATTTCTGAATATTCCAGCATCAGATTATACTTTTATTCTTTTATGAACATTCTGCTGCTATTCAAGCCTCAGATTTTACTTCAAACTTTTTTAATTAATAATTTTAGTTCAACGACCCGCTATTTGTCTTAAAATTCTAGAGTGAAATATGTAAATAATAAATTTTGAAAAAATGGTAATAAATATATAGAATAGTTACACAAAGACTCAGCTCCTTGGTTTTGCTTCAGCAGAAAGCTGCGGAGATCTGAAGAAACCCATTTTTGTGAGAACAAACAAAAATAATCTGTATATATGTGGCTGGCTGGCTGTGACTCACTAAAAAGAATTATTTGCTTAAGCAAACCTAAACCTTACTGATGAGATGAGGGTTCAAATTTTGTGTATTAGAAAAACGTGTCAAGCGGCACTGGAGTGCCCAGGCTGCAAAGCCCAGGCTGGCTCCAATATGCCAAGGCAAGCTCTCAAGAGAGCTCTGATACCTCAACTAGAAATGATAGAAACAAAGCACCACCAAAATGTATTTTCAGCAGGACTCCTCTGTACCCTAATTCACCTTTAAGCTACAGGAATCTAGTATGTTCCTCACCAGAAAGAAGGTTAAGTCTTATACGTTTCAATTCACTGTCATTTGCTATGAGAAATATGATTTCCATATTAGTGTGACACTCTCTGGGAAGAAAGGGTAATAAGACCTAATAAAGGCTTTAATCTGAAGAGAGGCAGGTTTAGATTAGACATAAGGAAGAAATTCTTTTCTTCTGATGGTGGGTAAGTCCTGGCAGAGGGTGCCCACAACATCAGAGCCCCAATAACTGGTTCCCAATATTGACAATTATAAATTGCTTCCACAAATGAAAAAAGCAACTCTTCCACCACCATTTTATTTTCCCCATCTTTGGATGGAACAGTGACTCCTTTCCAAACATCCATTGTGTTAACCTGCTGAACAGCTAAGCTGTGAATATGTGACTAACACAAACAAGGACAAAACGCTAAGTACTGAACAGAGCTGCTTTGCCAAAGTGTTTTCTCCCTGCCCCTGTGCTATAGGATGCTTTTGTTCCTTACTCTTCATTAAACTCTCCAAGGCCATCTCACTGGGATGCTGCAAACCCTCACTTGCAGCACAGTGCACCTGACAATGAAGGGGGATTCTATTTGCCATCAAAGGACTCATCTCATTCATCCAAACAAAAGCTGTCTTTCCTGAACACTCCCAATGAAATATGCACCAAAACTCAAAGGTGTATTAGCTAAGAAATTATCCATGACAGTTTGAAAGCTGTACAGCCTCTTATAAATTAAAATAAACTCAATGCCACCACATGTGAAAGTCAGGGCTCGCTGGGTGGCATAAGGATAATACAAATTCCTTAAATGTTAAAATATATATACACATATATAAACCAAGGGCAATATGAGATAACAAATAATTTTCCTTTTGATAATTTCTCTGTCTCAAACCAGATGATTTATTCTGAGTCACTCACCACCATTTATTCCCATCCCCTTCTTCCTAAGCAATTAGATTTGTGATCCATTGCCCACCAGTATAAGCTGGCTGAGTCTACAGCCAGACACATACAGACAATAAAGTTGTATCCTTCATGCTGAGGGAAGAAACGAGCTGCTTGTTCTGCAGAATCTAAAAACAGCCGCTTGCCATTTTCCATCAGCACAGCACACTGGAAGAGCAGCACGTGATGCTCTGAAGGGACACAGCGAATGCCACACAAGTCACTGGCATGTCTGACCCACAGACAGTGGGTCAGTTTTCTAGAGGCTTTCCTGGCCCCTAGAGGTGTCTTTCCACCCCAGCGACGGCCTGCTCTGGGCTATCACTCCATCTTCCACCTGAAGGTAGCTCTAGGCTCAGGTCATTCCTAAAACAGCAAAAAACCTTCTACTAAAAAAGCTGAAGCCATGTTTCCACCTGAAATTGCACCCTGGCAAACACTCTTGGAAGCCACTGAAATGAAGGTAAAGCTCTCAATTTTACCAGGATTTTGATCCATGGTATCACTACATACAATTATAAACTCATGTCTGTTTCACTCCAGAATGGTGCTCCATCTTATTACGAAGCTAAGAAGATTACCTGCAGATCTAAGACCTCCAAAAGCCACAAGAAGTCCATGCAATGACATTCACAGCATTTTTTGCCTGCTGTCATTGTGCCATGGCCATAGCATTTATTCTGCCTGTGCGCACTATGGCATACAGCCTGCAAATGCTGAGATAACCTTCAACAGTTGATGAGAACAAACAATATGAAAGCTTTACATGCAAACCAGAACACTGTCACAGGGTGGGCTGTTCTGAAGCACAGGTTTGTACCACTAAACCCAAGGAGATGGCCAGGAACCCCCTGGAGATGCAGCTGCTCTGCTTTGCATTTTGCAGCACATGCCTAAGAAAACACTGGGCTGGAGCAGCCTGGGAAGGTCACGGATTCCAATGTTTCATCCCTATTGTCTACATGAAAATCATTTGGCAGAATGATTAAACACAAAAAAAATCTGAGTATGAAAAACCATCAAGTTATGCATGAAAAATGAGATTATGGCATCAGAACGAAGGGCACTGCAAATATGCTGACCAGGAAATCACTTCAAAGTGAACTGTGTTAAATGTGACTTGGTCCCACTGCTTGGGAAAGATGTGTTTTCTATTTACGGTTCATATTCATTTTTTAATGTTTACACTCCATCATTTGGGTTGAAAGGGCAGAGAGAGGTGACAAGTTGGAACAAGCATGTCTCGTCCAGCAGAGAAATGAGCCCCTCTGCACATTCCCAAACATGACCATCACCTTATCCTGTGTGAGGTTTTCTGCTTTTGCAGAAATGTCCCCAAGGTGTTAAAAGTCCTTTTCCTTGCCTGAGATGAAAAAAAGACGTGAAATCTTCAGTCTTCAGGGGTTTTTTTTATTATTGTTTATTTTACCTTATCTAAAACATTGTTCTCTCTGTCCCTGCTGAGGCCTTTACAGCATGACAGTCCGAGGCAATCCCCTGCCCAAAGGCCAGTGGTTATCTTTTATACTAAAATTTACAACTATTTTCCAATACCTATCACCTGTGTTAGACAGTGTGCATTCTCTCTAAACCAATCACCAAGTGCCACCACCACAGCAGAATCATGGAGGAGATGAAGAAGAAGGAAGAAGCCTGAAAACCATGTGGTTCCTCCATCTTGGCTTCACCCACCCCCATGTACTAAAACCCAAAATCTACTTTTTCACCCTGTGACCATCTTATTATTACTCTATTTAAATTTGTGAGACTTGTAGTTTTTCTTTTAAAGCTGGCAGACTTTCCCAAGGACAAAAATCCAAACCGCAGGTGTCTTGGGCTTGGTGCCAGGGCTTCTGAGCCCTCTGGGCCCCCTGCGCAGGTCTCTGAGCTCCCAGGGCAGTCAAGGACAAGCCCTGAGTTCTCACAGTCCTGGACAACTGCAAACATACAGGCACACGTGGAAAAACAGGAATGCAAAAATTAAAGCAGCAATTAAGCCATAAGAATATGGTCAGGCAGAATAAAAGGTCACTGAAATAAGTATAATAATCTAACACTACAGACATGCAGAATGTGACAGATGCTGAAATAATAATGTCTCAGAAAGGTAATGTTTACATTTTCTACACCAATAAGGATGACCAATGTGTGTGACTTGGACAGCCAGGACATGGGTGTACCTCATCACCTGGTAGCAGGCAAGGGCATGGTAGAGTGTTAGAACACAGAGTAGAAACTACTGAAAAAGATACTATAGTGGCAAAGCCCAAATCACGCCCTGCCTGGGCTGGGCAGCAGAGGAAATGTCAGCTCAGTGGGACCCAACAGAAGGTAAGCTGTCTAAAGATTTTGTTGGTTGTCGCTCCTTAATGCAAATGGAGGTTGCTCTAGCCAGCAACTCCAACCCCTACGGATGCTATCAACACTTCTGGTGGTTGCCACTGCAATGCTGAGCTCAAGGCAGGAAAAGAAAGCTATTTTATTTTATACTTTTTAAATAAAGACATCAGGCAACTAGACACAGCAAATACATTTCACAATGCACTGTCCCTCAATTTAAAACGCTAGAAATAGTATTTGTATTTCTGGTGCAAAAAAGCCCCAGATTCCTAAAGAAGTAAATGTCTCCCTGAGAAGCTGCAGCGTTCAGGGGCTCTGCATCCTCTCCATTCAAGAAAGTCATAGCCACCTTCTGCTCTAGTGAGAGCCCCAAAACCTAATCTTATACTAGAAGAAAACAGTCTAATCCAGCCTCTTGGATTCAGCCTACACTCTATTTTCAACTATATTTCAGTCTACAGGCCCCAAAGCTCACGCAAGCTGCCACATCACCATCTGTAACTCCTCATCCAAGTGAAGAAGTAACCCTTCGTCCAAGTTTAGAGTTAGTCTGTTTGTAGTCACTGCCTCAGCTTAGGGCAGACCCCACTGCATGGTGCTGGCTCAGGACCCCACACCTCAAACTCCTCCACCTCCTCCCTCAGCCACCGCATCCCTCAGAGCCCACAGACTACTCACTCTGCTCAGAGCAGGGTCTCTTCTGCCAGTGTGCAGCTCTGCTAGAGAAGCTGTTGAGTCCACCAGAAGGTTCCTCCTGGCACAGAGATCTCCCCCAGGATGAGGCTCCTCCTGCACCCTCACCCCAGAGGTCCACCCCCTGCTCCTCCTTCTTGCCTGACAGTTGTGCAGCTCATGGCATTTGACAGGGCTTTCTCCTCTCCACAGGGAGCTGGGTTAACCCTTTCCTTGGAAAAACAGTAATGCCAATTTTGCCATCTAAGTAAATCCTGATGCCTTTGCTCCCACTGCTACTACCCCAAATCCAGATGAGAACTGCACCCCCTCCATGCTGGTACCTGATGCTTTTGTCTTCAGCTTTCTCTGCCAGACAGTTCTGCTTCAAAAATACCTCTTACAATGACCTTTCAGCAGCTTCTCTGCCATTGCTTATTCTATGTGATTCCACCTCTCTGAAGCTGCCAATATAAAGCCAGTTTTATAAAACTATAATAATTTACCATCTAATGCTGAGCTGTGTAAAGGTCACTGCCATAGAAAACAAGTTGGCTCAGGCTTCCATCAGTGTTTAAAAAAATGGCTACTTAAGTCTAAAATCTGAACATCTAATCACATCTAATTAGGAATCCTCTGATTAATCATTATTCTTTGCCATCTTGGATATTGCTTTGATAAATGAGGCTTAGGAGCCTTGCAAAGTTTTAATTACCAATATTCCAGATGGCTACGAGGTGTGCACAGAGCTTCCCTGGGTACATGGAGCAGTGAAGAAAGAGCTTGATGTTATCCATAGCTCCAGGTGAACACACACATTCCCAGTAACATCAGCCCCCACAGTGGTGCTGGGTACCTGACTGGTCTCTGACTGGTACCTGACATGCAGGACATGAGGCTACAGAGCCTAAAATCAGAAGAGACTTTTGTAGCCACTCTTTGAAGCTCTAAAGTCCAAGGAGGTGCGCCCTAAGCTGTCGACTCTGGTAGCATTTAGGCCATATCAGAAGGACCATATCAAAACAGAGCCAACATCCCCTGTGCCAGAGGTAATAAACACTGTGATAAGGAACCATGGAATAACAACGTGGAGTAACCATGTGGCTCTAGGATCACAGAATCACAGAATGGTTTGGGTTGGAAGGTACCTTAAAGACCATCTCATTCCTACCTCCCTGTAATGGGCAGGGACACCTTCCACTAGACGAGGTAGCTCCAAGTCCTGCCCAACCTAGCCTTGAATAACAAAGAAAAAGGTAAGGAACTCCTCTGAGCCATCAAACCCATTCCACGTCTCTGAGAAGCTGCAGCATGGTTTGCAGCCAGTCCATGGTACAGAGCATGTTCAGCAGCCAGCAGATCCATGGCTGCACACACTTGCCTCCCTGAAAAAACCAAGGGAGCTGCTAACAGCCACAGGACAAAGACAACTGCATTGCTGAGCAGTTTCTGAGGCCTTTGGCAGGCTTTAAAATTATTCCTGAGTGGCTCTGGGTTGAAAGCAACACTCCAAGAAGAGTTAAACTATCAAGCATCAGCCCATTGCACTGTATTTGTGGCCGATGGTGACAAAATCAGTGACAAAGATTATTGAAAATATTTGATGTAGCTGCATCCAGTCAAACACACTCCAAGTGTAAAAGTGTAAGCTTACACATAAGCCTGAAACAGGTTTGTGTAATCCAGAGCTCAGATACTTCAACTTCTACAATGCAGTATATACTCAGCAGTATCAATACCTCATCAAAATATGCTTTTGAACCTTTCAATGACAAGATCCAATATCAATTAAGGACATGTACTCACACAGGTTACTTTTCGGTAGATTTGAGCAGCATTCTGGCATTCTGAGTAAGGGTATTCTGAGGTAGCCATTTCCAGCATGCACATTCCAAACGCGTAGACATCCACAGACTCATCGTAGTGCTCCTCGTACATTTCTGGGGCCATGAATTCTGGTGTGCCTACACAGACACACAAAGATAATGTTTTTTTTACTGGAGTCTAAATGGCTTTAACCACAAGCCTTTTTACCTGTAAGAAGTGTGCCCAGTACAACTGTGCATAGGTGCATGCAAGATCATTTCAAAAGAGCTCAAGCATCTGCCAGGGAGGAAATCCAAGGTCACTGTACGCATTTCCATGACCATGGCTTGCTGACAATAATCCAAAAGGGGGGAGCAGGACTGGGGGGAGATGGAAGAAAAAGAATGAAAAAATTCAAAAATGATTAAGAAAATGAGCTATGGTTCATTTCCTGCCCATACTGAAGTGATGGAATGGTTTCTGGCTGGCTGGAGAGAAGGATGCATAAAGGGCTGGGGAGGTGAAAATGGGAGAAGAAACCAGAACTTCACTCTTGTTTTCATCAGTGCAAATTTGCATTTTTTAGTTTCTGCCCACGATACAGAGTAACCATCAGCAGGCAGTCAGCACTTTGAAAGCCAATAGTATCACAAATCACCTACAGAGTCATGCACAAAACATCAAATCTAATTCTGTCACTGTTTTAGTAGGACAAATCAATGAGGTTACTCACAGAACAAGGTCCTACTCAACAGGGATTAGAGTGTCAAGAATCTGATGCAACTGGGTAAATATGAAGTGAGGTACTGGGAGCTGCAGCTTGGGGACAAGCAGCAACTTTGAACACCTGCAACATTTGCTCAGCAAACTACTCTGAAAAGGGAGGACTTACAAAGCAAAACAGAAAACTATTAACACTTGGGTAATTCATTCCAGAAACTGTATCTCATACTGTAATTCATACTTAGTAATGACTACATTATTTCCTTACTCCATAGAAAAGAGGAAGGAAGAGAGATCAATGCAATGGTGTGTCAAGGGACAGTAGTAGCAACCTGTTGGGATGCCAAAAATAGAGTGGCAGGTTTTGGATGTGAGAAAGACCTAGATAAACTCTGTCTGTCCAACCTCAGCACCCAAACTGCCCCCAGCCCTGGCAGATCCCATCAGTGCTTTGTTATGCCACCAGTAATCAGCAGCAAAAGCACAACTGTAATTAAAGAAACAAATAATCAGAAAAAGTAGTTCTGGCATATCCCAGTATGGTTTGGATTGGAAGGTACCTTCAAGATCATCCCATCCACCCTCTGCCACAGACAGGGACACCTCCCACTGTCCCAGGGCTCTCCAAGCCCTGTCTAACCTGGCCTTGGACACTTCCAGGGATGGGGCAGCCACGGCTGCTCTGGGCACCCTGTGCCAGGGCCTCCCCACCCTCACAGGGGTATGTTTCTTCCTAATATCCAATCTAAATCACCCCTCCTGCAGTTACAAGCCACCACCCAAGTCCCTAAAGAAACTGAGGAAACCCCATCTCTTGAAGTGTCCCAGGCCAGGTTGGATGGAGCTTAGAGCAACCTGGGACAGTGGAAGGTGCCCCAGATGTGGCAGACAAGATGATCTTAAAGGCCCCTTCCTATCCAAACCATTCTAGGATTCTCTGACTTGTCCTAACCTCTTTTTAACTGCCAACATAAAGGACAACCCTCAAAAGTAGGGTCTGCTTTCACACACATCTATGAAGTAGACTCAACCTAACCTGTGAACAAGCATTCCTATAAAATAAATTTTGTAAAATTCAAGATTGATCTCTTCCCTTATTTATGTTCATTTCACCTTAAAGACACTCATTCCTCCAGCCTTAGCCAATCAGCCAGACCTGTGTCACAGAGGCTCAGTGTAGTCCCTCTCTCTGGGTGTTTGTTCCACCTGTCACCAAGGCAGAGGCTGCTGCTCAGAAAGGGTTAACAGCTGCCACAAGGAATCATTTTAGAGCTGCTGCCTTGCTTTAGAAGGAACACGACTCAGCAGCAGGAGTGAATCTCATGAATTACAGAGCATTTTAAAAAAATCTGAAAAAGTGATAGCAACAATCTAAGAAGCAAATGGAATACTTGGCATCATTCCAAAACAGGACAAAAACTTAAAGGCCCCTTCCTATCCAGGGTGGAAAGGAATACCTATAAGCATCCTTCATCATAACAGCCCAGCTAAACGTGAAGCTGTTCAACACCCACTCAGCTGCTCTTGGCAGGAGTAGGTTTACCCTGGCTGGGTTCCTGCAGAGACACCACAAGGTGCTGACTTCATCCCTTCCAGCCAATGTGAAATGCAGCTACTGAGATGCCTTTAGAGCTACTCCCTCTGCAGAGGGGCTGCATGACTCCTCACCAGTGTTTCCAAGCCTCCTTAATTCTCTCCTTCAAGCAGTACTACTCATGAAAATGATAAGCTCAGTTTTATTGCCAAAATGAATGCAGACACTTCGCCAGCATCCTGTAGCCCTTCCAGTATCAAATTCCTTTCAGACATGAGTGTATTTTGATGATGTTCTGTTCACAACTGATTTTACAAAATTACTAATATTCTTACCAATATTGGTATAACTGATGTTATTCCTTGTATTAGTACAACTGATACTATTCCCAGCATTGGTACTTCTGGAATTATTCCCAATATCGGTATTGCTTTTATTATTACCAGTATTGTTATTATTGATACTATTCCATTATGTCCCATGAACAACTGTTACCCTGCAAAAAATGATTTGAAGAAATACTGACCCTCAACAGAGAAAAACACCACCAGTTACTAGAAGTTAAAAACTAGAGAAACTTAACAAATATAAACAAACATGAGTTCACTGAAATCAATGAGGTTAAGCAGACTGACAGCAGCCAAGCACATATCTGAAATTTCTATTGTTTTGACTCCACTGGTACGGGGCTCCCTATGCATTAAGGATGATACAGGAGGAAGGAGAAGAGGAAATTATTAGGAACAGTCCCAAACCCACTTTAACCTCCACTACAAATCTGCAACTTAAAAACCAGTAACGCAAAATGGGAAAGGAAGATGTTAAATAGACAGCCATGATACTGACCGAGGGAAGCCAAGGAGAACAGGAGCATTACCTATGACACTTTTGGCAAACGAAGCTCTCTTGAGTGTTGCTAGACCCAAGTCTCCTATTTTCACAGATCCAGTTGGTCCAGTAATAAAAATATTATCACATTTCAAGTCTCTGTGAATTATTGGTGGAGTTCTGGTGTGCAAGAAAAGAAGACCCTTCAAGATTTGCCGACACCAACTCCGCAGGACTTTCGGTTTCATCACTTTAAATCTCTTCAGATACCTAGAGCACAACATACACACAAGTGGGTATAAAGAAAGTGAAAACATTTTATTAGAGATTTGAGGGGCTTTAACAGCTGAAACTCTATTATGGATAAAAGCCTCTTATTAGATGCCACAAGAACAGCACAGAAGTATCCCAAAATTGAATGAAATGGATCTTTTCAAAGAAGGAATCAGAGCATTCAGTTTTAGGGATGATGATAAAAAGCATTTTTGGTGCAAATACAATCAAATATTTTGAAGTTTAATAGTTCAGCAATTCATTTCATGCAGAAGACAGCTTTAGAATATGTTCATACATTTCAAATCAGAAGAATACTGAAGTTTAATTTTAACCACAAGACTTCGACCTTTGTACCATGCACCTGCATTTCCTTCCATTTACCTGAAGCGCAGGTTGGAAAGGGACATTTCAGGAAGATGCAGGGCCTGCTAATGCACTCGCAGAGTAGCACACTGGCTGAGTACTGCTCCCATTGAGGCTGAAAATCTGTTCCAGAATTCATGCCAACTGCTTTATATCAACCTTAACAAGATTGTCAGTACCAGAAGCTATTAATTAATATTGTTTAGGAGATAACCTAGAGCACGTTCAGCTTCTAAGAGATTCTACCATTCAAGTGCTATAGCACTTGAATTCCCCAAAAAAACATGCAAATACAAGCACAAAAGCAAGCACAAAACACAGCCTGACAAATCCAAACATCACAGGTGAAGATGAAACACGCCAGAGAAAGCTTCGAGTTGCATAACTGGAACAGGGGAGCAGGCAGAAAGAGATGGAGGCCAAAATCCTGCCTATCAAATCACTGCGGTTCAAATGTGGGGACAAATGACAGACACCAGAGAACAGCTCCATTTTTTCTTTTATCTGGAGATGGCTTTTTTCAGCATACGAAAGTAGGATTTTGCTATAAACGTCTGCTGCTATTCTTAGCCCCTTGTCAGGAGCACAGTACTTACGTCTTCAGCGTTCCAGAGGTCATCAGCTCAGTAACCAGCACGATGCATCTTTTGCCTTTTGCACAGGATTCCCAGAAGTCATAAAACCTCACGATGTTTGGGTGCTGTAGACCTTTCAACATTTCTGCTTCCTCTTTAAATCTCTGCCTCTCTACTTTTGTGAGCTTTCTGTCCTATAAGCCAGAATGAGACATTATTATTAGTGATGGACAAAAATAAAGGCTCTGCATTGCCAGGGTATTCAGAATTTCAGATTTGTTTTATGCTTATGTCAAGAGCAATTATAAAATCTTTTATGTAAGAGAGCAGCAGTGTGTATGAACTAGGGCACTCGGCCTAAATCCAGTATCAAGAAGACAAAGAGAAGCCTGTGCTACGCCATGCTCATGACAGCACTAATATTTCAGGCACCACAAACACACCCAGGGCATGATGGATCAACTCTCAGCTCTTTCTTCATGTCTGGGTGTCGTGCAGCTCCTAATCCAAGGAATTAATACCCACAAGATGTCATTTCCAGGTACGAATGTTCTCACAGCCAGGACAGCTCCCACCACCCTCAGCTGCTCCTGGGTTGCTCTGTGTCAGAGCATCAGCTGAGGTCCCTGCTCACCCCACTGGCCTCTACAGCCAATCCTGCTTACCTCAGGCTAAATTAAAACCATGTCACCTTCCAAAAAAACCCAAACACATCAATTTTTCCATGTGTCTGCTGTTCTGCTTCATTTTACACACTTTTCCATTCTTTTTGGTAAAGGAAGTGTTTCTAGCTGTCCTTCAGCTTCTTCCATAGGTTGCATATGCATGGAAATTCTTTAGATTAGAAATGTGAAAATGTCATGTTCTCCTACTCTGGTTTTCCTAGAGAATTTCAGTGCATTTCCCACAAGCTCAGGGCCCTTGCTGGACCTTGCCTATAGCATGCAGAGCCTCTCTGCCCTCCCATGGCTCAGGAGAAGCTCTAAGGCTGCCTGGACCTCCCCAGCACATGGAAACCTCCAACAGGCAGCCTGGACACTCGCTCCGACCTCTCAGGATGAGGAAACAGAGCTACAGGGGAGTTCCACCCCAGACCCCACCATCATGTCTGCCTCGTTTGTCCCCCTTGGCCAAAGTACTGCCCACCCCTGCCCTAGAAATGGAGCTTTTGGGTCTTTAGAAGGTGCTCTTACTCAGAAAGCCAAAGGCTTACCAATCACCAAGATTAATTATTTCATATTTTAACCTCAGACTTCTTCCTTTTCTCAAGTCACTTAGGCACATCTATATGAACTGCACTCCTATGGACACAGAGTGAATTAAATGGGAGCACACCTGACTTGTAGGCAAGATGCAAAAGGATCAGCCACTGCCATATCCACAGCCGGCTCTCATCCACAATCCCAGACAGTTAAAGATGGGAACAAGAATTCCCATGGCTAAAAACAAGCCAGCTTCACATGGAGACTTCATCAGAGGAAACACAGGGTTGGAACCGTGATGTGGCTCTTGGCGGATGACAAAACCCTGCCACAGTGCTGTGTGTGCATGAGGGGAACGTTTTCACTGATACTGGAGCTGTTCAGGGCATTCTGTTCCCTCTGAGACCTGTGGAGCAGCATCAGAGCCAACACTGCCCAAGCAGCAGCAGCAGCCCTGGGGCTGGGTAGTGCAGGGTGCCTGCGGTGACCTGGCCTGGGTCCGCAGGGCAGGCAGAGTCCCCCATGCCCCACAGGGACAGCAGCACACTGGACACCCACAGCCAAGCCAGCTGCCTTTTGTCTAAAGCAAAAAAAAAAGCAAAAAAAAAACTCCAACAAAAAACTAGGCTGTCTAACAAGTCAGTCAAGAAGAGCCACAAGAATTGCTCTCAAATCCATCACTTCTTCCCTACTGCTGAGTTTCCTTCTAATTTAAAATCTGTAGAATAAATCAGACACACTGCTGTTAGGAAGGAGAAGGAACAAGTCCCTGTGCAAGACAGGAAGAGCAGAGTGGGAGCTGGCAGAGAAAAGAAAAGGTGGTCACACAGATCCAGCAGATGTGCAAATACTTTCCAATTGAAAAAAAAAAAAAAGTAATACCATAGTTCTTGACTCTCATTTCTAGGTTTCTGAGCACTGTGAGAACTTTTCCACTGCTATTTTATTGTCTGCTTCAACAGACAACCACATTCTGTATGTTCTACATACTATGAGCAAGATCATTCTGGCAACTGCAACAAAGTGATTCAAGAAGGCAAATGTGTGTTTTATTTGCAATTACAGTAGAAAAAAATCTGGATTTTTTTTCATCAGATTGACATCCGAGCATTGTTTTCCAGCTGGAGAGGTGAGGGTCAGGGCAGAGTGGCCACTCCTCCAGGGTGAACCTGACACGAGTTGCTGGCAAAAACATAAGCTGATTCTGAAAGGGCTTAAGCAGCAGAAACAGCAGAAGCAGCAGAAACACCTGTTTAACTGCATGACTCACTCAGGGTTTAATGCAAACACAAGAAACCTTCACTGGGGTCACACTCATTCCCCATCACATAATCCATACAAGGCAAAATGTCCTCATCCTGAAGCTAAGGATGTGAGCCTGAAACAACCTCCAGGCATAACATTTTAAGAGAGAGGACAGGCTTGTTTGGAAAGTTCATGACAAAGAAAGCTAGTCAGAGACTCATGGAATAGCTTGGGTTGGATGGGGCCTTAAAGATCATCTGCGTATGAGGAAGAAATTCTTTCCTGTGAGGGGGGGAGGCCCTAGCTCAAGGTGCCCAAAGCAGCTGTGGCTGCCCCTGGATCCCTCAAATTGTCCAGGGCAGGCTGGACAGGGATTGGAGCAGCCTGGGACAGTGTAAGGTGTCCTTGCCCATGGCAGAGGAGGGACAAGATGGGATTTAAGGTCCCTTCCAACCCAAGCCATTCTGTGATTCCATGAATTTCCGATTAGCATTTTACAGCCTCAATCCTGGCAAATCCCACACTCATTTAAACTGGATTAACATGATGTTTGCAACTGGAAGATACAAAGAAGTGAATATCCTATCTATAAAGAAATTTCTGCTAATCTAACACATGTATGTTCTCTGCTTCTCCCTACTCATCACAGCCAGGGCAAAAAAAATACCTCTCTCTGTTAATATAAAATTTATCCCTTCATTAAGTTCCTTATGGGGAATAACAGCAAAGACAGGAATTAGTAAATAAATGTGTTAACAAAAGGAAAGGGAAAACTTTCAAATTAAATTTCTGGAATGGCACCTAAATTAACAGCAGGAACATGTTCAGTTAGTCATCCGCAAGCACCATTTCCTTCAGGTTGCAACATATGGGCTCTGACTAAGGATCTGAAAATTATACAAGCAGGAGACTGGCTTTCACCTGAGCCTTCAGAAGATTTCCAAGATTAACAAATGAGGTCAAGTTTCTTGCCTAATTCCTTGTGAGGACTGAACAGATTTGGGTATCAACTTCATTCCCCCACCATGAAGAAAGGGGTTCTTGCAAAGAAGACTACAAAAATTTTTCACAGTCAATGCATAGTGTGGGAGCAGGGTCTGGAGCACAGCTGTTGCAAACTAGAAAGTTGTGCTGCTTTGCAGTTTCACAGAATTTTTAAAAATGTTCTCCTTTTAAAGTCTTTAATTTTCACTAATGTTAAAAAATCTTTAACTACTTCAGGCACTTGGATATCTTACCTCTTCCTGGCCTAAGGACTTCAGTGTCCAGCTAGCCTATAAATACTGTTTTCTTGAGAGTCTTGTGTTCTGTTTTTAAATTCTTAAACTGACATAGCTGCATTTACTGATGGTTATTTAATTTTGTCTCATTTTGAACAGATGAAGGTCTGACTGTAAGGCAAGTGGGAGCATTAGGTCAGAAACGAGGGCAGGGCTCACCTCCATCAGAAGCCTGACCCACGTTGGTGATGAAGAAAGAAAAACCAGAGGCACTTCTGACCCAGGGACAGAAATCAAATACCTACATCAGCAGAATGAACATCTGTTCAGATCATTCCATTTTCACATCTGTGTTCCAAGTACACACTTTTGCTCATGTACTGCAACTACTCTTCTAATCAGAGATGGCCTCAAGTGTGAAATCAGCCACGGGACCCGCTGCCAGCTGTCTCCTGTGGAACTGTCAGTTTCCCATGGATTTATAGACAGGAGCACAGTTCTGCTCTCATGTACCAGCCCTGTATCTTTAGTATCACCCTGTCTATGCGATAAATATTTAATAGCATCCAGGACCTTTCATTCCCACACCTGTACACTCAGTTACAAGCACTTATTGCTTAAAGCAATCCTAAAGGATAAAATCCCCTCTCTGTGAACAAAACAGCAGATGCCATCAGACAACTTGCAAACCAAGAAAAAAAATTTTACAGCTTCATTCCCTATCAGAATCCAGCCAACATTCTTCTTCAGTCAGTTACCCTTGGCGAAGTTACAGCCTGCTATTTGTCAGCGGTGCTACTGAAGCGCAGGGAGGTTTCCCAGGGGGGAACTCATTTTCCCAAGGCATAAAAGCAGTCCTCGTCCCCATGGATACTCACAATTCAGTGAACAGGAGCTATGGAACAGGCTGAGGAAGATTTACTTATTTGCCTGAGTCATTGCTAGAAATCTATGGAAAATTAGGCATTGAATTCAGACCTTTATGGCTAAATTTGGCATGGTAGACAAGGCTGAGCACGCTCTTTTGCTGGATGCAATCACAGGTTCTTGCTTTCTAAATTGATTAAGGCATATCTCAAAGCCTTACAGCAGAGGAACACTGGGATTCAAATCTTTTATTGAACCTCAGAACTTCAGCAGCTCTTCCTCCAAGGGCAGGAGGAAGGGGAGTCAATACCCCAAATCTCCAATCTCAAAAGAGCCACAAGCACACCCAGGAAACACAACATGCGTTTTAGAGGCGAAAACCTCCCAACCCCATGGGTAGAGTGTGTTTTACAGGTGAAAATCTCCCAACATACCCACACCATGACAACCAATGCTTAAACAAAGAAAGTTCTTGTCACGAGCAATTAAATTAATTTCAGGTAGCACCTCCTTAACTTTCTTAATTACTAGTGCTTCACAGGCTCCACAGAAGCTTGTGATGACAAATGACATACCAAAACAGTTCTGACTTGCCTCACAAAACACCTTTTGCAAAGGAAATTCTGAAATCAATGTGCGAAAAAGCTCCATTACACCAGATCCTCTCCGAAAGTAAAAAGCCCTAACTACAAAAAAAAACAGTTTCGGGCATGTCATGAGAACCTGGTGTTTCAGTATTTTCTGGAATCTCTTCTGAGCCCAGCATTCACTTTAGTTTAAGCAACAATTGGTTGTGTTTTTAAAAAGCATTTTGCTTCACCTACTTCCCATAACCCACAAACACAGTAACTGGGCAGGTAAATTACCCTCATTCCAGTGCTGGACTTGTCAGCACAGAAGGGATGCTCCAGCCATCCCTTGGAGGCTCAGTCCTGGGCTCACCCACAGCAGGAGTGGAGAGAGACATTTCAGTGCTGCTGCCTAAAAAATCACCTTCAGAGAAGTGGAAATGGGGAGCAGGAGCCAGAGAGAACGCACAGTGTGCTGTGACCATTAAACCTTGTCTCAGCACCAGCACAGCAGCAGTGCTTGTGTTCTGGGAGGAGCAATCCCCTTGGTGCTTCTTCCATGTCACCTCCTTATTCTAGGGCAGTTTGCAAATTAACTTATTGTATTGGTATGAAACCCCCTTATACTTTCTGGTCTAGTGGAAGGTCATGGGGATTGGAAGATGATCTCTGAGGTCACTTCCAACTCAAACCATTCAAGGATTCTACAATTCTCTTTGCTGTGTGTTTGCTACACAGACACGGCGCTTTTCCTAAAGAAGAGAGATGCCATCCCTTGCCACCAGAGGCCCTGTCAGAGAAGCCCTATCACCCTCTGCAGCCTGACAGGAGGCTCCAGAACTGCTGTTATTTATCCAATGTTACGAAACAGCGTGCAGACATTACTGCTCCCTTGGTCAATGAGCTCTGCCAACCAAAATTAACACAGCGCAAAGAATTAGCAAAACAAGCAATGTTTAATTTAGCCTTGCTCTGGCAAATTTAATCTTGGGGCAGCATTCAATCCTGCCTTTCTAACAAGAAAACAGCATTTTCATCCCCTTATTGCTACCGTTTCTCATCTTGTTATAACCTAGCAATTGCATACTTCAATCTGTAGAACACTTTTAGAGTGCAATATTCTTACTAGTGAATTAATCATAGTCCAGGCAACAGGACGCTCAGCTGGTCTGAGATCATGGTTTAGGAATGGTACTCCACAGTTCGGTTCCCTCCAGTGAGACTCTCCAAGCCAAACGCTGCTTTCTCCCACTCCTCTGTTTCCCCCTACCCTCTGTGGCAGGATGGAGAGTAGAATATGCATTTTCTGCCTCTCAAATAAAGCCCTTGGACTGTGTTGCATTTGTCAGTGAACCCCAGGTTAGGCAGCCTTATCAATCCTAGAAGATACCCACAGAACAGCTCTTCAGGCTTTGTGATGACATCCCTGAAAGGTGGGTTGTCACAGTCTTCAATTACATACTAAGTATATTTATTTTAGGAAACTCAAAGAAGTTCAAATTAGTAAGAAAACCACCACAAACCCACAAAACACCCCAAGATTCCCCACCAAACCAGACAGATGGAGTAAATTGTAGGCAAGATTTTCAGAGTTCCTCAAATCATCTTTCCTACACAGCCATGAATACACCTCTAATGTGACCACTCTTCTAGCAAAATCACATTGTGTCACATAAAAGCTGCACTAAAAAGCCATTTCTCACTTGATTCTCTGCTGAGCCCAGGAAAGCACTGAGCATGAGGAGATCCCCTTGGTCACAGAAAAACAGAATCTCCTGAGCTGGGAAGAACCCACAAGGATTGTTGAATCCAATCCCTGGCCCTGCCCAAACACCCCAACACTCCCACCCTGGGCATCCCTGACAGCGCTGTCCAAACACCCCTGGCTCTGGCAGTCTCAGGGCTGGGACCATTCCCTGGGGAGCCTGGGCAGTGCCCAGCACCCTCTAGGGAAGAAGCTTTCCCTGAGATCCAGCCTAAACCAGCTCCATGCTGGTCACTCAGGTCCTACCACTGGTCACCACAGGGAAGAGATCAGTGCCTTCCCCCTCTCCTGTCCCTCAGGAGGAAGCTGCAGACCACAATGAGGTCTTTCATCATCCCCATCATCAGTCTCACTGGCCAGAACTGCAGCAGTCACCTTGAGCTCTCTGTGCAGGAGAACATCTCGTACCATTCACATCTTTTACCACCCCAGTGACTCGAGCCTTATTGAGCTGGACATATTTTATCTTGTTACCAGTGAAGAGCTGCCCTGGTGCCAGGTAAGCCTGGAAAACTTGCCCACACAGCCTTCAGTGTGAGTTCATCTCAGAACTCTTCACGTCCCTGTTTCCACAAAACATGGAAGACTGACCAAGCTCATATGTCCCTTTACACAGACATGCTGAACTTAATCATACTGAGGGAAAGGAACATAAAATAGCTAGAAAACAGAAAAGTGATGGGTCTTTACATAGATCTTAATTTAAACTCTAACAGTGGCTCAATGGATCCTGGAGAGAAACTTTCTCAGTTCTTTCCTCACACTGTGGTGTGCTGAGCCTCCTACACTGAGTCATCTAATGCTTCTGTGCCCATATTTTGCATTGCTAACATACACAGAAAAAGGATAAGGACTTCCTCAGTGCATCCTGTAGATCTGTGGAAGAGCAGCACCCTAACCAGCAGTATCGAGAGCTCTTCTCATCCCAGCCTGCTTCTAGTTTTAGCTATGGACCTTTGAGGGGAAACACAGAAAAATATTCCTTTAAAATAATTTGCCCTTTCTGTTTTGAAAAAAACACCCTCGCAGAGGGACATATAATTGCAAATACCCAACTTCCCATGAAATGTCCAAGGCCAGGTTGGACAGGTCTTGGAGTTACCTGGTCTAAAGGAAGGTGTCCCTGCCTATGGCAGGGGTGGAACAGGATTTAGGGTTCCTTCTAACCCAAACCGTCATGTGATTCCATGATTTTATAAATTCCTGAAAAGTCATGAGCCTCAGAGGCCCCGAAGCTGCTCCAGGAACACTCTGCTCTTGTTCCAGCCCTGCTCCACAGCATGCAGCACCCAAGAAAGGACCAACTGCTCACTGCTGCTGCTGGAGAAAAAAATCAAAAGGAAAGATGAGTGGGAAGAATATAGTGTGGAGACGAAGGAAAAAGCGAGTGGCTCAACTGCTATAACAACTCAACAGACTGGACAAGCATTCCTTGCAGCAATGCTTGCAAAGCTCTGGGAAAGTGAGGAGAGGGACCTTTCCCTGTCACAAAACCACTTTTCAGATTGGGGTATCCCAGCTCCTAAATATTTAACAGAGCTATGTGTCTGGAGTTTGGAAATGTCTTCCTTGTGAACTTTTTTAAGTGCTGAAAGGAGCTGTCACTTCTGGTGCATTCCTAACACCACTTGACAACCTGTTAGAAAATACTCCAAGGCAAATGCTGCACTCCCAGACAGGATACATTCATCACAGTCTCCCATAATGGTTAGGAATTAAGCTGAAAGCATCCCATTTGTAACAAAATAGTTCCTTTTTCTTGCTTTTCCCTCCTGCAAAGCTTGACATTCTATAGCCCTGCTCAAAAGAATAACAGGAGCTTGGAAACTAAAAGACACTAATAGTTAAAAATTGAACTCCCCATCCCTTGGACAGAAAGGCATGAAAGCGTAACATCAACATGGGTATGTGAGAAACACATCAGAGCCATTTTCCAAGGAGATTATATGTTTGGGTTGATAAATATAATAACATTGACATAATAAACTCAGATTTCTGCAGTGCATTTGCTTCACATTAAGAATTATAATGAATTAGAAAATCTGTTTACATTAATTAAAAATTGAGTAAGCAATAAAAGTACACATCCTTGAGGATTTTTCATGAGGCTTTGCAGGGCTCAGGTTTTATTCCAATGAAGTTATTTGCATTTTTACAAAGAACTGTGGCAAAAAAGCTCATCGGACACTTTAGAAAGTGTTGAGAGTGTTGCAGCATAAAGTCGACAGATCACAAAGAAGAACTGAGCTTCTCATGTAAACTGCGTGTGAGCAGCTCAACAGTGCTGGGGCTGGAGAGCCAGCCTGGCCATGGGCTGATCCCAACAGAGCCTGAGGTACCCTCCTGCTGAGAAGAGAGCTCTCAGAGCTGCAGAGAGCACTGTGCCCCTTAGCACGGACCCTGATTTCAGGATGGGCTGTGAGAACCAGTAAAGCCCTGGACCATATTGTCCATGCCTGAGGAGTTCAGGCTGCACAGCTTCTTTGAGAGTGTCAGGGATTACCACACTCATTGAAGAAATTCTTACAAACCAAGTTACATAGAGAAGGCTCAATCAGACAACCACAGAGGTACTTTGTGACTTGAAATCTGTGAAACCGTTCTGTTACAGCCCCATTTATGTTACAGGACATGTGACCTTGGCTACAGGCCCAAAATACTGATTCAAATGGTCGTTATCAAATGCAAACAAGAAAGTGCAAATCTTGGCTAGACACCACCTATGAAAACAAAGTCAGTAGCCCCAAATCTAAACAAACGTGAGTGATGCTCAGTGATAGGACTCCCTGCAGCCCATCATGACAAGAATTTGAAAACTGGATAAGCTAAAAAAACCCAACCAAAACAACCCCTGTCTCGTACTGGCAGATTCCCAACTGGTGGGCACAGACATATTCCTTATGACTTGGTGTGTTCAAACTCCTTGATCACAGCTGTTTAGTAATTTAAAATCTGTTGCCTACAGCATTATGGATTTTATAATGTAATGCAAGAACTATTATGTGGACTGTATTTAACAAACAACATTGGACAGAGACTCTATGGAAAGCAACAATAATCAGGAAACACTACATTTAATTTCCTGAAAGACTTCAAGAGCAGAATCACATAACGACTTGGGTTAGAAGAGACATTAAAGATCATCTTGTTCCCCCAGCCATGGGCAGGGACACCTTCCACTGTCCCAGGCTGCTCCAAGCCCCATCCAGCCTGGCCTGGGACACTTCCAGGGATCCAGGGGCAGCCACAGCTTCTCTGCGTCAGGGCCTACCCACCCTACCAGGGAACAATTTGTCCCAATATCCCACCTAATCCTGTCCTCGGGCAGCGGGAAGCCATTCCCTCTGTCCTGTCCCTCCATCCCTTGTCCCCAGTCCCTCTCCATTTCTCCTGGAGCCCCTTTAGGCCCTGGAAGGAGCTCTAAGCTCTCCCTGGAGCCATCTCCTCTCCAGGGAAACACCTTCAGCTCTTCCAGCCTGGCTCCAGAGGGGCTCCAGCCCTGGAGCAGCTCAGTGGCTCCCGCTGGACTCTCTCCAGCAGCTCCACACCATTCTCATACAGAGGCCCCAGCACTGGGTGCAGTGCTCCAGGTCCCACCAGAGGGGGAGAATCCTCTCCCTCGACTGGCTGGTGACACAGCCCAGGATCCAGAAGATTAAAGAATATTCAGAAGGCTTTCAGACAGAAAAACCAGGTTATGGGAAAGAACTGCCTGGTAGTTTCAGCTTCAGATTTCATGGAGTAGTACAAGGAGATAGTGTTTACAGAGACTATTTGCCAAAAAAGGTTTGTTGTATGTTTAATCACATATTGTTTCCTACATTCATAAAATCCAATACAAGCTAGAAAAACAGACAGAAGCCTTCCGCTCGCTACTCTCTCTCTCTCCACAGCTGACAGGAAAAAAGTGCAAAAGCTGACTTTACCAACTTCCTTAAGAGGGGGATCTATAGAGATGATGCTTCTCTTGGCTACCTTGATGTGCACCTATGCAAAACAAAAACAAAATCCTTTCCATTTGGCTGCTGTTTGACTTCAGGCACACCAACAAGGTACCATGGAACTGAAGAACCCACTCCCAGAGAGACAGCCCAACAGAAGGATTTGCCCTCTATCAATTTCAGTAAATAAAAGGACTAAAATATCTTCAAACTAAAGAGCTAAATAAAAAAACAGTACTGCATACACATATCATATTATTTGGAGTGAACAGGACTTCATTTGATTGCTTGGATTTAGTTTTTTGGGTTTCTTTAAGAAAATTGCATTGCCAGCAAACTGTAGGACTGAAGAACCATGGGGGCCCATGCGCCTTAAAATGGTTCAATCCATCAATCCATAAATAACATTGCTGATACACATTTTCACCAAGAAGTTTTTTAAAATAACTATTTCTTTCTCTGAAGATTGATCTCTTTGCTCAGTAAAACTTTTTAAGAAACAAAATACAGTATCGTGAAAAACATGACTAGAAGTTTGGAGAAATTACCTGGGAACTATGCCTAGTTTCTGTGTGACTTTAAAAGGCTTTGTAATAATTTTTGTAACTTTACAAAATTCAGGTACTTCATCTCTCCTTAGAGGCTTTTCTATTAATAAAGACCAATCAATATGCCCATTTATGATTGCAAAGACTGGTCTCTCTGAGATCCCTGTGATTGCAGAGAATAAAAGCTTTTTCCTACTGTGAATCAACAGCTTAATTACTAGTGAAAGAGAACCTGGAATTGGAGTGAGACTTCACCAGCAGTAATGGACACTCAATGTACAGAATTTAAATCCTGGGACTGTGTTTCCCACAATCCCCAGGATACGTGACAGGTGAGTACATGAAAGGGCTTCATCAGTCAACAAGTTATTGTGCAGTCTTGGGGAAAATGGTACTTGTACAGAAAAGTGAAAGGACAGATGTCTGCAGCATGGGCTGGGAAAAAAGCAAGCAGTATTAACCATGTATCACCAGTACCTGTCTCACTATGGGAAAAAGAAAGACTGTAGAATAGAACCCTGCAGGAAACATATCCTTTTTGAATATTGCAGACAAAATGCAGGTAAGGCACCATGATAAATAGCACAAGGCATGAAAATGCCTTAAAACCTTATATAAGAGGGCAGGGCTGTCTTTATAACTCACTGGCACATTAAAACCCAAGGCCACACACTCACTTGCCACAGACTGCACCCAAGTACAAGGCACATGCAGCAGTTTCAGTCCACCTGAAAGTCCAGCTGAAGTCAGGAATAGCAGTTTGTGCTTTTCTTCACAGCTCATACTGATGTGTAGTTGGGGGGAGATACCGAAAAAGTTCAGAAAGCACAGTTTAAACAAAAGGGTTTTTTAAAAAAAAAAAAAAATCACTGTGCAATTTGGCAACTATTTATCCTCATGTGTACATACCATCAATGGGCTTCACTCCCTGAAAACTGCCAGGGATTTCTGGGTCTTCATACTACTTTCCAAACAAAAGCTTTTTTACAGATACTGTGTAATGCCTTAGTGTTCCCTTCACATCTACACCAGGATCATGAAGGGTTCCACAGATACTAATTTTGCCAGGTCACAGTTCTGCAGGAGGCGAGATGCAGTGAGAAATGACCACCAGCCTGAACCCACCTGGGTTGTCCCTCTCCACACAGCTTCCATACAGGTCAAGCCCCAGAGAGGCAGAGATATCAGCCTGAGCCCACCCTGTGAACATCATCACCCAGAGCAGGCTGGACTTACTGTGCATGTACAATAAATTAACACATCCATACCTGAAAGCTGGGCTGAGCACAGCCTGCCCACTCACCTCAAATCCCTGCCAACCATGCAACCTCAATTTCCTGCACAAAATGTACAGACTCATCAAGATGAGATGCCCATGGAAATCTGGGCATTTGATAGCTCTACTAGCCTCACAGGAAATAGACAGGAGCCCTATTTTCTTCCTCCTGGTGGTAACCATACCTCCAAGCTCTTCATTCCACAAGCCACTACCCTGTCAGCTAGCTAGGCAACATCAGAATGGACGTACAACACTTCTCTGACTAAACACTATCTGCTTCATGTGCCAAAGAGCAATTCCACTCACAGCCAGCCAGCATTACTCTCCAGAAGAGCACCAGTGGAAGTGATTCATGCCATTATTAAATAATACTGCTCATGTTCTACTAACAGAAGCACAAAGACCCATTTTTGGTTACAAAAACACTGTCAAGGTCCACTGGTTTAATTTTAACCTGAAAGGGGAGCATATGGAAAATGGTGCCCTAGGGAATAATGCTATTCTCTTCAACAGATGTTCTTGCCAAAGGAAACATTTGGAAGGAAAGCAGGTGTGATTGATGAGATGGTTCACAACTGTAAATCCTGGCTACAACAGCAACACCATTTCAGGCTATATCAAAAAGAAAGAAAAGCAATTATATTACGGTAACAGAAAGTCAGGAAGAGAGGAGGGCAAACATACTCAGTCTGTGTCCTTATAGAAACCATATTGTGTGTTAAAATGCCTAGAAAAAACAGTAATAATTTAATAATCTTTCCAATAAAATGTTATTATTTCACCAAAAAATCCCTTCAACATAATGATACTACAGTGACCAATTTGGAGCTCATTTACCACTACAACAAATCAGATTACTTCCTCTTTTACTGTCTGTCTCTTCCTCTTTTACTACTGTCTCCCTTTACCAACCTTAAGTTAATAACCAATGATTTCTTCTAGTCTATTTAACCACTATTTATTTAGTCGTTGCTCCACTAAATATGCACTGAGCCAGGAACAGACCTACTCCCAAGAGATGAGGTTTTGTGGAAAAACAAGCATTAACTTCAGTGTTTTAGCCTCAGCCAAAAATTACACATTAACAACTTCACTGCTTTTGAGATTTAAGTGCTTCATTCTTCCTCTGCTACAACCAAAGCCCACCATATATGCTGTGACAATTATCAGCACTAGCTGGACACTTTCAGATTATGCTGAGCAGATATATGATACAGCATACTTGGGAAGATTGTGTTCTTACAAACAGTGACCTTGGCAAATGCTCCCAGACACAATCCTCCCAGAATTCCTCCCAGACTTCTAGAAGGTATCAAGGTAAGGCTCCTTCATTCTGCAGGATTCTGTATGATGTCCAGTTACCCTTGCAAATCAAGTCACTGAAACACTGGTTGAAAACCTTTTTTCAACCCTTTCATTAAAAAAAAAAAAAAAGGAAAAATAATCACCACTAGTAGGCTATTTAAAATAAGATCAGAGAGACAGCACGAAACATCATCTACAGGTAATGCCCTACCATCCCTTCCACAGCTGTAACAGTGAAAGTCGATAAAGTAAGGATGACAAAATTAGTTCACATATGACCCCACCACTTTGGGCTGGAAGGAGGATCCCAGGGGAATGGCAAGACCCCAAGAGCCAGGGCAAGGCACCAATGCTGCTATCACCAACAACTTCAAAAATCAAACCTATAAACAAAAGCGTAAATGCACAACCTTAGAGGCACCAAGGCTCATCAGCAGAAAAAGAGTCTTTTGTCCTATTTATTTTTAAATAGGAAGCACTCTCTGGAAAACAGAAACCTTTGTTTTTACTGGTACATTCAAAACTCAAGGATTCCTGCAGGAGCAAACTTGGCCTAACTTCAGGATACTACAGATCTTTAAGAAAAAAAGGCAAAAACTCACAATTCAGAAGCAATATGAGCACCTTAAAAAAGAGTTTTACAAATTAAAGTGGGGGGGTTCTAATCTTTCTCTTTCTGAAGTTTCCACCTTGCACTAGTACAAGGTGTTAGATGAAACCTAAAAATTTTGACAATATGTTCCTGACATTTGAAAAAAGAGACAAGCAGTAGCTCAAGGTTTTAGAAGAAAGAGCTGCTTCTTGTGGAAGCCTCCTACGTGAGAACAACCAAGGTCAAGTGCAGGATACTGCATGCCAGATACTCAATCTTGTTCATAAACTTAGCAACCTTCATATTAAAACAATCAGAATTCTTGTCATGTCACTGCTAAAGCAAAGCTTTACTCCTCTTCGTTTAATTTGCTCAAATCTGGTCCTTCCCAAGCCCAACTTCATCCTCTAGCCTTCACAGCTCTCTTCCTTATAGTGCCTTTTCCAAGCCTCTGCCTTTCTACAGAGTTATTACAGACGTCTTGGCTTGCCAGGCTAACTGAGCTGAGGTCCAGCCTTGCTTTAAAAACAAGGCTCTCCTTTCATTTACTCACTCTGGTGGCCCTTCATGACACATTCTTCCTTTCTGAAGACAACTGTCAGGGCAGTTCCTGCATCCAGACAAGTCCCTGCTGCTCTTGGATGCTTGATTCCTCTGCAGCAGAACAGGGACAATTTTTGTTGATTGGCTGCTATTTGCAGTTATGCACCATAAGCCTTACACGATCTCAAACTAGTTCAACCTACTGTTCATTAAATAAATGCAAACAGAACTTGCCAATATCTCAGTTTAAAGATGAGCTGACGACTCATTTTAGGCTGGCTCCTTACCAAACTAAAGCAAACTTATTATCCGTGTGCTAGATGAAATAACAGTGCTGACAGGACTGGCCACATCAATGTCAGTGCAAACCTTGTGACACTGAGTGTGTGACCAATGCCACAGGACAGAGTAAGAGAATTGCAGCAAGTGGATCTGGAAGTCACCAGGAAATATCAGCAGTCTCCTCCCTTGCTCCAAGATAGGAGCAATGATTTTTAAACTATTCCTGACAGACCTGCACACAGCTCCACTGAGCCTGCCTAAGGAATATTTGTCAATGCCTATCTGCTCTTAGTTAGAAAGGTCTCCCTGTTCTCTAACCTGCATGTCCTTAGTTTCATTTTGAGCCTATTCATTATTTGCCTGTACATCACGGCCATGAAGACTCATTCACTCAACTCCTCCTTTAAGAAAGTGTCTGGGCTGTTTTTCAGATACTGTTCCTCAAATGGACAAACCATCTCTCACTATCAGCCATGTACCTGAGATCTCTCTGTGCTGTCGTAACCACGCGCTAGATTCTGAAGGACCAGTCCATATCTTCCTTGAAGTGACATGCATGCAGTGGTCTGCACCAATAGCCTGTGGCCAGTTATCCAAGGGAAGTGCCCAACATTTTGTACAATAAGGTTGAGGAACATAATTCGACAGCTGAGTTCATGGTTCACAACTCCCCTATTGATACATATCCCTCCTTTTGGGAAGAGCAGAGCCCCAGCAGGTGTTCAACAGATTCTTAATTAAAATTAATCTGAAAAGCAGACATTGCATTGCAACACAGCACCAGCTGAGGTTAACGTGAGTGCTAGACTTTGAGCCATAGGTTTAGTTTACCTGTGGGACCAGGTACACAGTACAGCTCTAACTCATTTCCTGGGAAGTCTTTTGGGTCTTGGTGCACTCGCTCTACCATAGAACCATGGGACAAGGCACTCCAGTCAGAAGAAAAATCCAGGAAAGGCTACGGGCACTGCAGTATTTGGCATATTAATCTTTCAACAGAAACAGCTTTCCAGAATGGCCTGAAGAGGCTCCCACATCCCAATTAGATATATCCCTCCTAAAGCAACACCTCAGAGGAGGTTCTGCATTCTCCTCTCCCAGTGACTGTGTTCACATCCAAGCCACCTGGGCCAGACCACTTGTGTGCATTTCCCCCAGCCCCACTGCTCTATGCATGTGGTGCCTGCTATCCCTGCCTCCCACAGTAAGACAGGTGGCCAGGCAGACTCAAAAGATGCTGCCCAGAGCAGCAGCTGAGGGGCAGCACTGATCCTGCATCCCACCTGAAAGGTAGAGAAAGGGCAAGGACTTTCTCCACGACTCACTGCAAATGTTAATGTAAAAGGAGAAAGAGTAATTCAGGCAAAATCCTACCCAGAGGGAAGATATCCTCCAAGCCCCATCTCACACTGAAGACTCAAACCAGCTCCACTTAGGTGAAAGAACCAGGAGAGGATTCAGGCATCCCAGGAGAGAGGGGGATAAGAAGGCATCCCTGCTCTGACTGCATGTTGCTAGCAGCTCCTGAACTGTGAGCTTGTTCCTTTCCACAACCATCCACCCCAGTAAGTCCCAACTCCTCCTTTCTCCCCTCCTTCAGTCATCCTGAGTCTCTGAGTCACCCCTCTTGCAAGCATCCATTCATTTCCCTTATCTTCCCTGGAAAAACACTTTGAGTGCCATCTCAATTTTCCACTGCACTGATGTTTATTTTATTACCTATCTCCCAGAAAAAAAACCCAAACAGTCAATCAGTGCAACGTGATTTCTAGCAGTAGTCGAATTCAATCTGACACCAGCTGGATATGTGTCAGGTTTCAGGCTACTGCAGAGCCCTAAGGATAACCTGCCCATGGCAAACTAGCTGGGCAGAAAGCCCTGTTGTGCCTGACAAGGCAGAGTCAGTGCACGGTTCACTCACCTTAAGACCTTGATTAACTCTTTCCTGAGCTGCATTTTCCCTCTGCTGTGTCCAAACAGTACTGATTATTATGCAAACATTTGGGATCAAGCAGACCAATCAGTGTCTCGGACAATCTCATTCCCTTGGCTCTGTGTGTTGGTGTGAAATGCCAAGCTCGCTGTTCTCCACCACTCATGGTTTCGCTGCCCTAAATTGACTAAATTCTTGTTCTTCATGTCCACATTGTGTAACTGTGCCTCTGCATGTGGATACAGCTCTTCATGACCAGCTTTTACTGCATTGCCCCATGTACATTCACAGCAGTTTTGAGAGGAAGGAACATTAGGAACTCTCTGCTATGAATCATCCTCTTCCTCAACAGAACAGGCAACCAAGCAACAGCCTGTGCAGGAACAACTTGTGCATGGGAAGAAAAGGCCCTAATGGCAGCCTGACCTGCAGCCCTGCTTTATAAGAGGCTCTGTTACAATTCCCTGTTTTCAAACAGCTCAAGTTATTCATGCAACAAGTTATGCAGGTAACAAGCCAGGCAACAAATGAGACAGGACAAGAGGAAATGGCCTAAGATTGCACTAAGGGAGGTTTAGGTTGGATATTAAAAAAAAATTCTTCACAGAAATGGTTGTTCATCCCTGACATGGGCTGCCCAGTGCAGTGGTGGAGTCACCATTCCTAGAAGTGTCCAAAAAATGTGTGGTTTGGCACTTGGGGACACGGTCTAGTGGTGAACATGGTGCTGGTGCTGAGGAGGGTTGGACTTGATGGTCTTATGAGACCTTTTCCAACCTTAACGTGTCTGTGATTCTGTTTGCCCATGCCAGTTAACAGGGCAGGAGGGCAGTGCCCACAGGGCCCCCAGGAGCCTCACGTCCATCACCACCACCCACCGATCCCATCACAGTTAACTCCCAGCCCCGAAATACCCACATATGTGTTGCTAAACCAAGAGACTTCACAGCAGGTAACCCAACTAATCCTTGCCTTCCTGCTCTGCACCCCATGCCCCCTGCTTGGCTAGAGCTCTCTTCCCAGGCTGCTGCCCTACAGACAGAGCTTGGTCCCATGGAGATGCCCCAGCCCAGCCTGCACACCAGGCAGAATGGGGAGATGCAGAGGCCACACCAGGAGACACATGCTGCCACCTCTGTCCAAGTTTCATTTCTGATGATAAAAAAAGATATCTGAATACATTCCTCCGAAGACAGTTTCAAATTCTCTGCAACAGCTGAGAACTACTGTCTGTCACAGAAGAATCTGCTTGATTTTTTTCCTATTTTTAACTTCAGACAGATCTTCCATTAACTGCACAGTACTATATGGCAAAACCAAGTCTTATGATACACCTCGCATTCATTATAATAAAAGTTTGCTTTGACACATAATAGTTTATTTAAATTTTTATGCAAAGTAAGGAAAAGATTTCCTCACTCAGTTTAATTTGCAGGCTCTTGAGAAAGAAATTCAGGAATACTTCAATCTATAAATAATGCAAAACACATGGAGAGAATATAAACGATCTCTTACAAAAAATAGGTGTGCACTGAAATCCAGAACAAAAACACCTCTTAATTCAATTAAGAGCTTAACTAACTTAAAATGGGACTTCAAAGAAATTACAGGAATAGATCTGCTCAGAATAAATATTTTCTGTGGCATTAGGAATTGGAATCCCTTACAATAGGGATACCCACTGCAAAGAACAATTATCTGGAAATAAACAGGTGAAGCACAATGAGTTATCCCATTAAGCCCAGACAGCTTCCCGTTATTTACTAAAAACTTAGAGAAAAAAACTAAGCCACATTTAAAGGAAGCCACCACAGGCCCAAACAGGTTAGTTTAGAGGACGTCCCATTGAACTGAGAGGAGGATATAACTAATAATTTTCCTATTGTGGCTTTTATATGTTGGCTGCTGTTCCAAGGATGGATTAAATACCACGGCTGCTTGGTTGGATATCAAATTAAAAGCTCTGTGATGACCCTTCATTCCCAATGGGGCATTTTAGTTGGTTTCTATTTTTTTTAAAATCTATTAACTATACATTAGGTCCTCCAGAACATTACTCTGAGTAAAAATTGTTTCAAATGAAACAGGAAAAAATAGGATAGGAAACAAATACATCAACAGAGGTTTGGGCTATGATTCAATTGACAAACCTTCCAGATGTGCACCCTAGATGTGGGTAACCAAGGGGAGTCCTTGGTCTCGCTGTGACACACCTGGAGCCCTACAAGCACCAAACACCAAGACCATGCACCACAATATTAAGACATTTCACATGAAAATTAGATTTTGCAACTTAATAAACACACACAACCAATTTCTTCTAAAAATCTCATGGGTTCAGCCTGGAATAGGATACAGTATTTCAAACTTACAACTTTGCAGGTGATAAAGGTAAAAGACTAGTCCCAATCTGCAGCTTCTGAAAGGAACCAGGAAATACAGGGTGAGAAATAAACACCCTTACCTCTAGAAGGAAAAAACTGAACAATGCTAGGGTAGTTTCTTTTTTGTGTTTAATTCCCATTACCTTTCCTAGAGTGGGAGAAATTCAAGTCCCTGAAAACTGAGACAAGGCTGGCTAAAGAGATTTTTCTTATCACACCCCTTTCTTCCAAGACATTTCCATGGGACAAAAACATATTAATTCCCCCTCTAATAATATACATGTTCAAAATGTTATTAAAAGAGCATTGCAGGTGCTGGCCCCCAGCATGCACTCCCAACTGCTGGCTACCAAGACACAGCACAGGCCACATCAGTCCTTCCCTCTTTCCCTTAACCACAAATCCAGAAAATTTATCCGGACCCTTTCCACTCTTTTAATTAGTCTGATTATAGAAATATTTTTTGGGATTTCTCTGCTGCAGTGTGAAGAACTAGAGCAGTGGGCAGCCTTGTTGGGGATTCAGTAGCAGCAGCACACTATGCCAAGCCTTTCATCTGGACAAAAGCTTGGTTTTCATCAAGCTCTAGATGAGAAAGTTCTCAGAGACCACTCAGTCTGTGTTAACACTCTTGAAACAAACAGAATATGATATACTGCAAATAGCATTCTTTTTCCAGAACATGCTTTTTTAGTCTGAAAGCTTAAAATTCAGGTAGAGTACTTGAAAATATTGCTTGTGACACCAGTAAACTGGAACCCCTTTATAACAGGGATACTCATTTGGTATCCCTATTTTAGTCTACAAGATTAAAAATACACTAAATACTCCAGCTCTTGTAGATTATTTTAGTCTACAAGATTAAAAATGTACAAGTTGGAGCTCTAAGAGGTTCTGAGTAGCTGTAGTTAAATTCTAGATCTCTCAGCAAAGGATGCTCAGAGGGTTTCAGCTAAGGGCTTTTTGCAGCAGGAGGCTGGATTAGTCTTGCCATTAGATTCAGCTGATTTTCATGGAAGTCAATGGTTTCAATGTCACAAAAATGATAATAATAAAACATCAACATCTAGACATGGATTGCCATCCCATACAAAAGCCCAGACATTTTCAAGATGGGAAAAAAAAACTTGTGAGTCATTAAGTGATTCACTTAAAATATTTTAAAGCTTTGTTTTCAGGAGCTTTCAAAATTAGAACTGTCATGAAAAATTTATTGACTGCAATGAAACAAAAGTTTTAGCATAGCCTTCATTGGAGCTGCAATTCCATTTTAAACCTCAAATTTCTTAACTTTCTAGCACCTTAGAGTGTGACAGTGACTGATCAGCATGGTCTCACACACAGCACTGAAGGGAGAGCTGAGTTATCAGCTGCAGAGTAAAGATGCTTCCATATGTTTGTAAAAGCCTTAGGTAGAACTACCTAACCAGCTCATGGTCCACCTAAATGATTCCAGGCACTTTTTAAAGACAGCACCTGAGAACTCACAAGCTAAAGAAGATTTAGTATTTTTAAAAAATCTTTCAACCTACCAGAAGCACATTACCTATTCCATTATGAATGAAATGTACTGCAATTAATTTTCAAACCCTACATGCTTCAAAACACCTTTTAGCAAAGAACAGTATTCGTTGCCATAATCACATTTACTAGTTCTTAAACTTAGGAAGACACTGACAAATTTACATTCTTGTGTTTATGTCACCTGTTCAAACACTTTATTATGGTAATTATTACACACGTGTGGGTGGTCTTTTAAAGGAATGCCCATATACATCTTAGGAACAAGCCTTAAGCAAAGTCCAAAAAAACAAAGGGCAAACACTTGCCAGGAATATGGAATAAAATAGCAACTCAACAGTGCACCAAAGCAACCTCAATCAAGTCAAATCACTCCACAGCCATCTCTTCAGGGATTCCCCCTCCACCTGCAGTGTTGGTCCCAGATTTATCCCACATCAGCTATTGAACAAGGTCTAACACTAAAAAATTAATTCAGAGAGCAGCACCAATGTTCCTTAATAAGCTTCTTAAAGGAAAATAGAATTACCAGAATATTCTCTGAAAAGCAAAGGAAGCATTTGAGCCTGTATTTTCACCTCCATATCTAAGGTTAAGGAGAAGTCAAGCCCCAGAACTACCAACTCTCCATCCATGTTACAAAAATACATATACTTGCAAACATGCTGATTTGGCACTGAGATTTCGCCTGTGGGGATTACAACCATTAAAGGCTTACACACTGTTGCATACTCCACACAGCTACAGTGTTGCTTTCCATGTCTCCCATCTACTAAAAAAAATTGAGTTCATTTTGATCATGCCAGATTCTTAAGACTTGCCACCATCCCAGCATGATCAGTACATGCAATTATTTTTAAAGCAGGTAAATTTATATGTGAATTTTGGGCAACCTAAGAATAAAAGCTTCTGCTCTGGGAATGTTACTATATCTCAAAATATGTCACATCCTTAAAGAACAGACTAGACAGAATGCTCATTGAAACATGTAAAAACCTTGCCTCGGGGGGGGGTTAAAACTTTGATACACAAGCCCCTTAGAAACAGTATGTTTCTTTTTTAACTTTTTTTTTTTAACTGAACACCTTAAAAACAGGTGAACAGCTTTTCGTGACTACTTATTCATATGTCTTAGATTCTTACATCTCTATGACTAATTAACATTCCAGCATATGTAAGATCTTCCAGTTAAACCAGTCCATCCATTCTTTTCAGCCACACAACTAAACACTTTGGCGTGTCACAGATTATAGATTAGCAAAGGATGTATCCTCCAAGAAAAATACAGACAAAACTGGGGAATTTGGTATCTTGCATTAACTTAACAAACTTATGAACAGCAAGAATTCTTTTATGGGACAAATTCTTCCCTGTGAGGGTGGAGAGGCCCTGGCACAGGGTGCGCAGAGAAGCTGTGGCTGCCCCTGGATCCCTGGACGTGTCCAAGGCCAGGCTGGACAGGGCTTGGAGCAGCCTGGGACAGTGGAAGGTGTCGCTGCCCATGGCAGAGGGTGGGACTGGATGGGCTTTAAGGTCACTTCTAACACAAACCACTGCGTGATTGTAGGAGCAAGAAAACTCATCCTTTCTTGCTATTTCTAGTGGCTGTCAGAAATACATTCAAAGGATGATTTTCAGTCTTTGCTTCTTGAGGAGAATGTGTTCCACAATGTATTTAGTGAGTAAATCAGGGTAGCGACACATGGAAACAAAGCACTTCTCGGTAAACTTGATAGAAAAGGGAAGGAGAAACTCTCCAGTTGGCCCCACTGAATACAAAGCTGCAGCAAAAACCCAAGGAAATGGCACTATCAGAAATAACCAAACTGTTGAAGCAGCCACACCAGGAGCTCACATCCTATTAGACACCAAGGACTCCACTGCCAGAGGTAGTAGTACCCTGCTGTCAGGTATCCATTAGGAAATATATCTTACACATCTTTCAAGGCACAAAGGTCACAGTTCATAAAACACTACATTGTTCACTCTTTTTGCACACAAAAATTAGCTTTGTGAAAATGTTTTAATGACTTTTTTTGTTTCTCTAACGGAAACCATAAATTACAATTTCAACTCTAAAACTCAAAGATATTGCATAAAGGATAAAGCAAACAAAAATGCACAATATATAAACTTTATGGAAGCTTATTTTTTTTTAAAAAAGCACTTCCAGCATGTGGACTGTACTTGCAGGAGTAGAACTGCAGTACCAAAGCATCAACAAGGCAGGCAGAAAGATAACAAGTATCACTCACTGCTAAGAATCAGAAACAATTATTGCACAAGAGGTTATAAATTGCCTTTGCATCTTGTCTCACTAGGTGCCACCCATTTTCCTTTGTTTCTCTGCAAATTCTGATTTCCATCCCAAGTTCATCAGGACATTCAGAGACATCAGATGCTGTCCCAGCTGTCACTAACTGATGGTCCCAATGCTGCACAAAGTAGTGCCCAAGGAAACACCCTGCACAACTGGGAGGCTCTCAGGTGAAATGGCATCTCATCAGATAATCACAGGAGATAATTTCATGCAATTGTGAAGATGACCCTCTAAAGGAAAATAAGGAACGTGAAAAAAGGTTAAGTGTATCTACCCTGCGGCAGTGCAGAAGGTGTTAAGAACCATGTCCTTTTGACTTTTAGAGGGGTGGCAGAAGATGGGAAACAGAAGGAATGAGAAGGAAAAAAGTAACTTAAGCTGCTTTTTAAAAGCCTTCTGGAAAGTTTTTTTGAAGTACCATTCATTTTACTAATAAAACCTTCCTAACATGGCAGTGAGGGTGATGACGCACTGACACAGGTTGCTCAGTGAAGCAGCCTCATTCTTGGACATATTCGAGGCCAGGTTGGATGGAGCTTGGGACAGCCTGGTGTAGTGGAAATTGTCCAAGCCCATGGCAGAGGATTGAAATGAGATGGCCTTTAAGTTCCTTTATAACCCAAATCCTTCTGTGATTCCAAAAATGTCAAAGGCAGGCAGGAAGGGGCTGATGAAGCATCCTATAACCTTTCCCTAACCTCTCACAAAGCCAGACCAGCATCACCCACACTCACCCAGAGAATGCAGGGTTCAGCAGCAACACTGGATTTAATTTTCAGGGCCCAAGTAAGTAAAGTGTATATTTTTTGTGGTGTCCTGCTTGGACAAAGCCAAGTACCCCAGGCACAGACCTTCCTGTTCAGGTGCTCTCCATCAGCAGCTCCATGCTGAGAGATTCCCTCCCAACACGGCTACAACCCCTAGCAGTGTTTGTTATAAATGGGGTTGTTTCCAGCAACATCATAAATAAAAGGAAGAAAAAGTCTGGACAGTATTTGTGTGGCTAAAATCAAATCCCTAGTCCCCTCCTTGTGGCAGTTGCTTTTGAGTACTCAGGCTTCATTATACCTAGTGTCTCATTTCACATAGAAAAGCCTCAAAACACAGCTATGCAGCAAAACTTACTTTGAAGCCCAAAGGTGCATAAGCCTGAGCTTGTTATCGCCTTCCCTCAAACAAAAAAAAAAGGCTTATATACACACTAAAAAAGGTATATCCACACTTCAGTAAATGAAGCTGTATTTAATGCTTCACTGTTACTTAGAAAAAGAATTGCTGTGGGGATGTTGTGTAGCTATTGCGTGGCAGGAGAATGGGCTCTGGCAGAGTGCTCACGAGTGGGGACAGAAATTCAAGCAGGCAAGTCCTAAATATAAAAATTATCATTTATTCCAGAAAGTTAAAAAGACCTTTCACTTCCCTTTCCCAACTCCAGTTATTTGCTACAAGTTTCTTCTTTCTGTACTTTGAAAAGAAGGCTTAATCCTCTTGCTCAGAGAGGGATTCAGAGCTGTCTATAGCCTAGAGGAAGCCTCCACAGCAGTATCTTGTATCACGTGGGAATCTATCCAGTCGGCTTAATTTAACATGAGAGACTGTAAAAATAAGGCATAAAATTGACCTGGGTCCAAATGCACTCTGCTGAAGGCACTTGGGGCTCAGCTGCCAGCACACTGAAGGCTCTGTGCCTTTCCTCAAAGTGAGGCACCTGCAAGAGCTACAGCCCCCAGCACACCAACCAAATGGCCTCAGCCTTGTAATGTGCCCCTCCATGTGTGAACACCCAGAAATCAACTCTTCAGTCATTCCTCAAACTGCACACCCATCACACGGAAACAGAGCTGAGTGATGGCACCTACTCTGCTCTTAAAGGACACCTGGGAGAGGTAGTGCCCATCTCCCCCTCCCACAATGGGAAACTCAAGACTAATGAACTTACACCAGGAGGGGAGATTTGTTCCCAGCTCCCCTCAATGTGCAAGGCTCATTGGAGCCTTTACCAAACCCCCTTAAACCACTACCCTGGCAGCTAAGGAAAGAGTAAGGGGCACAGCTCCTGCAATTTCATGCTTTCAAGACAGAAGATTCTGCCATTCTTAGCAATGTGTTATCATAATTGAGACAAAAGCAAGTCCATTTCATTAGTATAACACTTGCTTTATTATCTACAACAACTCTCCAAACATGCACTGATATGAAAGAGAAACAAAACAAGTTCAGATGCACACAACCATGCCTTTTCCTTAATTAATCAGCAAAGCCTGGAACAAAACAAACCCATTTTGATAATATCTGGCTCTAGTAAAATTGATTCCAGTGTCTCAGCAGAGCACTGCACAGGCCTGCAGCAATGGGCTACATCCACTGGAAATTTTGTGATTCCCACCCACTTTCCCCAGGGTTCTGTTTGAACAGTTGGATTGATTCTGCTCAGTCAAGCACCACCGCTGCACCAGCTCTGGCCAGCATAACAGGGCACCTGAAATGCTCCTCTCAACTGAAACAATCCAGCATGAGGAAAGGAACGTGAAAAAGCTGCTTACTGTATAAAAATCTGGAATAAACACCACAATTTTAATCCTTTGAGCATGCACTAGTGAGAGAAAGGAACATCCATTTCAGAAGCAGACAGAGGCAGTGCCTGGTTATGCTGCTTCTGTAAAATCGATACTCAGTTCTCAATACATGAGGTGACCAACTGTCATCTGTTTTCTTAATAAAGTCTTATTTTATAGAATATAGAACAAATTTTATTATTCAGGTAAAGAAAAAAAGCCCTTCTTCCATCTGTTTATTCTGACTGGGTTTTAGGCAGTTTAAGCATGTGAGATGCACTAACACTGCCTTTGGACAAGTCCTGTTAACTCAGGAATACAGAACACCACATTACCATGCTCAGTTCTGAACTACAGTTTATCAAGGCTCATGCTTTGCTAAAAGGTTAATGGAAAATACCTGACTGTTCTCCAAAACCACACAAATACACACAAAACCCTCCAAACAAACAATAAGGCAGCTATCATTCATGTAGGTTTACATTCAAATCCTCTGAATTATGATGAAACAAAAGGCCTTTTAAAATAGAGTGAGATGGACTGTATCAGGACTTCCAGACTCTGAAAAAGATTATTTAATAGCTTTAGTAACCAGCGACTGTACAGCCTCCCCCCACACAAAAGCATTACAAAAAATGACTAGTGTGTAACAAAAAAATGCTCATTTCCTTTTAGATCTTCTTTTTTTTTTGGAAAACATATTTATCAAAGCCCTTAAGTTTACTTATCTAACCAAAAATTACATCAAAACTCAAATTAACTTTAGCAATGTGGTGCTGAGATTCATCACAGGATCAAATACCATTCTAAGAGCATCTAATCTTCCTTTAAGAAGGTCAAGAATGAAGATCAGACTGAATTCACATAAAATGGCTAAGTTAAAACCCCTCCATTGCTGCCAAGCCCTGCCTTCTCCTCTCCATCTTCCTCAGAGTTCATGAATAAGTTGTTTGTAGCCCTCTGCAGCAAACAACTGAAGAACAGATGGTATTAGGTCTTCAGTTACTCCCTCCTCGACAGTTTGAACAAGATGGACATTCCCAGAATGTGGCCTTTCATTTTGCCCATTACTCCCACTGCACATTTAACCACTGTATCACACAGCCATATTACTGTATTAACACTATACAGTGAAATTATTTTCCAGTGGGTGCAATTTTTTTTTTTTAAAAAAAAGCATTTTGGGGATTATGACGATCTGAAAGCACAGGTAAGACCATTCAAGACCAAGATGCAGCATCTCCCATTAAATACAATTCAAGATGGGTACAGGTATAAGTTTACTTATACCTTTTTAAGGGATTGAGAAGAGACATCACCACTCCCCCTACCTGCACATCATGTAAGAGTCACTCAAGAAAGTCACTCAGTGCACATTTATTACCGGCTGATTTGCAATTCAGTCTAGGTTCACCAAATGCTACAGACAACCAGCTGGGAAATAAAATGCTTCCTAAGGCTTAGAGGTGTTCAGTGACATGTGACAACTTGATCCACTCCACATCCCAAAATCCCAGTGTCTTTTACAGGGCATGGGCATATGCACGTCAAAAGAATCTCTCAGAAGCTATGCAGATAATTCTGAATGGACAAAGTTCCCAACAAGCTCACTGTTTGGGATAAGCATAATGCCAGAACGAGACATGGATTTGATTCCTTTGGAGGACAATGAGATTTTAATCAGGAAGTTGCTTACAGTTTGAAGATCAGTCCATTCCAGAGCAAGGGACCAGTCACACATAAAAGGGGCTCTGTTTTGTGGTTTATGTAGAAACTGGATTTAGAAGCATGTACAAGTAGTCTTGTACCACTGCAGAGTCCTGGCAGAAGCAGTTGCAACCAGGCAGTGCTGGAGAAGGTGGCTGTGACCCCTCTTGCAGGACCACTGACCACTGCTTCCCAGGAGGCAGGAGGGCAGCAGGATCAGGGAGCTGTTCTGTCCTTTCTGAGCTACATAGGAACAGCAAGGCACTGGACTGAAGGTTGTTTCCACTCGACTTATCAACACCACCAGGAAAATCCTGGGCTGCCCTTCTTGGCCAACCTGGGTTTCAGGCACACCAAAATCAACACTGGAATAGCATCCGTGATCCACAAGTGTCACTTCAGGGAAAAGATATATTTCCAAACAACTTCACATGTATAAACTTAAACATGAAGCAAACCAGTTTGCTCCCACATGACCCTTCTGGATATCCAGCTGCTATCTGCAAGCCCCTCCACTTGCAGCACAATCAAGATGTCTCTTCCAGTAGGAGTGCCAAGTATCACACATCCTGTGTGACACCTTTGGCTGTGCTTGCCTTACACCTATAGCCTGTCCAGGCATCAGCACTTGGCTCATATTTATGTCTTCTGGCCAGAGCTTAATGCATTAAGCCCAGAGCTTAATGCACACGCAGGTAAGCATCCTGCTGCTGGCCATCATCAGCCACACTGTTCTTCTCAGCACTGACCCCACATTAAGCACTGCAGTAGACTCCTTAGGCAGGAGAAACTTCTCCCTACCTCCCTCCTCAACAATGCTTTCACACCCAATCCTTACAGTAGGGCTTCTACCTTCCAGGAGACACTCTTTCAAATTTCTGCAGCACCTCTAATCGTTCAGACTAACAAAACGCATTAACTCCAGTAGCCAGCATCTTTTAGCACAGCATTACCATTGCCTCTGAACCCTTAAACCTCTGTTACACTCTAACCACAAAACAATACCACCAGTGTAAACATCACCCATGTCAGACTGCAATATCAATTGCAAGGATCACCACGGTGACAGCCTGCAACATCAACTTTTTCCACTCCCCCATCAGCTGTGGATATGAGATGACCAAAGCGACCAGAAATAACCTTTACACTCAGCTCTGATTTGAAGTAATTTCTTCTTATGGCAACTGGACCCACACATTTAGCATGAAGAATTTCACCAGAACTAAAAGAGCATCCAAGCAACCTTGAGGCACAATGTGCTCAAAAGCAAAAGAAAGGAGTCTTGTGTGATTCATAAGCAGAATGTGAAGCCTGACCCAGCTCCATTTCATTTACTGAATTTGAGAAGCGGTCTATTAATAGTTCACTACCATATCCCTGCCCTGCTTCTCCATGCCAGGGCAATAGCTCTGCTAACAAACACCGGGCACACATTTTTATACTGACACTGTAAAGCACAGCTAAAACAATTGTCTCAATTTAAACAGAAGTCACATTCACAAGAATTAAATGAAAATAGACAAAATTGAAGTTCACTTACTGTGAGCAGACAGCAATACCAGAATCAAGTTTACAGGTATAGTCTCTATCTCCTCTCTTCTCCCGGATTTTTTAAATTATTCCGTTCATTTACACTACAAAGTCTATCCAGCCAATAAATTACCAGCACAGATAGTAACCTGCTACTATTTTGACATCAGATGAATGCTGCCAGCCAGCAAGGACACTAACAAAAGCCAAACTGCCACACCAGTGGAAATCCTGGAGTTACTACCTTTTCAGGGAAAAAGCAAACTGGAATTTTGATACGGGGGTATAAGACTGTGATGATCACCAGGCATCTTGATCTTGCACCTTCCTGCAATAGCAGGATAAGACAGCCCAGCCTTTCCCCATTTCTCAACAAAAAAAAAAAANCCCCCCAATAAAAAAAAAAAAAAAAAAAAAAAAAAAAAAAAAAAAAAAAAAAAATTAAATACAATGGCAGTATTCACAGTCCAAGCAAGAACCATAAAGTACAATGAGGCCTCTGCACTTCACAGTATAGGGACTTTGCAGAGTCCCTATATATTCCCAAAGGGAAAAATAACGGACATTTTGAAGCCATTCATCTAACTAAAAGGAGTATTTGGCTTGCAAGCAGAGGAGTGGCAAAGCCTGTATTCCTTATTCATGACCCAGCGTTTTACTTAGGAATACAACACTGCAATACTGCTATGCCAAAGCCTCACCACACAGCGATTGTATGCCATCAATTAATATTAATTATAGCTTCTGAAAACCTTGGTATGAAAACCCTTCCAAAACTGCAAAGGCACACTAATCCTGCTCTGGCCCTTCAGCTTCATGAAGGAACAATAGCCTTATTTTCTAGCTAGAGTTCAACTACAGCTTTCACCTCTTCAGACAGGTCTAAAGCCCAGATCATTTGGTTAGCACTTGGATCCCGCCCTAATCGGCGCTATGACTTCAGTTCTGAACCCTAAAGCCGTCTTTTCAATGAAATAAAGCCACTAAACAAGAATGGCTCGCCAGGCCTTTGTACAGACGGACAAAGACACACAGGCAACAGCATAAGTGGGCTGAAAAACAGCTGAGCCAGGACAGGATAAATGCCTGCATGGAACCTCAACGCTGTCGACTTTAACAAGCACAAGTGCATCTCAAGAAGAAAAAAAAACAGATTGCAGCAATTTTTCCACAAAAAGGCTCTGGGCTGGGTTTGATGGTGTGAGGCTGCAGAGGAAGGCATTTTGTCTCCAACAGCATAGTGATATGATGGCTTCCACTCAAGTCTCCTGCTGCCTAGAGGAAACTTCAAATTTGTGCAGAGAAAGACAAATGGGGCAGATCTAGCTGGCACAGCTCACAAAAAAAAAAAAAAAAAAAAAAAACCANTCAGTGCTCTGGCTCTGATCTGGCCACGAATAAAGTGATTTACTTGATAGAACCCTCTGAATGATTTCCCTAAAATTCCCCAGCTGAACTGAGAAAGTATTCTACAAGTCAAAAAGCTGGAGACAACACAGCCATTCACACCTTCTCCCATTGCCTCCGCCATGCAAATCCAGCCCAGAGGCACAGGCTTTAATCCTGTGGTCGTTAAAGGCTTTTGTCATTCAATGAGGCCTTCCCAATCCAGACCTAACTACTGACTTCCAAAGTCACATACTCACATTACCTCCGGCATCACTCAAAACTGCACACAAAGCTGAGTTGAAGGAGACCCAGCAGCCCCTGCCTCCTTCTAGGGATTCACACCAATTTCTCTAAAGCAGCCGAAGAATAGAGTTTTCTTTCCACAATTAGAGATCTAAAGGAAATCCTGTATTAAATTGAAAATATCTAGCAGTAAGATCTGATTTGGGCTGAAGCACATAGTGAAAAATTAATGGGAATTTGAGCATTATACAGATTTCTTCACACGCAGTAGTTCAAGAATTTCTAAACAAATGTAACTAAGAACAAGAAGGCCATTTGCCAGGTAAGAAAGCTTTCAAACTGTAGTTTTCCCTTCCCAGCCTTTTCCTTAGGTGTACACGATCCAGACTCACATTTCCAAGCAGTGTTCTCCAATAAATTTGGCAGGCTTTGGTTGTTACAGCTGTTCTATTATAGAAAATATGTGGAAAATCCATCTATGTCAACCCCCCTGCAAGAGCCCTCCGAGAAAACCTGGCATCATGCTGAATTCTGGATCTGTTCGATGGCTCTGCAGTGACGGGGCTGGCCTGGGCTGCACATACTGACAGGAGCAGCACCAACCTCTGCCAACTTGCCCTCCCCAACAGCATCCTAGCCACCGACCCTCGTGGATTTCAGGCTGCTGAAGTAGAAGCCTTACACACTCTGGACTTTAGTTCCCAGCAAAGCCAAAGCCCAGGCCTGTCCCCAGGCCTTCCTCGAGCAGCTCTATCTTAAATCCCCTTTCCAATCCCCCAGACCTCCCCCCTTTCCCCACAAACCCTCCAGGACCCCCGGGCTGGAGGAAAGAGGGGTTCAGCCTCTCACCACCAGCCTTCCATACCTTGCCCGGCTGCTGTGTCTCCTATTCTGCATTCCCATCTGATAAAAGTCAGGGAATGCACAGCTACGAAGACTGAGAAGCGTTCCCCATAATTCTTACTAAGGGAGCAGTGCTGCAGTGAATTATGATTATGTTGTGTAATGAAATCATCAGAGAATAAAGATGTGGCTGCACATCCATCCCCAGCTATCCCAGACAGCCAGGAGTAATTTACAAACAGATTGGGGCAACATTAAAATATAAACAAATAACGAGAAGCTCAGACTTACAATAACACGTTATTTCCATGTTAGTTTCAAATACTCTTGTAGGCCATAAAGCTCAGCCACACAGTAGAAGTTTAAAGACCCCAAATTATAATAAAGGCTTAAACCTCGTTTCACTTAAATTACAGAGTAACTCAGGCTGAAAATAAAACAATATTAAGTCTGTATTAGGTTTTTCTCTTAGATAGGCCTCATTCCAGTGGATGACAACAAAAGTGAGGTAGCAGGCACTGTAAGCAAAAAAAAAAAAAATTAAGCATGCACTACTGGGATTTTTACCAAAGAGTTCAAAACCCACCAAGAACAGGGTAACAGAAAAAGACAGCGTCTAAACCTTCGTTCTCTTTAGATATTACTGGATAATATTACTTCATTCTGAAGATCTAGAACTTTAATGTAAAAATCCGCCTTTAAAAAGGTATTTGGACAGATAAGTCTTTGACCTAACCAAAATACTGCACACGATGCCTAACAAAAGGCAAGCACTGGGACATATTGGGAGGTTTGATCCACCAGGACAGTGACAATTTCATGGCAGGGGCGGGAAGGTCGGGGGGAGCAGCTTCTCAGCCTTTATAAAGCCATAACACAAAAGGAAATGTTCCCCTTGCAAAAGCACTCAGATCACTGACTGTCGGTGTCATTTCAACTGGGAGCTGCTGCCCCGAGAAGGGGCTGGGGCCGGACCGAGCATCCCCGCTCCGCCCTTTCCCACGCAGAGGGAAGCCACGCGTGACCTTCGCTGCGCCGGGCGGGCACTGCGCGGCACCCGCGGCGGCAGCGGCGCCGGGCCGAGGGGGTTAAGCGTGGGAGGAGTGTACATAAGGTGGTGGATCCGGAGCCAATAGGGATATTGCGCTATAGTTAGACACTGGATCCTAAGCGATGGTGACCATAAAGACTGCTCAGGGCTGAGCTGCTCTGGATGACACCGGCACGGTGCCTTTAGTTCCCGGCTTAAAAGGCAGGAAAAAAAGCAACGGAGGATCAGCTGGGCTCACCTGCAGTTCACACCACGCGACTTCCACCCACGTCTCCGTGTCCAGACCCTTGTAGACCGTTTTGAAGGATCCCCGACCGAGTTCAATATCAAACTTTAGGAACCTGCCATCCGGCGAGGTGGCAACCGCTTTCATGTCAGCCTCTTCCTCGGGCTCCTCTTTCTTAGCCTTGCCCTGGTCCTTAGCAGCATCCTGCGCCTCTCTCCGCTCCGCATCCTTGCCCGGCTCCTTCTGCTCCTCGGAGCCCGCGGCGCTGCCCGCGGCCGGCGCAGCCCGTGGCTCCCCGCAGCACTCGGCCTCTCGGCCCGCCGCCTCCGCCGTCCCCTGTCCCGCCTTCGCCCGCTCCGCGATTATCCTCCTGGTTTTGGGGAGCAGGATGATTCTCCGCTGGTGCTCCGCCTCGGGCAGGTCGAAGGCGGGCTCCTCCTGGTCCGAGTCCACCACGCTCCTTCGCAGGAACCGCTGATGGACCAGCTTGGGGTCCCTGGAACCGGGACCGCGGGGCGGCGCGGCGGGGGCCCCGGGGGCTGCCGGCGCTGCAGCAGCGTCCGTGTCCGCGGCTGCAACGCTCCCCTCCCCGCCGGGCCCATCCATGTTCACGCTGGTCTCCGCATCCGGGGGAGTGCCGGGCTCGGCGGTCGCTGGAACCTCGCCACGGCCGCCG
>VYXF01011330.1:240561-311555 GCA_013397295.1 Polioptila caerulea | reverse complement strand
AGGGCCCCCCCCCGGCAGGCATCCCCCGAGTGTATCCCCTCTAGGGCAGCCCGCCGAGAGCATCCCCCGAGAGCCTTCCCTCCACAGCATCCTTCCCAGGGCGTCTGGGAGTGCATCACTCCCAGACATCTCCCCCAGAGCATCTCCCCGAGCGCTCAGCTCCCGCGCAGCTGTGGGCTGGGTGCGGGACGCGGGCCTCAGCTCCATCCGGTCTCTGGATCCAGGAGGTGGCTGTGCCAAGCAGTCGATTATCACGGCTGCAAGCAAAGGGAAGGTAACTTGAAGGGAGCTGGATACTCTTTGCACGCAGCATCTTTCAGCATTCCTCAAATGCAAACTATGTATGATATGGGGCCAATCCACATGTGGCCACTGCAAACACCACATAGCCCATCCATGTAGAGCATGGCAGGTCGCAACACATGACAAGCCTCACAACCTTGGGTTATCTTTTTGGGGTTTTCTCCTTTATTCCAGTCAGGTCAACGATCACACTATGGATATTGACCCCATCATTCACTGTGACCAGCACTTGGAATTAGCCTAGATAGAGGGAAACTTGGATCTCAACACCCATCTGTGCTTCAAAGAACCCACCTGGACCACTCCAGTTCTGAGGTCCTCAGCACAAGAATTGACCAATTCAAATTGGTCCAGAAGAGGCCACAAAAATAATTGGGGGTCTGGAGCCCCTCTGCTCTGGAGCCAGGTTGGGAGAGCTGGGGGTGTTCACCTGGACAGGAGGAGGCTCCAGGGAGACCTGAGAGCCCCTTCCAGAGCCTAAAGGGGCTCCAGAAGAGCTTTGGGAAACAGCCTACAGTGCCAGGACAAGGAGGAATGGCTTCCCACTGCCAGAGCGCAGGGTTAAATGGGATATGGGGAAGGAATTCTTGGCTGTGAGGGTGGGGAAGTTCTGGAAGAGGTTTCCAAGAGAAGCTGTGGCTGCCCCATCCCTGATAATGTCCAAGGCCAGATTGGACGGGGCTTGGAGCATCCTGGGATAGTGGTAGGTGTCACTGCCTATGGCAGGGTTAGGAATGTGATGGGCTTTAAGATTCCTTCCAACTCAAACTTCTGTAATCCACCCTTAGGTGATGTCTAAGATGCGGGACACTGGCTTTGCCAAAGCCTTGTGACAGCTGTGACATTTCTGCTCTGTAAATTCACAAAAGGACTCTGGTTGCCACTACTGCCAAGCTGCTTTCTCAAGTATTAGGTTCATACAAACATACCATATGTTTTCATAATTAAAATTTAACTAAATAAAGAAAAATAAAAAGAGAATATTTACCAAGTAATTATTCCCTGAGACTTCTGAAAGGAAGCTGACTGTCAGGCAACCATAATTAGTTCTTCTTTTTAATTAATTAATTTTTAGTTAAGAATGATTAAAAGAAGACCCTTTTAACATGAGAAACCAGGTAGTTATTGTCAATAATTATTGACAATAATAATAATAATTATAAAGTTATTTCATTTTACAAATCACACTTCACTAATAATTCAGCCTCATGGATGCATTTGTTCTTTCAGGGGTTTGCTTTTTGAAGTGTTCAAATATCATATTTCTAGGACTTGCAATTGTGGCATGAAACACAGATTTGTGTGCTCTATAGAAACCCAAATTCCCGAACATTAGTCCTGTATGCTGGGCTCTGCACCTCTCTGCAGATGGAGATTTGTTACACAGAGAGCAGCCTGCAGTTACCAGGAGAAAAGCAGGGAAGGTAAAGAGCTCTGACACCTTCTCCTACTTATTACATAAATTGACCTAAAATTCTCTTCCCAGCAACGGAAATTCCCACCATCGTGTAGAAAATGGAAAAGATTCAGGCCAATGAGCGGGCTAAATGTAGCTGGCAGCATTTCACTCTGCCGGCGAACAGGAGAAAACGGGGAATATTCTAGACCTGACCAAATACCAACCCCAAAACCCACAATCAAGAAAAGGATGGGAAAAAAAGAGACTGGATTTCCCTGTCTGCCAGGCCTTGTCAGAGGAAAGAGGGAATCTACACACCCTCAGGTGTAGGGAGCATCCCACCCCTGCCTCAGGAGGACACACGAGCACAGCCAAGCTGCACTGCTGTCCCCTGACCCCTTCCCAGGGCTCCACAGATGAAACAAGACCTGTTTTCACAGCTGAGTTTTTGCGCTGTCCAGTGCCAGATGGTGCCCCACGGCTCTTCCTGTGTCCATTTGTCTACTGAAAACTTAGCAATAATTTGCAAATCACAAACCTAATCGTAATCCACTATGAGGTGGTCTGAGTCTGTTACATGGATGATCTTTAATATTATTAAATTGGAAAGAAAAAGCTTTTTCCCATGTCTGCTGTTTGACCTTTTCTATGCTGCCCTCTGCCTGCTCCACATCCCCAGGTGAGTGACCTGGGCAGAGGTGTGACAGCACAGGGCACGGCAGGACCAGGGGCCACTCCCACTCGGCCACTGCCACACCTGCAGAGCAGAGTGGCACAGCGTGGGCAGCTCTGGGACTGCCCCCAGTCTGATCCAGCACTCCATGGCAGAAAACAATGGCCCATCCCAGCAGAGGGATGCTGCCCAGCAGACAGAGAACTTTTCCTCAGCCATCAGGAGTTGTCATTCCAAGCCTTCTCCAGTGTCAATAAACACAATGGACACAGAGCTGGGGAGGGATCCAGTGCCCAGTTCTCCCATGTCCTGTGCTCAAGCAGTCCAAAGCCAACCCCCTGACCCAAGTTCATGCCTGATGGGTGAGGAATGCTCAGCAGGCACATGGGGTGGACTGGAATGAAACCCAAAGAACAGACTGACGCCATTTACCCAAAGCCCTCAGCCACTGGGAACAATCACTTACAAGCTACCTTTCTATAAGGGAGAGCTCCTGTCCTGGGCAGGGGACCTCACACTGGAACAGGCTGCACAGAGAGGTTGTGGAGTCTCCCTCACTGAGAATACTCCAGGCCTGTCTGTGGGCACAACTCTGTGCTCTAGAATTATTCAGCTTGAGCAGGAGTGCCAGGTGACCCACTGTGGTCCCTCCAACCTTCCTCATCCTGTGATAAGATATTTTATGGGGTTGCCTCTACTTTCCTCAGTTCACCCAAGACAGAAGCCTGCTATTGATTCTCCTGCTGTCCTATTTCAGCTTGTGCAAGCCAGCAGACACATAGACACAAGGATGTTCTTCTACCCACACAGCATACTACATCAGTGTGCTTTATTATCAAAGGACATGGAAAAAGACGAACAGTTGCAGTTTTCCTGATTGTTGGATCATCAACCATCATCACAGCAAGCTGGAAGCAGCTTCACCCTCAAGAGCTGACTGGTATGCAGATGGCATTGGAAATTATAGCACTTTTCAACTAACAGGCAGTGAAGGTGCTACCTCAGACTGTGACCTTAATCAAGCCTTTGACTTGGAGAGCTGCTCTTTGCAGGAATGAAAGCCAAGATGCTCATCCCCTGGGTGAAGTTCTCTCTCCATGCAAGGCACTGAGTGAGGCACATATCGTCCCAGAGCACAGATGGGTATTTCCACTTGACAAGCAGATTACCACAGGTCTGTCTTTGACTCCCCTCACTTCTGGCAGGAACAGTCAGTCACTCACTGACACAGAGCAGGACAGCTTGTCCCACTTAATAGCTAGTGTTAGTTTTAAAAGGGAGAAAAAGAACCATTTTCACTTTATAACAGCCCTTATTTTCTTTCCGTGTTTGTTAGTTTTGAATGAGGAAGTTCAGTCCAGTTCGACCAGTTTGACTTTCAGGTTCTCAGATACTGAGAAATTTTTTATTTGTTTAAAATAAAAGCCTGTAGGAGACCATAGAAACCTCTGTGCTGGTCTCCAGTTTTCTGTTAAGTTGGGTTTCTTATATGATTTATAACCAGATTGAAATCAGGACAAATACCTATTGAGAGCTACTTTCAGTCACACCTACTGTATGCTTTTACACCTGCTCATATGCTATGGGCCCTAATGTAGTGTTATGTAGTAATTATTTTTTCTTTGAAATAACAATAATGATAATTTTAAAACCCTGTTTCACAATAAATTCTCTGTTAGGTCATCTGTGTTCTGTTCTAATTATTTGTTTATAGAGACAATATAGATAAAGTGGTCCAAGTATCATAGAATCCTAGAATCCTAGAAGGATTCAAGGTCATCTCATTCCAGCCCCTGCCGTGGGCAGGGACACCTTCCACCATCCCAGACTGCTCCAAGCCCTGTCCAGCTTGGCCTTGGACACTTCCAGGGATAGTCACAGCTTCTCTGCGCACCTGTGCCAGGGCCTCCCCACCTTTAGAGCAAAGAACTTCTTCCTAAGTATCAGTTGATCTCAAGTTAGTGGTTGGACTTGATGTTAAAGGACTTTTCCAACCTTAATGACTCTGATTCTCTGATTCTAAGTCATTGAGTTAGTACAAACTAATCACAAAGGCTTAAAAAAGCATGTCTGTATGTTAGAATGATCGATGCTGTTGGCAAGCTCACCTTGCAGGTCAGGGAGCCAGGCAGTGAGGGGTGGGAAGGTGTGTGCCACCCTCCTCAGGAGGGGCTGGGCTCCATTTATCTTTGTTTGCCCTGCAGTGTGGCACTCGTAAAACACATCATTCTAACATGGATGGCAAGCTTAGACTGAAAAAATGTTCCATGTTTTTAATTCCTACAGATTTTAATAGGCATAACAATATGCCACCACATTACCTCTCAGGTTCCTTAAATAAACAAGCTTAATGGTGCTGCATAGAAGTTAATGGGCAGTATCTTCATTGCTGTATGGATTTATGAGGTGTGATTGCTGCTCCCCAGCCCAGGAACCAGCTGTGCCCAGGGAACTGTGTTCAGGCCTCCCTGAAGGGCAGCTCAGTCAGCAAAAACACAGTTATTTTACAATTCTGTGATTTACATCAAGTATCATCTCTCCACGCCACTTCATGAAGGTGAGGTTTATTTTTTAGACAGGCAGCCTGTCACCTTTCCCACCCTGAATCTGACCAATAATGAATAGCTGTTTTAAAATTACTGCATAATTCCAAAGTTTGTATTTAATTATTTATCTGCTTTTCTTTGCCAGAAAACAATGGCTTTCAGCCTGCCATAAACCCAAATGAATGACCCAATTAATTTCCCAATGCTCCTGCATGGCCACAGGGATTGCAAGAGTTCAAAGAGCAAATTGGGTTTTTTGAAAACCTCTTTCACCTCTTGTGCTGTTTCCTGCTATGATCCCTCAGGTACCTTTATAATGAAACCAAAATAGATGGAAAGAGCAATGTAAGAATTAGATAAAAGCAAGGAACAGAGCAAAATAGACCAAATCAAGGAGTTGACTGTGACACTTAGCAGCACTGTTAGGACTTTCCAAAATGTTAATATTTAAGTTGAGCAAGTGAATAGCCTTTATGTTTTATTTTTAGTATGAAGCTGTATTTTATCAAAGAACCCATCTAACACATTGTGTTGTGAAATAGGCAGGTTTAAGAGATAATGACAGTGCCATTATTCTTCCTAACATAAAAGATGGGGTATGAGTTCTTCTAACTTCAATAAGAACATCTGCTGATCTCTTCTCCATGCAATGCTGCTCACTATACTGAGCTCTTTGATCCTGGCTTTTCCATGAACTGAAGAAGTGGTGAGAGCACAAAACCTCAGCACAAAACCCTCCCTCCATGCAATGTGCATTTAGTGACAGGTTCATGTCACAAACAAGTTTGAACGGGCACTGTGCTGTGAGGACTGCGCCCGTGTGCCTGACTGGTTCTGGTGCCTCTAAACACACCACTGTGAGGAACACCTAGAATTCACAAGTACCTCTACTATGGCATTAACCTGAAGTTAAAACAATATTTACAAAGGTTAACCACTTCAGTAATACAGAAACTGTGTCACACACAGATGGCAATTAAAGACCTGAGGAGTGAACGCCTGTGCTCCAAACAGCCTTCATCCTCCACCCTCCTCATGAGAAGCCTCCTGTTTAGTCCACTGACTGTCATTTTTATGGGCTTTTAAGTAAGCAGCAAACACCATTGGCTTCCTGAGGGGAGTCACCACATGGACACACAGAACTCTAAGCCTGTCTAGGGGCCACAACAAGGACAAGGAACCTTTTGGACCCCCAAGGTGACTGGGATACACGACAGCTGAGATACATGACCAGGCCTTTCAGTGCTCATTGCTCTGCTGGAATGCCAGAGCATCATTGGAAAGCAGCCAGTCCAAACAGGATAAAGAGGTCCATCCACGGACTCAGTGCTTGGATATAGAGTGTGGGCTACACAGGAGAAGTGGCCTTGTGTCATCTCATGCAGTGGTATGCAGTTGCTTAGTACAGTCTTGTTCTTCTCTCTGCTGGATCCCCTGCAAACATCTGAAAAAATCATAGAATCAGTAAGGTTGGGAAAGCCCTCTAAGGTCATCAAGTCCAACCATTAACCCAACATCGTCTGATTCACCAGTAACCCAAATGCCACATCTACATATCTGTTAAATCCCTTCAGGGATAGTGACTCTACCATTGCCCTGGGCAGCCTGTGCCAGAACTGGACAACTCTTTCAGTGAAGAAATTTCCCCTATTACCCAATCTAAACCTCCCCCAGGACAACTTGAGGCTGTTTCCTCTTGTCCTGTCATTTGTTATTTGGGAGAAAAGAAAACCCCACCTGGCTACACTCTCCTGTCAGGGAGGTGCTGAGAGTGAAATGGCCTCCCCATGAGCCTCATTTTCTCCAGGCTAACTCAATTTAAGCTGCATCATCCTTTTGGGCAGAATTATACGTGTGGCTTTTTTCCTTGTAACAAGAATTAGCGGAGAGCCACTGGTACATGCGTGTTGCAGAGTCACTGCCAGCTCTGAATTGCTTTTAGAGGTCCTAATAGAATTTTGCTCTTACTCTTATAGAATAATGCTCCAGAAGAACATTGATATATTACCAGTTTTCAGTATTTGATGAATATGTATGGCACACTGCTATGTCAAAATTTCCTTCTCATCTGTCAGTCCAACATAACAAAAAAGAAATTGAGAAATACCATGGTATAAAGAAGCTGCAATTACCATTTCCAGTTCCCAAGAAGAAGCCAGAAAATCCACTGAAGATCCTACCTCAGACCACAGACAATAGATTCCAGGACAGAGTCCTCTGTTCTTTTTCCTTCTTTTTCCTGACAACAGCAAAAGGCTGCACATGAACCCTTAATCTCGGGACTCTGCCGAGACAGTTGGCATTCTGCATGAGGAGGGTTTAGGAAGCACCTTTGAGACATCTTATTTACAACATATCTCCAAAAATAAAAGCAACATATCTCACTTTGGGTACCAGACACTAAGGTCTGGAGTTCAGGTTCAGGTGTTAAAATTCATTATTTTCAAAACATCAGATATAATTCATTGGACAGTAGTATTTGTCTGATAATTTAGAATAAGTGTTGGACAAAATACAAAACTAAAACTCTGTAAGATTTGTAGAGCAACTAGTTTATACTTAACAGCAGATAGTTTCAAAGACAACAGATTGAAATTGGTGTAATGTTCTGAATTTTCAGGTAGGCTCTAAGCACAAGTGCCATGTCTGAGCCAAGATCCCAATTCTTGTTTAATTGCACTGACTGGCCATTGATTTAAATAAAGGAAGGATCAGCATGTGATATAATAATTTCCTGCTTTAACTGTGAGTCTGTTCACTGTCCATGTGCTTGTTGAGTAAAAACATGCATTCAAACAAATGTGAGGTCTCACATTCAGATACATCCCAAAAATCTGCAAGAGAAATTAAAACATTATTTTAAATCTGAAAAATAAACCAAATTTGACATATTCTACCCATCTCTCATCCTATATATCATAAATTCAAAGGTCCTAAATCCATATTTTAACTTTTTCTTTGAAATTAGCACGCTATATGTTTTATTGTTTTTAAGAGGAGAACCAAAGATGATTACCAAAGTCGTTGGCAGGTAGGCACTAGCATTTTGCTGATTAGAATTTATGGTACTCTTTTGGGTTTACTTTCTGGGCAGGGATTTGGCCCATTTTCAAGACACAGTGACAACTGGTTGTGTAATTGAAGAGTAAGTTTACCAAACAATGTATGTGAGAGCCAAAATCACTAAGCTCCACCAAGTGGCATAAGAGAGGTGTTGCCATAATGTTGGAGCATTAGAATGGTTTCAGAGGAACAGATCTCCCTTTATGCTGCCATAATTCAGTGTGCAGCTACCCATGTTCTCTAACTTGTATGTGGCATTGAGGGAGAGATTCCCTGTGATATAATTATTATCCACTATTCAACTTGTGATCCTGCCATACAGGTCTACTCATCCATCCCACTGGTTACCATGGAATCATGGAATATCCTGAGCTGAAAGAGTCATAAGGATCATAAAGTCCAACTCCACGTGTGTCTGTATTTTGAGCTGTAGACACATCACATCCTTTAAAATGCATACCATTAAATAAATATTATAAATACATATGAACAGAAATAACAAGTTCCTTGTTAATAGAGTACATATTTGTCTACTTAGCTGTACTGCCAAATATTTCAGTGATCTTCAACGTCAAAACCACATATTAAGAACACCTGCATGTTGCAGGTAATTTTGACAAACATGTAGTAAATGTTTTTCCTGTAATACTGCTACATTAGATTTAATAAAAATAGACCAAGAAATTAAAACTGATCTGCTAACAAGGCAAGCATGGTGATATATAATTTTGCAAGCTCTTTGCAGACCTTTTTTTGATGAGGTGAATCATGCAAGTGTCACACTCCTGCATAACCACTTGCAGAACCAGTGTCTCAGTGGACATACACATCTGGCCCACAAACACCTGGTGTTGCTGATTTCTGTGCTGGCAGTATATTGGGCAGGACACACACGGTGTTACCAGCACCAAAAACAATGATGGCTCTTGCTTTGGAATACTTCCAGACATTAAATTAATCTGTATTCCTTTTTGGAAACACTAGGAGAAGGATAGGGCAGGCAAGAGAAACTCATGAAGACAATGGGGTGCCACAGCTGCTGATAGTCTTGATCCCCAGGGCAGGAACACCCTCAGAAACCCTGTCCCATCTCACATGTTCAGATTGCCAATTCCACTCTGGTGTCATACAAGTCTTAAGTTAGAAATGGGTTGAGTTCAAAAACCTGTCTGCTTTTTCCAGGTCTATCAGCTGATGTGATAAAAGCCATCATTTTCATCCAGAAAAAAACCCACCCAACAATCTTCATTGCTCAGAGCTCCAAGGATGTTACTTTTAGATTCACTTAACATGTTTAATGTCAACGCTAGCAGGGTATTCTCCCCCTCAGTGAATCATTCAGAATTTCCGTGCTCCCCCAGAGCAAAGACAGAGACTGAACATACTATGGGAAAGGTGCCAACTCTCTGGGAGAGGTCACATAGTGAGAGTAATAAAAAAACTCCATTACAACTACTCACAATACTCTTATCAGTAGTGGTTTGGGGCATCTTTTACCCTTTGTTTATTTTTAAGGGGACCATTACATGTCATTTAACATGTTTTAAATTCTGAATTTGTCATGGGAAATAAGCATGATATGCTTTGGTGTGCCCAGAGCATAGAGGGAGAGAGCTCATGGGGAGAATAAAAGCAACAAGTACTGTGCGGTTCCCTGACTGGACTGGCGTGATGGAGAGTGGTGACAGGAACACTGAAGCCACCGCTACAGCCATGAGGCATCTCAGGGTGCTGGCTGGTAATCACATCAGTCTGGGACTGTTGGGATGGCAGTACCACAAGCCAGGGAGGAAAGGAAGAAAAAACTGAGAGAAAAAACCCTCAACAAGAAAGCCCCAAGTAAAAAAGAAAGAGTGAAAAAAATGCAGGACTGGATGATCCTTGTGGGTTCCTTCCAGCTCGGGGTACTCCACAGCTGTATGATTCTATGTTTCATCAGTGTCTTGCTAGTCAGACCAGAATGACTAAACCTCATTAAAACCTGCAAGCTATCTAAAAATAATGTTAGATTTTCATCTTTACCCAAGATAATTCAAGGTATTTTTCTCCCTCTCACATATTACTTGTCTGTAACATCAGGACTGACATTAAAAGAGCTTCCCTAGCACAGAGGAGAAGCTACAACTGTGTTCCCAGGGTTTAAAGATGAATACCTTTCAATATAAAAGTTTCCTAGCAACACGTGTTCTGAGCCCAGGATGTATTCCAGAGGCAGTGATGCTTTCAGCGTTGTCTCCATCGCTCCATCTGAGGCAGTTGCTGTGCTCTGCTGCCATTCCTGCCTTCACAACCCACAGCATTACAGAACAGCAGTCTCCTCTTCCTAGTTTCAGCTTCTCACTGTCTCCCACTTTGCTCTTACTCATGAAAATATCTACCCACCCTTGTCTAGTGATGTGTATCTGTTGCTTTTCTTCAGCAATCTGAGGAAGCATCTCCTTTTTCCTCACTGAATATCAGCCTGCTCTCACATTACTTAGTCTGCACATGCTCCAAACTAGGCAGCTTTTATTTGTGTTTGGAGAGTTTGGACAGCTGAAGGATGGTTCTGGACCAGCACCAGCACCTACTCACCCACAGCACCACATTCTCCAGCATTGTGTATGACCACAGAGCAAGAGCAGGGAGCAGGAGCACCTTTCACATTGGGAACTCCATCCCACAAGAGAAATAAACATGAGAAAAGACTTAGCACACTGGATTTTTTATATGATTGGGGAAGAAGAAGGAAAGGGGAAAGGAAAAGAAGAAGGAAAGGAAGAAGAAGAGAAAGAAAGAAGGGGGAAAGCGTTATCCTGTAACTCCTTTGAAGAGAATAATGATCCAAAAGGTTATGCCAGGCCTCTAAGTCTTGAGGAAAATCCTTTGGAGTGTGGGTGTGGAGACTCAGGTCTGTGACAAAAGGTTCTTCTTCCCAGGAGCAGATCCTAAGCAGACCACTGCCCTCTCTATCCTAGGATTCCCCCCTCATGATCAGGGCTTTCCAAATGCTGAGACAAACAACAGAGCAGGGAGGGCACAGGTAGGGAGATGGGATGCTGGGGAATTGGTGAAGGTTGAGAGGGAAAAAAAAAATCCCACTCATGACTATTTCTTGGAGGAATTGGGCCCAAATGCCAGGATTGTAAAGTGCAAACAGACAACTGTCTTGCTGGCAACCAGAAGAAATACTAGAAATATCAGTAGTGTGTACTGCTCCTCCCATGGGAGCAGAGAATGCCAGCAGAAAGGTATATTTAGGGATCAAACAGAGAAATGACATAGCCTCAAAGGGAAAAGTGCCTTCCTCACACTGAGGTGCAGCTGGTCCTCAGCGACTGAAGGGTGGATGTCACAGAATCACAGAATCATAGAATCACAGACTGATTTAGGTGGGAAGACACCTTGGAGCTTATCCAGTCCCACCCCTGCCACAGGCAGGGACACCTCCCATTGTCTCAGGTTGCTCCCAGCCCCATCCAACCTGGCCTTGGACGCTCCCAGGAATCCAGGGGCAGGTACAGCTGCTCTGGGCAACCTGAGCCAGTGCCTCTCTATCAAGCTGTCTACATCTTGGGCTGGAAGTGCAGCCCTCACTGGCTTTCACAGCTCCCAGGAACATTTGAGCATGTGTGGCATTAAGAACTATACAATGTGAAAAGGCCAAATCATCCAGATCCCAAAGGGACATTAGCCTTGGCCTGAGCACTTGTTGGTCTCAGAGGAATTGGAAGGCAGTGGGATTTTGGACAGTTCCCTGCTAAGTCAGGCTGTTCCAGCCCTAACTACAAGGAGGCAGGCTGCTAGCAAACACTCCACACAGCAGCATCTAGGAGCAACATCTAAGCTCTTTTGTGATCCCTTTCTCACTTATTTACTGCAGAAACATACTGATGAAGTTTTCCAAATGCAAGGATAGGCAAAAGCAGCTGAGATACCACACAGTCAGTGGTTTTGTGATACAACGTTTGCTTTAATGAAAAACCTGCCTGTAACAAGTCTGAGTTAGAGAAGCTTCAAAGAACATTACTTTCAATTTACTCAGTTCCCACATGGAGAAATTAATCTGTAATGTCACAGAATACATCTTGATTCCTTAATTTCACAGCAGTTCTACAGTGCCCCATTCCATTAAAGGAAGGTGACTCACACCAGCTGTGCCAGCTCTGGACCCTGCAAGGTGCCACAGGGAACACAAAGCCAGGAGTCAATCACTGACACACAGAGCTCTCTGCCAGGGGCTGGACAGGCTTTGGAGTTGCCTTAGGACAGGTAGGAAACTTTCTTTGAGTTTGTCTATAACACAGGTGGTCCTGAAGCTATAGGGAATATACTCTAACCTACTCTTGTTAGCAGCCTCTTAATGTTTGCATATTATGGGATCTCTAGTCTGAGGAGCCAAAGTTGCCCAGAAAAATTTTAATATATAGTTCCTTGCAAGGGGAGCCATGACCCCACCACAACTGCTTTGAGAATTCATGCACCTGTGTCAGAGATTTCTTCCACAGGCCAATAAAGATGTGAGTCCCTTCTCTCTGATTAGGGCAAACATGAAGCAGAAATGGCTTTAGAGGAAAAGTTCTCTTTGTGCATTGGAGGCTAGTGGAGGAAAGAAAGGCTCTTCATTTCCCTTTGACCCCATAAATCAGCCCCCCGACACCTCCGTTTGGGAGCCAGTGCCTTTTTGAGCACAAATTCCTTGATGTTGAATGTTACCAATCCAGCAGCATTCTCACAAGGGACAGATTTGGACTTGGCAAAGAGGAGGCATACCTGGGATTCCTCTTCTCAACGCCAGGAGTGTCTCACCCTCTCCCTTCCTCTCCCAGGGACTGAGCTGCAAACCAGCACCCGGAAAGTCTGTATTTTTCTTGTTTCTTCTAATTCTGGGATAAAAGGGATAATTTAGGTCCTTGATGTGGGAAGAAAATATTCAGATAACCTTTACAGCATTAATTGCAGCACACACAACCCAAGCTTAAGCCATATGTTTTCATTTGGCTCACAGGGCACACTTTGCACACTCTCCTCTCTCTTTATCAAGGTTCTACATCTGATGCACTTTATTAATAGACTTCTGCCTTTCTCAGGAAGTAGCTCTGGCCGTTCTCACTCTCCACAGTTCCCTGACAGGAGGCTGGAGCCAGGCGGTCTCTCAGTCTCTTCTCCCATGTAAAAAGTGATAGGACAAGAGGAAACACACTCAGGTTCTACCAGAGGAGGTTAGGGCAGGATATAGAGAAAAAAAATTCACTGAAAGAGTGGCAAAGTATTGGAACAGCCCTGGGATGTAATGGAGTCCAGGGCTGTTCAAAATAGGAGCAGACATGGCACTTTGCAATGTGGTTTAGTGACCATGGTGGGATTTGGCTGAAGACTTGATGACCTTGGGGGTCTTTTCCAACCTTAACAATTTCATGATTCTCCAGAACTATGAGTGTTACAGCTTCCATACCAAAAGCTAAACATGCAAAGGGAAAACACTCTGCAGTCCAGGAGTGCTGCCCTTCACATCTTACCAAAGGCACAGTGGCAAAACAGCCAGAAAAAATGGAATCCTATCATACTCTAAGCTCATATTCCTCTTCTGCTTCTTTAGGTGTGCAAGTATCACAGCATCGAGAATGATTTGGGTTGGAAAGGACCTCAAAGCCCATCCAGTCCCACCCTCTGCCATGGGCAGGGACACCTTCCACTGTCCCTGGCTGCTCCAAACCCACATCCAGCCTGGCCTTGGACACTTCCAGGAATCCAGGGGCAGCAACAGCTTCTCTGGGCACCCTATGCCAGGGCCTCACCACCTCACAAGAAAGAATTTCTTCCTAATGTCTAATCCAAAGGTTCCCCCTTGTCCTATCACTCTCTGCCCATATAAAAGGTCACTCTCTATCTCTTTAATAAGCGCCCTTAAGTTACTTGAAGGATGTATCTGCTCTGTTTCATTCATGCAGGTGTGGAAGAATTCCTTCACAAACACAAATGTCCTAAATCCATAATAAGCTGTTACCATACACACTATTGATTCTCTGCTTTAAATCCAGCTGGATTTCAGCCATGTCTCCAACATTATCAATAACATATCTTCCAACATTATCAATAACATATCTTCAAAATTCTGCTAACATTTAGCTCTTTTAAAATGAACTTTTGAAAGCAGGACAGAGCTCCCAAGCCAGCCTTCCAGGGCAGAGTGAGGTATGTCCTGGCACTTCCATGCTTTCAGTGCCATGGAGTTGTCGTAGCTGCTCAGAGGGGACCAGTCCTGCTTCAGCAGCAACCGTGGACCCAGCCCTGAGGGCCAGGGAGACTGACAGGTATCTGCCAATTTTCCTTCCTGCTCCGTATCTCTCTTACATCATAAAAAATGGTGCTGGAAGTCCAGTTTCTTATCTCAGTTTTGCTGTCCAGTCATATAAACCTAATTTCCTGAGCCCACATTTTTTTGCAGATTCTTGTTCTTTCTTACCTTCACATTTTTAAGGCTTCATTTCTTTTTGCTTGTAGGCTGTGTTGCTCTAAAAAAACCCTGTGATGAACTAGAGGAGGAAAAACCCAGGAACACCTGTATTCATAATACCCACTTTCTTTACATGGTCTTGTAAATTTTTTTGGAACAGCTCTTTAGTGCTGTTCCCGCTCTCTGCAAATGACTGAGATGATGGCAAAACACTCAGAAACTTTAGTGGGAACAGAGGGGACTACCACTGTGATGAGACTGCTGTAAATCCTAACTTCATAACCACACTGGGATGCAGCTGTTTGAGGAACCATTTTGTTCATTCCAGCAGACCACATTGTCATTACTCAGTGCAGTTATCCCTTCCCCATGAGGCTGGAAAACTGTAAATATCAAAAAGAATAAGAATAGGCAGCAGTCAAGCAACAGAATATTTAAAAGGTCATATGAAGTGCATGGTATCAAAATATTGGAATGGCTGTATTAGAGGGTGGAATTCTGATAACAGCCTCCCAATTCTAAGATAATAGCAGCATGGAAAACTAGCATAGAATGTGAATTTGGAAACAGGAACTGTTTAAAAGACAGGGTTTCCCTCAGCACTCAAATTCCTTTTCTGAATGTCAGCTAGATTCTGTAAGCATTATCATCCTTTCACTGGAGGTTTTAATGATACTCCATTATATGGGAATGCAGCAGAATGAAGAAGAGCCTCAGTTGTTCTCTTTTACCCTCCACTTCCATTTTCGATGACATGTGCTCCATCCAGGCCCTGTGAAGCTCACTAAATCTTGTGCATCCTCACCAACATGAAAACACACCCAGCTCCCCACTGGTACAGGATCAATCCATACTAATCACCGGCGCAACCCCAGGGAAAGAGTGGAAGAGGGAGATGTATAATTGCATATTGGATGAAAGATCAATGGCTTGTGAGCCCATCACCCTCGGAAAGCTGCTGAGTCATCGATTATTTCAAGTGATGTGCACAGTGTCTGCTGCTCCTGAACACCATAGTGGCTTTAGGCACGCCAGACAAACTCAGTGATTTCTTCCAGCACCTTCCTGGAAAGGAAGCTGTTTTTTCAAAGACTTCAAAATCTCTGCTATTTCCATAACTGTAAGAATTGGTTTGCTTCTAGGATTTTTATCTGAAGACTATATATAACCTTTTGGGGCTTCTGTCAGAACACCAGAGATGGGGAGAAATCCATGTCGCTACTGGAGACCAAACTGAGGAAGGGATAATGGTTTCTGACATCACCCAGCAAACACAGTCCTCAGTTGGAACAATGGGCATCACCTGAATGTCATCTTTCAGCTGGGCAAAGCATATTGGTATCAGACAGGGAAGTTCGAACTAGACAGGGAAAAGAAGTGTGTGGCTTTCACAAATGTGAAATTGTGACATGAGAGCAGTGTCCAAATGCTCCTGGAGCTCTGGCAGCCTTGGGGACATTACCAAATCCGGGAGAGACTGTTCAGTCCCCCACCATCCTCTGGGGAAAGAATCTTTCCCTGAGATCCACCCTAACCCTCCCCATGCTCAGCTCCGGCCGTTCCCTGGGTGCTGTGTCCCTGTCCCAGGGAGCAGAGATTGGAGCTGCCCCTCAGGAGGAGCTGCAGCCCCCGGGGAGCTCTGACCTCAATCTTCCCTTCTCCAGCTGAGCAAACCAAGTGCCCTCAGCCACTCTTTGTAGGGCCCCTCTGGACCCTTCACCATCTTCATAGCCATCATTTGGACACTTTCTAATGAATTTATTACAAATCATCACACAGTGTCTCTCTGACACAGGGTAAGAGAAACCTCCTCATGTAAGGCAGATGTCCTAAAGTCACTCGGCCTGCTTTTATCAATATTCTCTGAAATGCTTTGCCAGCATTTTTGTAGGTAGCTGTGCACTATCACCCTTTATTTTCTCAAAGGATGACACAAGCACTGCAAAGCCTGCCCAGGGCAAGGCTGGGCTGTGATGGCTCTCACAGCCCAGGATGAGAGACAGCAGCCAAGGCTAAACCTTCTGCAAGCACATGGCTACATTTAATGCCTCTTCCAATATCTTAAAATAGCTCTATTTGCTTTTCTTTTGTCATGACACTTTCTTCACTAGCAGGCTGGAGCAAGAGTATTTTCTCACTTGATTAACGTCCCCCTAGCAAAATGATTTATAAATAGATAGAGAGCAAGTGTTGCTGAAGTGTCGAGGGCTTGAGCCTGTCTACCACGTTGGGTTTCATAACCATGAACATGCTGCTTTCCAAGACTTAGCCCTCCTCTTTGCCATTCTGCTGACTCAAAAATAGGCCTGTGTTGGTTTTTTCATAACCACCATATGGTGCCTAGAAAACCTTTGGTACATTTGCAGTTCCCTGGGCCCTGCTCTGGATATAAGAAGTAGATCTCTGAGGATGGCAATCATTTATGACAGCTCAAGCAATTTTAAGGGGTGTTTTTTTACACCTTTTCTAGTGCTTAATGTTTGTCCAGCAAAGAGGCAGGATCTGAAGACAAGTGGCTCCTCAGTGAAACTGTGTATTGCATTTTCAATATACCAGATTTGATGCCTCTTGATTTAAAACACTCGCTCCTGCAACAAAAGTACACAGAAGTGCAAGATTTCTCTTCAGGTCTCTAAGCACATCCCCTTTTACCAGTACACTCCCTGCCTGCCATTTTTCTGTTTTATCACTTACCTGCTTTTCTCAGTAGCTTTTATTTAAACAATTCTTTTGCAAACAGAATTGAAAATTGTGCTGCAGGTGAGGCTGTGATGTGGATCTCAAATAGGATGTGCTTTCATTTTCTAGCATTTATCTATCTTACATGTGCTGGCATTTATTTAGATTATTATCCATCTTCTCACGTTTTATGATATGGCCACAGCCACACTCTGATCAACTTCCTTTAATTTCATCCCTGCAATGTCTAGAGATGCTTCAAGTTTATTTTCTATTGTGGGTTGTTTTTTATCAACCCTAAATTTTATCCATTTTGTAGCTTGGTTGGTTAGGTTCATCTGAAGTCTTTAGGTTTTATCTTTTAAACTAAATTTCTTTTTGAAAGCTGTGATATGAGTCATTCACATTTACTTCCTTGCCTTCTTTGCTTTAACGCCTTCTGCAGTTTCTTCTATTCCAGAGATGAGAATAATTAGTACCCACTCTTAATTTTATAGTTTTGGAGTGTACTATTTTTGCTAGAATAAATATTCTTCTGAAGGCATTTTAAAACAGCTGGAGGTAGGTGACTTGGTCTGAATAATATAATAGCTAAACTTCCCTACAGAACAGAACAAGATGTACTTTGATGAGTTAATTCATTATTTCCCATTTTTTTCGGGAAGCTGATTTTGACTTCCATAATGGAAACAGAAATATTTTACAATAATCATATCGGTTACCTTCTTTAAACCACTGAAATCTCAAAAACATACTCCATATTGTTCTGGCAGTTTGTTTTGGGGAGACTTCTGCCCAATTTATCACCCCAGGCCTTTGATCAGCATTTTCTAAGTATCTAATATGTAGCTGTCATTAATTACAACATAAATAAAAATAAATGAGATAGCACTTTCATTATGAAAATTGGTTAGAACAAATACAACAGCCTGAAATTAACCTACAGTGGATGTAATATAACCCCCAAAAGCTAAATGAGTGCTGTGATGGAGATTAACTGAGCACTCTCATAAGCATGGAATTACTGGAATAAGTCATTGGAAGTAGGTGCTTTAAGACAAGACCCATTAGACTCTGGAATTTTCACTAAACACATTTCAGATGTTAGCTAGGAGAACAGTTCAGCAGATCAGCTCCTCTGGCTGAGTTAATTACTGTGACTTGGAAATACACAGTCAGTTTCAGACACAGGGATTTACGTGCTCCTGCCTAATGCATCCGCCTGGCAAAGTATAGAAACAGACTCATGCTGCAGAACTCCTGCCACTGGCCTGGTAAAGAGCTCCCCAGCAGGAGTGATCTTAGTAAGTCTGGGCAGGAGACAGGTGACAGGAACAGAGTATCTTAGAGCGTTGTAAGAATGGATTAGAGATGCGGGTTAGTGATGAACAGGGCTGGATTAACAGCTGGACTCGATCTTAGGTGTCTTTTCCAGCCTTAACGATTCTTTCTCTCCATGTGTTGCACAGATGGGCAGCAACACAGGCTCTCTGCAGCAACAGGCACAGCTCCACCTTAACCTCACCTGAGGACAACAGAGATTCACTTTGCTCAGGTTCCACCATCCACACAATCAGCTGGAACTCAGCAAAGGTGCCTTTGCCTTTTGTTAGATGGTTTTTCTTTACATTTTCCACTTGAGTGGTTCAAACACCTTATCTGGTAGAAACACACTGCACAGAGGAAGCTCCAGCAGAACAGCAGAGGCGTTTCCTTGTTAAAGCAAATTGTATTTTGAGAAACCTAAGACCTTAACAAACCTATTATAAAAACAAGCCGGATAACCCACACTGCCATACATGTGCACTTGTGAAATAATTTGCAGCTTCTAACCACGAAAGGAAATGCTACAGAGATTCCTGCCAGTGCTGCAATGGGTGTATGCCTCACTGACCCAGACTCAGCACAGTGATCAGGAGCTGCCTGTTTGAAGGAGGCTCTCATTCTGGGTCACTAACTGGTTCCTCACTATCATGAACCAGCAGCTATGGGAAGATGCATCAGGGTCTTGCAATCTTTCTTCCAGTTTATAGGGAAATGTGCTGATTCCAGCTGCTCATTCTGGAGCTGAAGTTAATGAACATAACGGCTGATAGAAACAGCTTCAGATACAGAAAAAAAAAAAAGAAAGAAAAAAAAAAGGAAAACCAGCAGGGAAACACTAATGGGGAGTTAAAAAAACTTTTGGTCAAGTTTTTTTACTGGGTCATTATTTCTGCTGTCAGAGGGGGCATACCTTACCAAAGAGAGACAGTTCAAGTGCAACTGCAGAGAGGTGTTGTTTTCTGCTATAGCTGGATAAGATTCACACCATCCAAAAACACTTTCTGATGCCAATAACACAAATAAAGTACACAATGCACCACATTTTCAACAGCCTCCTGCTTTCAGCAGTTCTCCAGCTTGTTGCATGTTTTCATTAGGGCTTCACTGCCATGCAACTCTATTCCTAACTCATGTTCCTTTTGCAATACAAAAGAGTTTCTTCGAAAGAAGACAACTCAAAGGCACGAGGTAACAGACCAGGCAATGTCTGTTATATATCACAGCTAAGCTGTGAGGGAAGCCTGGTTTGAGGCTCATTTCAGTGGGCTGTGCTTCCTCTACCTTCACGTTCCCTTCAACATGTTCTGAACACAAGACATGAAACAGCTGGATAAGACATGCACATCAGGTGAGGGCGCTTTGTGTGTGGAGTGGCAGCAGTGGTTAATACTTCAGCTTCCTTACCTTATCTGGAAGTTGAGATACACAGAATCTGAGACAGACCTGGAAAACCTTATTAAAAAACATGACAGCAAAAAATATCTAAATGCAAATATGTAATAAATCAAAATTTGATGGTAGTGGCTGCCCAGTTTTGTGACTCTTGGGCTCAGAAGGAAGGTATGGGTTGGAACTAGTTGATCTTAAAGGCCCTTTCCAATCTAAACCATTCAGTGAGTTTATGATTCTAGGTGTTGTCACAGCTGCAAATCAAGTAAAACCAAGCCAAGTATCATGGCACTAACCAGCTAACTGATGATAAAGTCAATTTTAAGAATAGTGTCTTCTTTATTATTAAAAGAAGACTGTATTAGTATGCACAGGATAGTAAAACAAAGCTGTCTTTATTAAAAACTAAGCAAGGGTTTCTTGTTAAATTTAGACTAGATCAAGAGAGAGAGGGTTTCTGCCTATTCTCATTACATTATTTTACACTGGATGCATTTTTAACAATAATAGGACACCCTAGGAACAATGCAAAGAGCTGTCAGTGGTTTTCACTGAATGCTGTGACATTTCCAGAGTACTCTGAATGATTCAAATAATGAAGAAATGTAATAACTTCTGGACAAAACCCTTGTTGGAGAGCTACTAGCTGAATATTGCCTAAACACCTTTTGGGTGTTAAATGCCTAAGAAGGAAAGAAGAGAGGAGTGATTTTGCTACATTCGCACCCTGTCCAGCCAAGGACTGGATGAGATACATTTCCTTGAAGAAAAACAAAAGAAAAAAATATTAAAAGTAAAAGAAAAATCTCTTGCATCATAAATTCTGATGCATCATAACTTAATAGTGTTCATTCATGTCAGTCAGAATGTATTAAAACAACCCACTGCCATTAACAGCACAATATCCACCACTTCAGGAGGATTGCACTTCCCAAGAAAATTAAGGCCCCATCCAGCTTTACATGGATAAATCATTCTAAGAATCCAAAAGGCCTTCAATTGAATTACAGCAAATTTAAATATGTTTCTTCTTATTGTTTCTTAAAACCAAATACATTACACCTTTTGTGCATACTCAGAAAGTTATAAAGGCATGAGATAGATTTAAAGAATTGCAGCTGGTTTTCCTAGAGGCATGAATTTTCCACATCTGGATCAGCTCTTAAAGTTTTAAAATGACAGATTCCAAAGGAATTTAAACAGATTTTGGAGGACACCCCTGGAACCTGTGTATCTTTGTCTTCTCTAGGTCCTGTGTTCTAAGCCTCATTGGCAGACCTGTCCGTCTGCTCTCCAGGTTCTGAGTGTGGGGTGTAGGGCCCTTTGGACTGCAGTGCCATGGGCACAGCACATTGGCTTTCCTACTCCATGTTCCCACCGGAGCTGCATGCTCCTGTCCATCTCTGCAGCCGACCCCTGGGGTCTGAGCCAATCTCCACTTCTCTATTTTCTCACAAAGATAGAAAAATTTACTTTTGGGGGAAAATCCTCTGAACTAGACAGAGATGTTGCTTAGCTATGCACAGGCATTTACATTTGTATCGCCTTTCAAGAGGAAAAAAGACAATTCTGTTGGAGTAGCAGGGATAAAACAGCACTGTAGAGAGGTCACCAAGCCCAGCACGACACTCTGAGGCAGGCTCCCCAAAGTATGCATCACTCCTGCCAAGTTACATGTTGTTCCAGCCTGTTCTTAGCAGATCTCCAGTGGTGGATAATCCACGTGTCACAATGCAGGGCCCTGGTGGAGGATCCTTCCCTCACACCAATAATGGTCCTTTTTATTCTATTTTGGCAAACGCAGAAAAGGATTTCTTCTATCCCATAGATCAGGCTAATTCCCTTGCTTGGTTGGTTTCTGACAGTTGAGCTTTGAAGATGTCAAATAATTTTAGTCCTAGGAGAGTATTACGAGCTGTTCTCTGATGAGTACATCAGCAAGGACAACAATCTTATGGTTTTTAAATTGTTTCTCTTAGTCATAGGCTTAAAATAAAAATTAAAAGAGGCAGAATAAAACAATGCAAGCTTTAGACAAATGTAGAAGGAATGCTTAGACACTGTGAAAACCAAGGGAGAATGTAATTACAGACCACGTTTCACTGAGAGCATGACTCATTAGAGAAGACCAAAAAAATGCTTTAAACATATATATCTAACTGTTTGGCTAACAATAAAAGTGATAATTAAAAACAAGAACCCCAGACACTTTGGGACTCCTCAAATCCCTCAGATTTTTACATCCAGAAGTACAAATCAGGGCACATCCTCACGGAGTGTGCCAATTCCCCCAGCTGCCAGATGGCTGCTGCAGCTGCAGAGCGTCTGGACCTTGGACAAAACACACGTGTAGACCCAAGGGATGGTGGCAAACAGGAGTTTTTTGGGCATATGGTTGATGTTTGAGTGGTACATGAGCCCCATCAGGCTGGGCTGGATGGGAACAACCACATGCCCCAGCAATGCTGGGTGTGCCAGTAACCTCAGACAGCAGCCAAGGGAGGTACTTCCAGTTTAAACAGATTTGAAAAGGCCATTTCTGTCCCCAGTACACTCATCTGCACCTGTACAAGATTACCAGAAGCTCAGCATGTCACAGCACATCGTGCGTTCAATCACGGGGGTGGTTTGAGCGTGAGTTATCAGCAATGTATTGCCAAGATTGCAAGGAGCAGGATCATTCTAGACATGCACAAGGACACAGCAGCAGTGTGTTTTAGATTATGTTTTTGCCCAGCTTCCCAGCAATGGAAAAGAAAAGCAAAACATGACATTTTTTCACTGAAAAAGAGGTAAAACACTGGAACAGGCTGCTCAGTGCAATAGTGGAGTAGCAAGGCCAACAGGTGAGGCCAGCTTTAAGGTTCTATGATGCCTGTCTTTTGCTGAGGAAAGTGAAAGAAAAAGAAATCTGTTGATATCTTATCAGAGAACAGGTGTACTCCAACAGGATTTACATGGGCACCCACATACACAGAGATGTTGCCTAATGTGTGTAAATACAAGTATATAAAAATAGCTATGTGTATCGATTAACTCCCACAGCAGCTTAAACCTTCCAGCTATTAAAAACTCAAAAAAAGGCAGTCAACTTTCTTGAAAGTTTGAGGAAAAGCCACTTTTCAGATTTTATTATTCTTCTGCATTCAGTCTTAGAGCATTGCAGAAGTCTGAAGGCGTGCCTAGAGAGACATAATCATGCTGGTAAAACCTCAAGATGCTTTTGTGGAAACCTGTACTATGCTGTGTCCCTGATGTCCCATCATCCCATGAAGATAATGTCTCCATAATGTAATTGCAGCTGCATGATGTTGCCACTATTGCATTTTAGTAACACATGTTTAACTGTCTAATAGAATGAACAGGCGCACTGCAAAAAGCCATGGCACAGTAATTGTACTCGAGGCAATTTTCTTAAAAAAAAATTTGAAAAACCCCTGGAAACCTGATTTTACATAAGTTAATTGCAGAGGGGAAAAAATTTAATGGGAGGCATTAGAATTGTGCCACAGTTAAAACACAATAGTCAGCAAGGCAAATTATGGGTTGCTTTTAAAATTAATATCAAACACCAGTATGAAAAACTAAATACGTATATGTCTTGGCAGAAATTCAGCTCTTTTCTTAAACTCAAATGTACAGACTCATCTTTGGAGCGCATAACATATCCTTTGTGCCTTTGCCTAGCAACAAGCTGCCAGGGGCTGGATGCTCTCAGGAGGGACACTCCTATTACCCAGACCTACCATCTCTTCACATCTTCTGCTGGGTTTTATGAGAAGTCAGTCCTATTTCAGGTTTTCCCTACACCCATTCTGTCTGAAGTAATGGGTAAGGTGGGTAGGCTGCAGAGCTCTTAGATTAAACAGACTGGTGGTGAGCTGTATTCTGTCCCTAGACAGCTGTATTCATAGTTGCAGTCTCACATACGATGTTGATTGTGTTTACTGACAAAAGCTACCTTGTAAATGATGACCAGTGCAACTAATGGCTTTACCTCATTTATAGGACTGCACAAAGGCTTCAGACCCAGCCTTTGCTCTCATATTGCCAAAGGCTATAATTAAATTTTAATTGACAACCTGAATCCATCCAAGAGTTATTTCCTCATCTCACCCAAGGACTTGCAGGCTGTTGTTCCCTGTACCTGGCTTGCACTTGCTCAGAGCTGAAAACTGCTCACAGGAGCATTAGGGTTTTTATCAAGCTTAATTCAAGCCCTAGATCTAGAATAATGAGTAACACACCTAATCTTTGTCTGAATCAAAGGCTTTTCCATTTTATGTGATGGATTAGGATCCCTGACGATGGTGGCCATTCCCCATGAGAGGGCTCCCAGAAATCCACCATGCACCTGCACAAATGCCTCCTACAGCTCCAGTCTGAACAGAGAAACCCCTTGACTAGTGGTCTCTGACCCTGTTTGTCAACGATGAGGTTTGGTAAACTCTGTAAAGAGGGTACCTTTGCTCTTCCAGCCTGCACCTCAGCAGAAAAAGACCTTCTGCCAGAACCAAAGGCTACCTTTGCAGCTGGGGTTGGAAGCTGTGGAGTCTCCCCCAGAAAGGCGGTAAGGAAAGCACTGGCAGAGGAGAGCACACATGAAGATATTTGTCTCTGCAGGTGCTCACTTAACTGCATTTCCATTCTACACAAAACACTCTCCCAAACAAAACCACCCCAACAAGACCCCACAGCAATACAAACTTTAAATAAGTATTTTTTCCCCACACAGGCTGTGAAAGCCAATGGAACATTGTGATACAGGCAGTATATTTTCATTCTGGAAGCAGCCTGGTTCTCCCTCCTGACAGTACATATTAATTCCTACAAAAGACAACCAGCTAAGAAGGGAAATCCACAGCTACAGACTCTGTATAAACCGAAACAGAGAAAAGCTATTGTGGGCAAGGGAGATCAAACATACAAACTATACAGCAAGTATCAAATGTCTTTTTATTTTCATTTTAACACAAGCATTTTTATATGTTTTACTGCAGTTTTGGTTCATGTTCAGCACAGCAAAAGCTCAGTGCAGTATTTCCTCCAACTTTGACAAGATCTGGATCAACTCATAAAAATACAGGCTCTCTTTCCACTGCAGAATCACACAACCATGGAATGGGTCAGGTCGGAAGACACCACAGTGGGCTCGCCTGGCCTGAACTCCCTGCTCAAGCAGGGTCACCAGTAGCACTTTCCCATAAAAGATGCACAGTACACACAGGCATGACAAGCAAGGGGCTCACCCACACATCCACAACTTGGAAATCATGTTGGTAGCAGCTCCCTGCCCATGAGCGACTTCAGTTCAACCAACGAAAGTGTCTTCAAAGATGCATCAGGACGACTGCTCTGCACTGGCAGACTTGAGAATGCTGTCGTGCAGCCTGCATACACAGCTGTGCCCTGTACCACAGTACCACCCAATTAGGACATACATATTGGAATGGAGTAGGCAGTTTAACTCTCTTTCCAGGGCATGTTTCAGTATACGTACCAGGGAGATAACGCCTGGTTGTGCCAGGTTGTTTCTCAAATCACTAGCCCCATGAAAAAGTGTAATCAATTATGTTTGCATAAGTCTGCAGATCTTCTCCTTAACTGGGCTGTTGGCCTTTCCAGTAACACATAGGTGCTTTTCATAGCAAGTCTATAGTGAATTGTGTTTGAAGAGAATGGCTCTAGATATCCTTGAGCTTCTTACATCAAAGCAATCTGTATCTCTAAACCTGAGTAGATACACAGACAGACACAAAAAATGCTTTTTAAATCTTACTCCCCTTTTCCTAATTCAGTTGCATAGCAGAAGAACCTGTGCAAAAGTCTACGATTGTTTTCCAGAATCATACTTGGAAAGACTAACCCAAAGTATCCTCAAATGTACTGTCTACAGGCCTGATTTACCTTTGCTAAAAGCCTTTTGTTTCCTTTGAGTAATTTCTGAAGGCATGTTTCACTCTGCTCTTGATTTTTGGCTTCTAACTTGAGCTGGAAACTGGGAGCAGCTTTCTTGTTTCAGTGAAGGCTCCTCAGCACAGCAGAAATCTCAGGGCATCTGATGGCCTCGGCACAAAGCTGCTTTTTGCTCTGCCTATCTGCAGCCCACCTGAGGTGATGGCATGACAGGTCCTGCTGCAGGGAAAGCTTTGCACACCATGGCACAGCTCCATGCCAGATCTGCTCCCAGGAAAACTCTCCCCTGGCACAGAGGCAGCAGCTTCCCCCATAGCCTTCCCAAAAGGGCAGAAATACTAGACCTCAGCTCTCACTCAGTATTACCAATGGACAGTTTTATGACTTTCTTTGTTTGCAGCTGCTTAATCAAGGTTTAACTCATGATTCAATAGGGCCCCTTACTTTGATTACTCAGGAATTTTGTTAAAAACTTTGTGAAACACATAAGTTAAACACATCAGCCATTTTCAAATTCTCCCAAAGAATCAAAGCAGGTTAAAGAACTGCAATGTGCAGTTGGTTAATTTGTGCTGGTTTGGCTCTATGGGGCTGTGTTTTTTTCAAGCCTTGTGTAACTGTCCTTAATTGTGCTTTCAATTAATTTCCTGAATAGACAGTAATGCTGTCTACAGTGAGGAACACTGCTTAAAAGCAGAGCAAATAATTTCTTGGGATCATTACTACAACATGGTAACATAAGCATGTATTTTGTGCCCTGGGCAGAACAAACTGACTCAGAGCACTGACCAAAGATGCTCCTTCCTACTGCATTTGACAGATTTATTTTTAAAAAAAGAAAGAAAAAAAAAAAAAAAAAAGGAAAAAAAAGAAAAAACAAAAGAGGAGAAAATCTATTGTGGGATAGTCAGATAAACTGACAGGCAAGCTTTGTATATGCCTAGTGGATTAAATTTCCTTTAATAAACTGAAGCCATTTCAATAAAAATAATAGAATCCTAGATGTTGGTTTCCAACAACTCATCCCATATAAGAGTGCAGTTCCATTTTGCATTGTTTTCTCTATGACTTGTATGAACACCATCTAAAGGCAGGGTGCTGGGAGAACTTACATTCTGAACTCACCTTCAGACTTTGCCCTAAGGTTACCAAAAATTTTTTTAATTCCTGGGAAGTCACACTGATCCCATGTCTCAGTGAAAATGGCCATTCTGCCAGAAGAGAACAGGATGGATCTCTTTACATGCTAGCTCATACATATACCTCTTATTTTATCCATTTATATAGATGATTTCAAGACCCCACTAAAATTAATAAAGATGCATTTGACTATGTCTAGTGTGAAAAACAGTTAAGAACACTTTAGAAAATTAATGATTTTTGGAACCAGGATGTTAAAGTTCATCTTGGTGTCTAAACAGTGTGGTCTTTGAAACTACAAATGGATCTCACAGAAAGGTCTCAAACCTGAAATTTTCTGGAGTTTTAATACTGATTTCTTTAATACATTAAGTCAAAAATTATTTGGAACATATATGTAGTCAGAAACTAGCATCCCTCAAATTGGGACAATTAGAAATCTTAGTTTTTCTACAATATTTTCAGACAAGTGGTTTGGAAAACAGCCCCAGTTCTAAACTTTTCACACTTATGCCTAGGTGTGCTAGGTTTGGGAGAAATGTGCTTGTTGGAGGTAAATGACCAACGAGTAGCAATTAAGTATATCAGAGCAGTTTTGCTTCTCACACTTTGCAGTTCTGTAATGTCTATGCTCAAGATATTAATGTCTCACTTCCCGTACAGCCAGCACCATTGCAGAAGCATCTGCCGGGGAAATCTGACCATAATTGTTGACAATAATACCTGTCAATATTTACACCATAACATAAACCAAGGCTTACACCGTAACATAAACATGATGGCTGGGGCATGGTGCAGCCAGGCTAAGGATTCCACTTACAGATTTCTTTCTCATCTTCCTAATTCACTTTTATACATAACTGATATTAAAAAAAAATCCAGCATTTCTAAGCTAGGCTGAAATTCTGTGTTTTCCTTTCCTAAAAATGTGAAGGTGTTAATTTCAGTCTCGGTCATTTATTTTTTAACCTTTTCAAAATTGCTCTTCTGTATTTTGAGTCTATAGTTGCAATGCTTTTATAAAGGTCCTAAGACTGCCCAGTGTTGTGGTGTAAGTATCCATTACTCTTAAACACTACCATTAGAGTTTCTTTTCTGAAATAAAAAACAAATGCCTAGAGATGCAGCACACAACAGCATCCAACCACAGCTGCCCTGGCCTCAGAATTAGGACATTTCCTGCCTCTGTCATTGATTACCTCTGGTTTGTATATTAATGCTGCAGAAAAGCAATGGCAGAGAGAAAGATAAATTCATATCTCAATGTTCTTGCCTACTTAGCAAGTCACAAAAATGGTTTGGTGGTGCTCAAGAAGGAAATCCTCTGAAGGGACTAATGACCTCCTTTTGAATTATAACCCTTTTACAATCTGTCACACTGATTTAGGGCTTCACAGTTTGCCCTCCTGGCAGCCACTGCCCAGCAGTGATTCTCTACAGTCCTACAGCAGACATAGCTCTAGCCCAAAAGATGAAATTCTGCCTGCATCCACACCTTGAGCTCGGCCTTCCCTGGGCCTGGGGAGGCTGGCAGTGAATAAGAGCACAGGTATGCAGATGCAGGCACCTGGAGCCTGCTCCAAGCACAGGATGTAGCCCATGGTTAGTAACTGCAAGCTCCCTATCTAGGACTACCAACTTACCTCCTCTAAGGCCTAAGATTTAAAGTAAAGTTGCATCTTCACCCTGCAGACCAGAGGGACTTCAGGCTTATCAACACAATCTGGACATCCCTAAGATAGATGGGGAACAGCTCCATCCTCAGACCCTCAGGGAGCTGAATTAACCAGGGCTTAGATTTCAGGCAGACTCAGCAGCAGGATGCTCAGTGAAAGGATTTCTTTAGGTAGAGGCACAACTGTTGGTTTTAATCTCCAACTAAAGAGAGGGTTTAAAAATCACATTTGCAGATCTAAACCCCACTTATCTGTGGGTAATTCCCTCTACACCTCAGCATTTCAGTAACACTTGTCTGATGTTCAACTCCTTCACGTGAGTAATGGGAGCATTAAACAGAGATGTTGGCAGCACAGTTTGGCAATGGCAGAAACTGCCACAGCAAAGTTAAAAAAGTAAAATATGCATCTTAATGAGGCAGTTATCCTAAACTTACATCCCATGTAAGTTTCTACAAAGTCTCTATGAAAATAGATAGGAGTTAATTATAACAAATACCCTGCAAATACAAAAATGTTTATATATCCATAGGCTACATAACTGACATTATTATATTCTTGATATCTTTTGTATTTATTTTATGTACTACTAATTCCATGATCACTATACTCTAAGTCAGAGAAAATTATTCACAACTAGTGCAATCATCAAGATTTAATAAAAACACAAAAGACACTCAGCAAGTAAAAGTAGAAAAGTTAACAATGGGAAATAATTGCAAGTATAAGCACCTAGTGAAGTGAAAACATGGCAACAGTACTAATAAACTGGTTGTGTTGGAATTAGTTTTACACACTGCATCAAATATTTGGGGAAATAAAAGGAAGACAAAGCCAGATGGCGCTGCTTTCATCAGGTAACAGGTCTTGCAAGAAAAAGCCCTTGTGTATATATGTGCTATTTGAGCTAGGAACCGAAGAGAGAAACATTTGCAATGTCTTTCTGAAAGACTGCCAGTAAAACACCAGAAAATTTGTATTTTTACAGACAGCCCTCAGCATAATTACAGAGGGGAATGCAGACCACAGGCAGAATTAATGTATACAGGTTCTGCTGAGGCCACTCAACACTTCCAGGTGAAACAGATTTTAAAATTTCCTACCGTGCCATATTTACTGGTTTCAGTCCAGGCTAGTCTATAGGCTGAGTGTTCACCACATCCCAAATTTCTTTTAAAGTCAGCTTTAAAAGCAATGCCAAGGACTTCAACCAAGCCAACTGTGCTTCTCTGGTTCAACCACAAGCTACCAGACAAACTGTGAGTGGTGCTGCATGAAATTCAAGCAAAATTATCACAATAGTGATTTCTGGCCTTGAAATTCCATCTGGGCTTGAATTTCCTCTTACTATTTTAAACTGTGTGTCAGTAATAAACAGCAATCTGTGTTTGGTACCTAGCTGGTCTATCACAATGGGATTTGAAGTAGATACCACTTTAAATAATCCAGATCTAAAGATTTCATGTCGTTTCCTGAAAAATCAAACAAACAAATGTAAAGTTATACTGTCAAATTCCTAGCTTTTCAAAAAGCTTCTGTCTAAGAACCGGGAAAAAGAAAGGGATGTAAATTTATAATTATAAAATCATATATTGGAATATTATCAAGACAAAGAAACAACCAAAAAATGCTTAAAGGCCAATGAGCATAAGCCAGCCCTAAGTCACCTGGTCTGACCTCACAGCTTACCCTGCTTGAGCAAAATGTTAGGCTAGCTGACCTCCTGATATTTCTTTCAACCTGGATTATCCAGAGAATCTAGCAAAAACTTCCCAGAAATTCTGGAAAAAAAACCCTTAACTAGGAACTCTTTCTAGAGAAAAAAAACAGCCCCACTGCGTGCACACTTCAGACATGTGGGCTCCTCACATTGCACACATCAGTCACACTCATGAGCCTATTTTGCAGTATTTATGGGTACACACAATGCACATAAACTTATCCCATTGCACACTGTGGAGCCTGAACCCAGTTTTGAGAGCACAAAAACCCCAAAAGGGATCAGGCCCTGCAGCCCTGCAGAGGAGCTCTAAAGCCTTGATTGATGCTGTCAAACTGAGATAGCTGGTAAACATCACCTGGTTTNGATGGGGGGGGGCGGAAGGGGGTGTGTGGGTTTCGTTTGGGTTTTTTTGTTCAGGTTTTTTTGTTTTGTTTCTGTCTTTTTAGGATAGTAATATTAATAAAAGACACAACAAATGGGGAGGGGCTCCTCCTTGGCTGCTTTCTTCATGCCTTCCCACTGGGCCATTGCAGGGCAGGTGCTTGGGCTCTTGGGGACCTCAGCACTGCTGTCACCTGTGGAGCTGGGGCTCTACCTTGTGGGGAAATTGTCTCTTTTTCTTCCTTCTTCTCTACCTCTTCTCCCTGTACATCTTGAAAGCTTGGGACTACTCCTGAAAGCATGAGTCTGATACAAAAGAACCCTTCGAACAGCTCATTTATTTCCTTTTAACCCTTCCTCTTATTTTTTTTAATGCATTTCAATAGCATGCATTGTTCTAGGAATTACATTTGGGAGTAATTCCATACACAAAGGCTTTTTCATTTAACTAGATTAGCCTTTTCATTGAATCACCCTTTGCCAACAGTAGCTCTAGGGCTTGATTCTTCTCTTATTTACCAGTTTGCTGACAAGCTATGTGGGGACATACAATTCAGATTCATACCTGTACTGAAACCTGGCATTTTAAACGGGTGCATTCTTTACTCTGGTTTACAGATAGCCTCCTTCACTCCCTCTTCTAGACCACTGCTGCACCTCTGCACAACCCTGAAAAATACATTAGGTTTGATTTTTCTTTGAATTCCTTGTTTTGGGGTATATTACTGCAAATGGGTCATCTCTGACCTATCACTGCCTACACATTTGATGAAAAAAGTTTAAATTCACTTTTCAAAAGTAAACATTAAATCCTAGAGTTTGCACATAGATGTATTTAAATAATTCTCCATCCATTTGATATAATAAAATCTATTAAAATAATTTAGTGATGGTAAGAAAGTTCTGTTGGCTAGAATGAAACAATGACAACACAGTTTGGGAATGTAAATGCAACTGATTCTTGATCTCAGTCATTACCTAGATGAAGATCCAGCACCTCTGAAATGAACTACCAGTACATCCTCTAAAAATACACCACCACCTCTTAAACAGGTGTTGTTTGTGTATTTTGTAACAAACAGCTAAGTTAAGCAGCTTCAGGCAAATGTGATTTTCTGAGCAAGACATTTTACCAGCTAAGAGAAATCATTAACACACATCACAGTTTTATAAAAGACAATGCCCAAGACCAGGAGAACTTTCAGACCAGCCTCACCATGCCAAATTTGCAACTTTATATGCCATTTCATTTCAGCTCTACAATTTCCATGACAAATTTTGCAGAAAAAATACAACCTCTAACTGTACAAGTGTGCAAATATACACACATATATGCACTGTGGTTAAAAAAGATGCAGAGATTCTACTAGGACTTTTGAAAGGAGAAATTAATATATAGAAATAGACTAAGCTATGCAATTTCAGCCAGAAAGTGTAAAAGTTGTGAAGTCTTTAAGACAGAGGTTAAAAATCAGAGCTTTATTTCCTCCTATTGAGTCTCTTCTATCCAAACTCCTGACATCTCTTTCCTACTTTAAGTACAAGGCTGTAAGTAATTTCTCAGACAGCATTGGGTGGTAACACTCCCTGAAGCAGGAAAGGTGCATGAGTGTAAGCACACCCCAAAGCAGGCATTCCAGGAGGGAGTTAATAAAAAGCTTAAGCCAGGACTGCCAAATCTCCTCAGGAAGTGTGCACCAGGATTACAGAACAGTACAACCACCTGACAGGCTGTCATCATCATCTAAAAAATATGTAAAAAAGGGATAATCAGACTCTCCAGGGAAGAATGCCAATAATTTGTGCAAAGGGCCAGGCTGAGGGGTTGTCATGGGTTGCAGTGCAAAATGTAACCAGAAGTGTGTATTCTATCATCATCCATTGAAACTGGGGAGGGCAGAGGTAGGCAACCTTCTGTTAATAGGCCAAGTGTTAAGAAACCAGCAAGAGCAGTTTCTTTACCTCTTCCATGACCCATCCTCCCTCCAGGGAGAGATCTTCTGCTCATGGGCCATTGAGTCTCACTGATAAAATTACATCATCCCATTGGGAAATGCTCCATCCAGGGGGAGGAGCCAAGCCTCCATACCTGAATTAAAAACCTGAGATTTGGGACACCGAAGCAGCCTTTTCCACTGGACTCCCAAAGGCAGACTTGTCTTATCTGTCTCCTCTGGACCTTCGGCACAGGGCTGCACCTTTCTACAGGATCACTGCTTCAACAGAGCCACATCTGCCACTCCAGGAGGGCTGCAGCCACCATTTAATGGGACTGCTACCAACACCCTGAGCCACAGGGTGTCAGGTTGTATTCCAACTCTGTCAGTGCATTTGGTTTGTTTCTTTTTAATACTGCATGCTTGTTTTATTTTAATTCTCCTAATAAAGAAGTGTTATTCATATTCCCATATCTTTGTCTGAGAGCCCCTTAATTTCAAGATTATAGTAACTCAGAGGGAGGAGGTTTACATTCTTCATTCAAAGGGAGGCTCCTGCCTTCCTTAGCAGACAGCTGTCACTCAAACCAAGAAAGGGATCCCATGGCCATCTCTGAACATGAGGTTCGGAGTCAGACAACACACTGTCGTGACATGCCAGGCCCAGGCACAAGTCTCTGGTTTCCAGATGATTTGTGGCCATGCTGCAAATTTGTACTTCACGTTCAGATGAGACACCCATGAGCACTCCCAGCCACCTCCCTTCCAGAGGAGCCCAGGGTCATCAGGTCCCTCTTCTCCCTAAAATCAGCCCTGCCATGCACAGTCTTGCTGACATCTGCACTGCAGCCATGTCAGCTGCTCACCAAACAGCACCCAGCATTCCAGACTATGGAATATCTGTTTGTACAAGGCAGAATAGAGTAGCTGAGAGGCTGATCTGAGTGTACAACTGATGGGCTATGAACACAGCACATTGTACAGCAATGTGTGACTGCATGGAGGGCAGCAAGCCCAGGGGAAGTGAGTGCTATCACACAGAGAAGTCCTTTGTGTAATAGGTAGTACTTGCTCAAGAAAATTAACTACCTTACACTTCTAAATGCATCAAAAACTAATCCAAAAGAGTACTGGTAAATTGTATATCCTGGGTCAGAGCATTTTCACAAACTCCAGATGTCCTCATTTTAATGCTAAACCATTTGCATAGATGTTTCTGCTTATTTCTAGGTAGGAGCTTATTTATTTCCTTCTGGCACAAGTGCAGCACTGCTGGAAACCTCTTTCTCAGAAAGTCTGTTCCAAACACATGTGTGGCAAGCAAGGCAGCACATCTTAAGCAAAAAAATATATTTAATCATTGGCTTCAAGATTTTAAATCCAAAATGGATAAACGTGGTTGATGAAACTGATCTTCCCAATAACAGAAGCTGGAAATTTTCGTATGTGTTTCATGCACTAAGCCTATACCAGTTGCTTGTGAGCAAACAAAACCAAAATCACAGAATCATGGAATGTTTTGGGCTGTAAAGAACAACAAAGATCATCTTGTCACAACCCTCCTGCCACGGACAGGGAATCTTCCACTAATGTCTTTCCAGAATGTCTGGAAAATGTTCCAAAATTTCTTTCAAGGACCTACTGATTAGGAGGGAAGGGCACTTATTCCTGGCCTTGATCATTGGCTTTTCATGAATGCTCATAGTAAACAAAAACATTCAGGTCACTTTCAGGACTCTGATATTGACATCACTACTGATTACTGGGGCTGCCAGGCAGCCCTGCAGTTCAAGAGCATTTCACAGAAGTGCTGTCCTTTCTAAGTGTTTCCACATTTAGGCTCATTCTGTGCCTGTCATATAGTCAGCAGAGTGATTTTGAGGGGAAAAGCCCACAAAATGGTTAGTAATTGCTAACAGCTTGACAGCCTAATAGAGATCGGTAATTCCTTTCATAGCTGAGATGCAAAGATGCAGAGCAGTGGGGTTTTTTTTTTTTCAGTATTCCCATCCAGATTTCAATGGCTGCTCTGACAGTGGTCTCAAGGATTTTCTGTGCACCCTCCAGTATCTGGTCCACAAAACACTCACCAGAACTCAGGATTCAGCCCCCTGTGACAACACTTGCAGGCTCTCTTTTTGTAATTGACATGCAAACACCACCTACCTACCACAGAGTGTTGTCTTGTTTCATTCCATGGCTGCAGACTGATCATATCACCAGCCTGCATCTCTCTGACCACAGTTTGAGTCTGAGGCTATTTCCATGCAGGGAGCACAGGGTCTCCTCCTTAAGCAGCAAAAGACTTTTTTTCAGATTCAACCCATAGAACTAACTCAAAGGCTGGATAACAGGAAATTTTATCGTTTAAAAAATTACACTGGACTGACAAATGCAAAGTTTCAACAGAGAACTACTGTTTAGACCGTATATCTCACAAACACAAATTCAGCTGTTTCCCAGTTCCACTGAAATGACACCCATTTCCCATAGGATTCTACTCTCAGGTCTCCTTGGCACATGATTGTGCAGCACAAAGGGAGTTAGCACACAGGAGGAATCACTCAGCGCTATCACTGTCATGTCCAAAGAGCAGACCTCTCATTTCTAGGACTAAGGGTAGAATAATTTCACTAGAGCACATCAAACCTTTACAACTGCCAAACAAGGTTCTCAGAACACATTTGCAAAGAGGCACAGAAGATGAAAAAAAGGGTCATTAAAAATATAGCAGTATCTCTGAAAATGTCACTGAATGTTTGCAATCAGAGAGGGTTCTGACCAGGTTGTCCTGGGATACAAATGTAGCAACAATTATGGTTCATGCACATTTAATGACTGTTAAATGAACAGGTAATATATCTGAAAAAGGCTGGCCTAGTTGGGCATATTACTGAAGTTTAGCTACCACAAACACAAAAATTAAGGAAAGCAACGTGCCTTCTTAAGTCTTGGACTTGTTAAGAACAGTATAGTTTATACACATACATCTTTGCTATTGTAATACATTGTTTCTTCCATTTTCTGTGGACTGTAACAAACTTTATTGCTCTCTCTGAACTGTTGTTTCCTAGCCCACTGCAATAACAACTACTCAGCAACATCAGTGCAGATGAGCAGTTCAGGCTTTAAGAGAGATTACATATGGTGATATAAAACCCAATTACTTACATTTATTTTTTACATTTCTGCTCTTGCTGGCAGTTTTTTCTATGCTTCTAAGTGTTCCTCTGATGTCCCATCACCACCAAACCTGTATGTTGATTGGTTTTGTAGGTGCTCGTTGTCACAACACAGGTGGGAAGATAAGCATAGGGAGACAAAAATATATAGGACAATGGAGGGGGGAGAAGAATAATGATACTGAAACCCTAAAAACACTGACCAGAGAGCTCTTAAAAATCAAACTCTAGCCTTCCACTTTGTCAAAACAGACTTCTGAAATGAGCCCTTTGCATCCATTACCAACTCCCTATATACAGAATAACCCGCAGTGTGATTCCTGGCCAACAATGGGGACGGGGGCTCACCCGGGCTCGCTGGGCATGGCCCTGCCGCCGGGGCGGGCTCCGTTCCGCCGGGCCCGGCCCCGCGCGGAAACCTCCGCCTGCGGGCAGGGCGGGGCACACGCGGGAGAGGAGAGGAAAGGAGAGGAGAGGAAGGAGGCGGGGAGGAGCGGAGGAAGACGGCCCCGGCGGCGGGAGCGGCTCCGGGGCGCGGTGCGGGAAGGCCGGGCCGGCTCCGGGAACCGCGGCTCCGCGGAGAACCCTCCCCTCCGCCCCCGCCCGCGACAGCAGAGCCCCGGGCAGCCGCGATGGACTCTAGCAGCGAGACCCACGAGCTCAACGGGACGGCGGAGGGCGCGGAATCGGCGGCCGAGGAGCAGGTGAGGGCCGGGCCCGGTGGGGCGGGGGACGCGGCGCCCGCGTCCTTCCCGGCGCTGTGTCCATCCCGTGGTGGCCGTCCCGGGGCCGGGCCGGACGAGACTCCGCGAGGTGCGGTGGTGGTCGGTGCTGCTCGATTATTGCTGGGGTTTTACCTGCCTTCCACGCACACTCTGCGCCTTTCCTGCAGGGAGGCCGCTGCGCGGGTCCGTGTGCCCGGGCAGGGCCGAGCAGAGCATCCCCGGCAGCTACCGGCTCCCACACCGGTCGCCAAGGCCCTCCTCCCTCAGGACCCGCCCGCAGCTCGCCGCACCTGCCAGACTTTGCCCACCCAGCTTGGCCCTAGGAGAGGATATCCACGCAGAATAAGCAATTACAAAACTAGGAGGAATTACTGAAGTGGTTGCACTTGTATGGTTATTTTCCATGCAGTAATCAAAATAAAACAAGAATACCCAGCTTTTTCCTATTCCTGTGTCAAATCATGACCAGACATCCTCATTGGGAAGTATTCATTCTGCATTCTGTTTAAATATAAAGGACGTTTGCAGAGCATGCCACTTATCTGAAAAAAACAGATGGGTAAAGTTGCTAGTTCAGTGTCTTTTATCTTGTTTTGGAAAGGACTAAACTAAAGGCAGCTCTTACTCCAGCCTAAGTTTCCGCCACACAGAAACCACTGTACTAAACCCTTTTCTGTGTCAGTGGTAAAACCTTCTTGTTACAGACAGACTGGGTTGTGTAGCACATCTGTCATTCCTCCATCCCTCCCTTCCCGACAAACCAAGTCATGAAAATCAAACAAAGAAAAATAAAGATGTATTTTTAATAAATCCTGAAAATCCTACCTGAAGTGAATCAAGGCTGGGATATGCAGGTCAAACTGGTGGTCTGGAGTGGTTTCCTCTAAACCTCTGACTCCTCAGCAGTTCTATAATTTTCTTGATGTAGCTTTGTGATTACATCACAACTACTCTTGATGGGTTTTTTTTTCCCCAATGTGGTCTGCTCCAAGAATTTTTCAGTAACTTTCGTGTTTTACTTCATCTTCGGTTGCAAGCAACCCTTATTTTGTTACATCTTTCCCATCAAAACTCAAGTTCTCAGTGTGTGCCATATAAAGAACAAGTAGTGAGACATGCTATTCCATTATTTTAAATGTATACAGAAGCACTTTAGTGAACTTCATAAACACTTTTTAATTTTCTCACACACACACACACAGAGTCATGCACTGAGTTTTCTCACACACACTCATGCAGAGAGAGTATATGCAAGGTAAAACAGATAGGGACAGATTTTTCCAAAACCCATCTCTGAATAGAAGATACCTTAAAAAATCTGCCGGTGTTCACAACTCACGCAAACAAAAGAACACTCCAGCTCAGCAGCCACCTAAACCTGGAGAGACCATCTGCAGCTGCCTGAATCTTCTGTCTTGGAGTCAAATGTGTGTCTGCTTTGAGGAATGCTCACAGGCATTGGAACATGGGCCACCCTGGTTTCCTTCCCCTCCCAGTGTCTGTTCTCTCCTCAAAACAGACTCTCTTGCACATCTTCACCACAGACCACTGCCTTCTTCTACAGAAGAGCTGACATGAAATGCAGGTGTAGTTGTTACTTTCAAAGCAATCAGAGCATACAGATTTTAAAAAGACCAGTTAAGGTCTCAGTAGTTCTGAACAAGTGGTCACACAGTGGTTTGATGAGGTTTGTTTTTACTCCAACATTTATTTGAATACATTTTTTTAGCAGCTGTCAGGCTTTTAGAAGCAAGAAATTCCTTGCTTCTAGGATTGGGCTAGAATGGCACACCTCACTGACTAATGTGTGTAATTACTTCTGCCAGGTGTGTATCTCCTCTCTTCTTCAAAGGATCTGTTCAACAAATACAGATTGTAACTGTTTTTTCATCCATCTAATTGCTTTCTTTGTTCATGGTCTGTATTGAAACATTCTCCATCCACTGTGGTGTAAAATCCAGTTAAGTGTTTCCAAGATAACAGAATGTGCTAGATGAAGGAGTTAAAGAAGAGCTATAAAAAAGGTGAACAAGAATTGGATAGTAGAAATAAACAGCTTTAATCATGTTATTCCCAGAAATGCGTTGAAGTCTGTATATTAATTCAGAAGTAATTTGGAACATAAAAGTGATTTGAAACATGGCAGTTTCTTGGCATCATACTGCAAGTAACCAGCCTCTAGGAACTTGAAATTATTTTGCTGTATATAATCTGAAGTGGTATGTTCTCATTACTCATATTAAACTGAATTTGGAGTATTTGATATAGTCCAAATATTGATACTATTAGTGATAAGTTTTTGCTTGCATGTTTTTTAAGTAGCTAGAGTAAAAAAACAGTGTGTTCACCACACAAAATAGACAGTCCACAGCCCAGTTGTGAGAAATAATATTGTAAGACCAAATGACTGAAATGAATAGTAATAATACAAGGCAGAAAATATTATACAGAAGCAAACTTCCATTTAAATGTTGTGTGAACAAGTTTAAGTTACTCCTTCATTTCACAAAGATAGTCATGAGGTGTGCTGATTATTTTACAGTAATTTAATGAGTAGAAATATTCGAACTGGATCCTGGAACCAGTGCAGCTTTAGGAAAACAGTGCCTGGCCCTCAGCAGACTGTACTTTTTCCTTTTTTAATATTAACTTTTTTAGCTCTCATGAGTCAACATGATTGCCACGGTTTTTTTCTTATTAGTAGTCATACTTGCATTTTCTGTTTGTATGAAAGTGATTCTTCTTAAGCGCAAGGTATTGAAGCTGCTAGAAAATCATGATGTCTATGAAATACAAACACATGCTGAGTGTGTTTTGTTTTTTGTTTTTTGTTTTTTTTTTTTTGTATTTGCCTGCAACCACAGCATGTTGAGATGTGATTGCAAAGTTCTCATGAACTAGTTAGTGTTACACTGGGTTGGTACTTGGGTGAACATCTTCCCCCCTCTCCTCAAAATGAAATTTCCATGGGAAATTAAACTGATGATTCATTACAGAGCCAGGGATAGGGGGTTTTTCTCTCTTGAGTAAGCTGAACAAGTGATCTAATGTTTTTTTTTTGAAAGAAAAACCACAGAATATCTTCTGAGGAGTGTACAAAGGATCCATTAGAGTTAAGGAGGCCTTGAGGATGGTGAAGGGCCTGGAGGGGAAGCCTTGGTCTGTTCATCTGGAGAAGAGGAGGCTGAGGGGAGACTCACTGGGGTCGACTTCCTCTTGAGGGGCAGAGGAGGGGCACTGATGTCTTTTTGTGGTGACCAGTCACAGGACCTGAGGGAATGGCCTGAAGTTGTGTCAGGGGAGGGTCACGGTGGATCTTAAGGAAACGTTCTTCCCCCAGAGGGTGCTGGGCACTGCCCAGGCTCCACAGGGAATGAGCACAGCCATGAGGCTGCCAGAGCTCCAGGAGCATTTGGACAGCACTGCCAGGGATGCTTAGGGTGGGATTGTTGGGGTGTTTGTGCAGGAACAGAGGCTAGACTCCATGGTCCCTGTGGATCCCTTCCAACTCAGCCTATTCTGTGATTCTCTAATTATCCATTACATGACTGATATGGCTTAAAATATTTTTGTTGGAAGAATACTTTTTTAATTTGTAGAATATTTTACCTGTTTGTTTTTAGATCAGCAAGATCTCTGAGATGGAGGGGAAGTCTGACTTCAGAGTGGCCATATATGGCCCTTTGCAATTTCAGTGTGTAGGTGATGGAGATGTGGACAGAAATTCTGCAACTATAATGGTATTAAATACTAATGTAAAGTTGCTAGTTCAATCCTGTAACTGTAAGTTTCATCTTAGAAAAAAATAAAAGATCTGAAATAGTGTTCTATTTTAGTCTTGTATTATTTCTTCTATGTCTGATCCATCTCTTCCTTGATTTAATTGGATTTTTTTCCAAACAATTTCCCCTCAAAGATCTGGAAAAATTAGCCCTGTGGTATTTTTGTGAAAGATTATTACTTCAAAACCATAGTAAATTATTTCTTAAGCAAAATTGCTTTTTAGCATGTTTTTAACAGTTCTGATTGAGAAGAATATTGCAGAACACAGTAAAGAGCCGTCCCACTAAATTCAGTATGGCTCAGCTTTAGTTCTGCACAGTGACAGCTTCATTACTATGTAGCAAGTTTCCATTGTTTTATAATTCAGACTTACTCCTAAGCATGAGATTTTCAGGAAGCTTGCTCTGGGGCATTACAAACCCAGAGGTCAGTCTGGTCCATTCTCATTTTGAATCAAGGCTGTTGGCCCATAAAATTGCATAACTAACCCAAAATAGAAAAAAAACCTGCTGTAATCCTTACTATAACAATTTACTGTATTTAACAAAGATATTTTATTAAGTATTTCCATTTTCAATGCTGTTTCCTTCCTGTTGAATCACCAGGTAGGACTTAGATGTGACTCATGAAACTCAGCACCTAAGGACATTTGCTGCAGAGCCACTTGTATTTGCTTTTTAATAAATGTAACCAATAAATCCTTTCTGTATTTCAAAGGGACTCAGTTCTTCTGGGTGTACCATTGAAATGGGGAGTGAAGCAAAGCAGGGGCAAAGTCTGTACTAACACAGGAGACTGTGAACTAGTACCATGCAATCGTGGAGTGAAGGTTCCATCTCACAGAACCAAAACCGTGCCCATTTATGACGTGGCATTATAGCTTTATCCTTGCAGAGTGCAGTGCCCTGGGCAAGCAAACAGCCCCTGCTTCTGTGAGGAGACCCAGAGTGGTTCTGCCTGTGGGGACAGCACCATGTCTCTCTGAAAATTGGGTCTTCCATGGGATTCTTCCAGTCAGAGATGGAGCAAGAGGGAGAGGCTTTTCACTCTTGTCCTTTTGTCTAACTGTGCATAGACCAGCAGGGCAGTTTGTTGTGCCGAGAGGCTGAAGCTTTGCAGCACTGGGGACCTGAAGGCAGGCAGGGAATACTGCAGGGAGTGCAGTCCCAGCTGCACCTGGCTCTTACATGTGAATGCACGTGCTGGCTGTGTTCAAACTCCTTTGAAGACATGAACACAAGGGTTTAGTGTGTCTCTACCAAGGAATTTGAATGTTGAATGTGTGTGAGGAGGTGTTTTGATTGCACTGAGTCTGAAGCAGGTCACGTGCAATGCAGACTGCTCTTTTGCCAAGTGACACCTGCAGGAAGAGCCTTCCTTTACCTGCATCTTAGAAAATCTTCAGACATTTCACTGTCCCTCTCCATGGCCCCATGGGCGCTCACAGCACAGTGAGTGCTGTTTGGTGCTGTGGGCTGCACATGTTGCTGCATGCCTGGAATCTCCCTGAAACCATAAGGCCACATAACCAAGTGCTACTGTCATTTCTCTTGTACAGACTGTCACTCTCCTGCGGTTAAGGCAACATCTCTTCTTTCATTGCTTGTCTATATATTGCTGTGTAACACACAGTCTGATCTTAAAAAGTGCCCATGTAGAACTGACTGCATCAGCTTCAAAAGACAAGGCTAATTTGCTCTGTTTTTTGTTTTATGGTTTTCCAGCATCAGTCAGGAGACAGGAAGTGAATGTTTCTGGGGTTTTCGTGATTACAGGTAATTTATCCTGGTGAACGCAAGATCACAGGCTGAGGAAAACCTCTTACGTTTGCTGCTGCCCTCTGACAAGTTACACTCAGTCAAATATTTAGGCTTGTGATGGATGACAACGTGTCTGGTAAAATAGGTCAAGTTTGGTGTTTAAATGCTCTGGAAAAACTGCCAACATGTACAAGAATGTCTACCTTTTTTAAAAGGAGGCTTTTAGGTCTGGACTGTGGCAAGCCTGGCTTGGGAGTTGATCATGTTTAGAGCTGCTGAGGAGAGTAATTAGAGGGTGTCTTCTGCATTTGAACTAACTTGCAAAGCCAGACTTCTTTCACAGGATTTTCTGGCCAGCAGGAGGAACACATTTGGGCAGTAAAAAAGTCTCAAAGAAGTAGGTTTAAAGGAGTCAACTAGAATAAGCTTACTTTACATATATTTGTCTACTATTTTTGAAGTCTAGAAGTAAGAGCAGCAAGGTTAAAATTCCTAACTGGTTCAGAGACAGTGGGATAAAGGATCATTTACTCTTCCTTCCTCATGGAGTTGGGCAGCTAAGTCTAACCTACTTACCCTAACCTGCATCTAGTCCATGGAGAATTAGGCACCTCTGGGAGACAACCAGTCAAATTTCAAGTCAGGTCATGTGAATCATCATCTGGAAACACTCATATATTCATCCTGTTGGGTTAACTAGCCCTAGGTTTGCCCTGCAGTTGGTTTTTATTTTCCTGTTTATTTGCAGAGCAATTAAAAAAAAAAAAAAAAACAAAAAAACAAAACCTGGAAAACAACCCCAAACCAAAACCAGCTGATGTGAAAATGGGGAAAGAAAAGATTCCCTTGTAATTGGGTGATTCTTGGCAACAGCAGATTATATGATAGTTAAGGGGAGAAACATCTGTGTATTGGGTGTATGGATGGCCCTGGACAGTGGCATGGCAGAGGAAGGAGTAGCAAGGAAAGGAGGGCAAGCAAAGATCACGCAGTGGCCAACTTCACAACCATCCTTAAAATAAGACTCATGTAATGAAGGAACTTTTTGGATGTGTGATGAGAGAAAGTGAATTTAAAAAACATCTGTATTTTTAAGTGTGCCTTCAAGAGTAAATTAGTCACAACAACCTGCTGTTTGCTGAATTGTGTTACAGTGGTTTTTCCCTCCCAACTTATTCTCAGTGCAAATTTTTCAGCCTTTCCAGTCTTTCCGTTTCCAGGGTAGAAACATGCTGACTGTTTAGACTGATCCTATAGGCAAGCTGGAAAAAGTGCCAAAGGGCAGTAGAGGCAGGCATTGTTTTCTGCTCTCCTTCTGGAGGAGGAGGGTAACAGTGAGAAAGCTGCACAGAAAATCTCAGTACTGCTGTGACTCTGCCTGTGTGATCACAGGAATCATTTGATGGGCCAAGTGATGAGTCACTCACCACCAGTTAAGAGACATGAATAACCATTTTCCTCTCTGCTGGCTCCAGCACAGAACGTGGCAGTGGTTCCAAAGGAACAGACCCATCAACATCAACCACTACGCCAACAAGAAGAGCGCAGCTGAGAGCATGCTGGACATTGCCCTGCTGATGGCCAACGCCTCCCAGCTCAAAGCTGTCATGGAGCAAGGGCCCTCCTTTTCCTTCTACATCCCGCTGATCATTCTCATCAGTCTGTCGCTCACCCTGCAAGTTATGGTGGGGGTGCTCCTGATATTCCTTGGTAGGTATCAACAGCAAGAACCATTGACTTGTACTTTTCTTATAAGACGCAGCCTATGAGACGGTAAATAAACACACCCTTTGCTTTCAAAAAGCCTTTACCTCAGAACCAATTCAGGTTAGAATCATAGAATCATTTAGGCTGGAGAAGACCTCTAAGATCATCTAGTCCAAAAGTTAACCCAGCTCTGCCCTGTTCACCACTAAACCATGTACCATCACAATTGCATGTCTTTTAATTATCTCCAGAGGTGCTGACTCAACCACTTCCCTGGGCAGCCTGTTCCAATGCTTGACAACCCTTTCAGTGAAGAAATTTTTCCTAATATCCAAAAATACAGATTTTCTTTTGAAACCAAAGAAATACTGCAACAAAAGGAGGAAGGGCACTTTATGTAAAATCTTCAGTTTTTTATCAACTTCCTCCTACTCATTTGCCCATACTATGAATATTTTTTTCTCCAGAAAGCCTGAGGAGGAAGGAAGATTATGAAATATTGTAAAAGAAACATCAGTTGGCCAGACAGGATAATACACTCTGTCCAGTTTCATAATAATGTTTTTGGCAAGACCTGTTACTTAATCTTATGACTGAAATATATTTCTTCCACATCAGTCTTATAAGAAAATGTTGTGGATGTGAAACTCTGAAAAGGAAGTGAAAGTCAAAATGTCCATCTTCATGTTGGTCTTTATCTTGGCTGTGTTGCAATCATACCATTGCCCACCTGGAATAAATGACACCACAACTGGTAGGAAACAGCTGTGATATGGGATGCTAGTGATATGGGATCATTTATTCTGCTAGTGATATGGGATCATTTATTCTCATAACATTTTTCAGATCTCACCCTTTACCTCTAGGGAACTAGATAACTGACCTTGGGCCTAACATAAATGAAAAGGCAGAGTTCACACATGGCATTTAATGAGTTATGGGTGCCACCTTTGGCATTCCTGTCAATCTTTCATGCTCTCCTATCATAGCTGAAAAAACCATTCTGTTCAAGGAGAAAGTTTCTAGGGATCCAGGATACACATGACTTGTAATATTCACAGTTGATGTGGCTTCTTTCTTTCTTACAAAAGAGATGGAATACAGCTGTCTCTGCATTTGTTAAGAGTTGGTGCAAGAGCAGAATTCAGGTCTTGGCTCAGAAGAGATTTCAGAAGGGGACTGGAAAAAAACCAACCTGTTGATGCTGGGAGGTGTGGGAAGCGAGTAATGGAAAAAACAGCAAAATACTTTCATGTTCCTTAGTTGAAGGCATCTCCCTGGTTGTTTCAGCAGGCTTTGAGGCTGTAAACAACCTCCCTGTCTTTCTGTTGGGCAGTAATTTCTCAGTATATGATGAGATGCTGCTTTTTAATGCTTGTTTCTTTCGGACACTGCTAAAATGGTTTGAATTGCTGTCAATTTTTTGTCCCATTGGGGGTGACAGAGCCCTTGGCTTATGGTGATGCACTCTTGGAGCAGTGTTGTCCTGCTGAGATCAAAGACAGGAAGAAGACAGGAAATAGGACACAAAGGTATGAAGATACTGGCATCAGAGCAAGAACTTGCTTTACACAATGTGTATTTTATACTTTTTGGCTTGCAAGCATAGTTTCCTTCTGTCCAGCCTTGAAGTTCTATCTCTTTAAGCTCTCACACAGCCAAACAAAAGTCTGTGCCACCATACAGTTTCTTTCCTTGAGTCAGCATTTTTTTATTCTGGGAGCTACCAGTTCACACAGTTTCTACTTAGTATTAAAAGCTTTTCCTTTTCTAAAGAGCCTTTCAAAAAAACAATGTGAGAAATGTTCAGCACACTTGTCCTTGGAAGTGATTTGGTGACCTTAACTTTTTGGAAGAGAAGTGAAGAATGTTTTAAAATAGTTTCAGTGGCATGAAATCATAGTAATCCACTATAATAAAATACTTAAAGAATAACTGTTATTAAGAACATTTTCACACTCTCATCTTAAGTGCTGTCATTACAAAGATAGGATTACTGCAATTTTACTTCAAAATTTAGAGCTCGTCCTAAACTGAAAAATATTACTTGTCTTTTTTGGCTCTCCTTTGGACAAAGAGACAGCTCTGAAAGTGTCAGTTTGCCTTTCAGCATGATTGCTTTTAACTCACATAAGAGGTCAGGCCATTTTTGCCTTTCCATTTTAATCCAACTGTCTCAAATGTTCTTATTCCATGTTTCAGAACTAATGATTCAATTTTTTTTTTATTCTTCATTCACATGGCAGTACTGGAGTCCTTCCAGGTCCTGTTGGGGGGCCAAGCATCCACATGCCTCCAGATGCATTACAGATGTGTAAACTCATTTTAAGGTTGAACTATTACTGAACTTACATTTTTTCATGCCTGCATGGGTGTGCAGTAGCTTCTCAGGGCAGTTTGCCCACACTGTTCTTCAGTGCTTTGCCTGGCCTGTGGTGTTTAACTGTATGCTTTAGCAAACAGGACTTGAGCAGGCATCCAGAATTCCTTGAAACCGAAACAGCCTTTTTAGGGACCCCAGGTGAACCTGGCTGGTAGCACTTCAGCATCACGAGTGTGTTTCCTGACACGGTGCTGGAGAAAACCTGCCGACTAGCCCTTGCCAGGACTGCACTGAGTGGGGCCGCTCCCTGCCCAAGATGGGTCTGGGTAGCAGTAGAGCAGGGCTGCCAAGTTCAGCAGCAGCAAGGCTGCTCTCTACAGCACTGCAGCAGTCAATGTCGAGGTTTGGGATAAGAATCAGAGAAGGGTCTTCTGTATGGATTCCAAAGCAGTTCATTACTCCAGACAGTCCAGAGACAAAAGACAAAACGGGCCTGTGCAGTGATTTTTATGGAGGGGCGGTCTTAGAGGGTGAATACAAATCTCCACCCAATAGGGGAAGAAGTGGGGAGGAGCATTACAGGGGTTTACAAGGTATCAACCAATGAGGGACTTCATGGGAGGGGAATATGTCACATTGGCCAATGGGACATCGAGGATTAGGGGATTTCCAAAGGGGAGGTGCAATCAGGGATTGGTCCAAGGCAGGATTGACAGGGAAGGTTCAAGAACACGGGGCAGGGTAACAATCACTGGCAGGGAGGGGGGCGGAATAAAGGGCTGTTGCTTAGTAGATTGACAGCAGGGGTAGGAGGATACAAAGAACATTCTGCAAGGATGGGAGGGTACGACCCGTGTAAAACCGACAACGTGGGGGAAAACCAGGAACAAACCTTCGAAAGGAGAAAGCCTAAACTCTCACAACAAAAACCCACCGCAACAGTTTGCAACCACTTAACTGCTTCAACAAGGTGTATTGGTTCAGTGGTTCACTTCTGCAGTATGGAAGAGGGTGATGATGATGCAAGAATATAACAAGATTTATTTTGTGTGGTAGAGTCATAAGCTGTATGTCTATGTATATACCTGTCAGAAGGAGCTCTAGGTTTTATGTTGCTGTAAAAACTTTTCTGGTATAAACTTTCTCTCACAGGTTGTGTACATGCAGACACAAGCTCCAGTGATTTATGGTCTTGAGAACTTGGATTCTTAATAGACAAAACCCATTCTCAAAACATGTTCCAGAATTCATCAGCACTCGTTTCACCAGCATTAAAGGAATGTAGCCAAGGGTCTGAGCTGCCGGGCCCTTACTGCGGGAGAACAGAGGCAGGAAACTCTTGGGTTTTCACATAGTGTTTCTGTGGGCATGATAGTATTTGGTCAAAGTTGGACTTGATGATCTTGGATGTCTTTTCCAGCCTTAATGATTCTGTAATGTCAGGCAAGTGCCCTAGAGTTTTTGTTGTCTTAAACCAAAGCTGTTATCAGCCCAATGTACCTAATTTGTATGCTATCACAATGCCTGGAATTAAAGCTTATGCTATATTAATGCTATCTACCTTGTGTGAGCCTCCCTCACTCGCTTTAGCAGTTCAACCAAAAAACAGCTGCAAGAAACAAAGGAAAATGTTTACACAGCAGATGCTCTCTGTAGAAAGCACTGCAGCTACACTGCTCTGACTTCTCCCTCTGTTTAACAGATAGAGTGCCCTTGCTTTCTGAAAACAGATTCAGGGCAAAAGCAGGGAGTACAGGGAGGGGCACCAATACAGAAAAAAATCCAGATTTATAGAATTTAAAGATTTATAGCATTTTAACTAGGAAATTTAACTTCATCCTGTCAGGGCTTAAAGCTTCATGTATTCAAGACTGAAATAATTTTTAAATGCTTAAAGTCTGCAAAAAAGCTAGGCTTCAAAACATCAAGAACTCAAAAGATTTCTAGTGATGTTAGTGCATCCATTACTTCCCATGTATCTCCACAGAGATTAGATGCTAATTACTGGAAGTTAATAGGCTCCTTGTGGTTACAGACCTTCTCCTTAGCATTTTCACTGACACTGCAGAATCTGACTTCCCTTTTAAATATGACTGATCTAAAAAGCTTAACATAAGATAAATTCTCTAACTACAGCAATATGAAACCTTTTATTCTGGATTTTGAAATATATATATCATTAAACATATTTTTTCTCCTTTCTCTTTGAAGTAAAATATGACCTTAACAACCCTGCAAAACATGGAAAGCTGAATTTCCTCAACAACCTTGCAACTGGACTAGTATTCATTATAGTAGTTGTGAATATTTTTATCACTGCCTTTGGAGTGCAGAAACCAGTTGCTGAGTCAGCATCAAGACAGTAAGGACCAGGTGAGTGTGATCTCGTGCAGCATGAGGTAGCAGAGAATGACATCCAGGAATGCAGGGCACACTGGGGCGCTTCAGAAACAGCCGCAATCTGATCTGTACTGTTCAAGTTCTTGCAAACACCTGAGTTCACTTTCCATTAGTGCAAAAGCAGAAGCTGCTGGGAGCTGGTAATTTGTTACCATGTGTTTGTGAATGTGGAGTTCAAAAGTTGAGGGCACCACATGTGTCACCCATAGGAAGCGTAAGCATTGTCCTGGCCTAGCCACTCCTTTTCGTTACTGCTGACTGAGATAATAAGGAAAATAATGTTCTGCTTTCTCCAAATGGCTCTCCTTTTTAAAAAGAAGGTTTGCATCCAGTCTGTTACTTAACACTGAAGACAATCTGTTTCCAAGCAGCTGGGGCTGTTAAAACTGACATGTAACACTGCACATGCTGGAGCCTCTCAGTTCCTGTGCTTGCTCCAGATCAAGTGGCTCCTCTGTCCTCCACAGGACAGGGCCTTGCTCTGTGGGAGACAGCCCACAAAGATTAGCATTATCACCTCACATGTGGTGATTTAGTACAATGTTGTTTCTTTACCTGCACTTTCAGCTTTGTTCTTTACTTACACAGAAGGATAAATATAGGAATTGATGGGATCAAACTGGGTATCTTCCTATCATAGCTATGATGAGCAGTTTGGGAGGAGATAAACCTAGATTGTAGGCTTGTACTGCAAGAAGCAGCATGGTCAGCATTTGCCTTTAAAATAGCACTGCTCAGTCTGTGAGTGCCAACATGACTGGGCTGTGGCCCTTGATCTCCCAGATCTCAGCCCAGGGTCAGAGAACTCCTGAAGAAGGAATGACTGGGCTGACAGGCCATGGTGCACTCTGTACTACACAGACAGCCTGTGCATGTAATGTTACTGCTTTGTGCAAACTTCTGCAGGAAATCCTTTCTCCATGAGAAAGAAGATACCAGGCGTTTAAATCATTAATCTGTAGATTAATAGTGCAACAGAAATCTGTAACAAGAATGGGAGTCAAAGCAAAATTTATCAGTCAAAACAGCATGGGGGGGTAATCAGTGCAAAAAAATTAGGAAGATGAGGACCTACATTAATCTCAGAGTGTGGGTGGAATTTTCTGCTTTAACCAAAACCTGTCAAATTCTGGAAATGAAACAAGATTGTTTTATTGCATTTTCTTGCCGTAGTCACTACAAACAGACTAATAAATATTTAATTTTAACAGCAAAGAGCACATAGATTGTATGAGCTATTATCAGAAATACAGGTAGAATGATGACTTCAGCAGTACATGTTAAAACAGTACTGAAGCACTAACCCCAAAATTACACCAGCAAAGCCAGGAGAGCTGCATGAAGGATTATTGGAATTTTAGCTGCCTTCACAGGACGAAACACGCACAATACCAGGGACAGAGGCAGAGACAAGAATCTGAAATAGGCATAAGGAAGCTCAGAACAGAACCAGCAGCTGAGGGCTCTTGCCTCCATGCTCTCATACATGCAGTTTTTTAATTAAACAGCCAAATGTGGTGTCCAGAACCTATTTTCTTTTTTTTTTTTCTGCAGACTTGTTAAATGTGAAAGTTCTGTATTGCTTTGGAACACTAAGCTATTTTTTGCTCATTTGTACCCATTTCCCTTGCTAAAAACATCTGATCATCTGAATGTAACTTGAAAAATAAGTGGTTTTTTGTCTGTTGTCACAGTCTCCTCAAAACCCTGCGAGAAGTGGGTGACCACAATTTTCTGGCTTTACCTTCATTTTTATGCACTCTTTTCCACAAAAAAATTTAATTCCCCCTTTAAAGCAAATGTGTCATTTGCCGTAATTCCTGTATCACTAAAATATCAATATCTTTGTGTTTCAGAGACCTGGAGCATGCATTTTAGATGCCATTTGCAGTTGAGTCAGCCACACTGGACACAGTGGGGAAGGAAAAATAATTTGAAGAAGTTGGACATACCAAGCAGCTTTCTCAATCTTCCAACACTCTCATATACTTGAAATTATCCTATGTGTTAGTATTTAAACCGTTTGTCATCAAAGAAATAACTGATTTTGCCCCAAGGACATTATTTTTCTGGAATACTGGCATTTCAATTTCTGAGGAAGCTTAACTTTTTTTCAGAGAAGTGGCATAAACTCATGAAACAAGGAAAAGCATTTTGCAGGACTGTATCTGTATCATTTTACAGGACTGAATCTGGTAGCATTTTACAGGACTTTTCATTTTACATGCCTTCGGTTTTTGTGGTGATCTGTCATTTCCACCGTGGTAAGAAATGTCAAGCCTTTAATTCTGATGTGGTCACATTGTCCTTTATTTCACAGCTTGGCACTAAGCCCATGTACTCTGTAGCCCAGCAGGGCTCTTCCTTTGCAGCGTGTTAAGGTAGCCATGCCTTGTTTTTCTTTTTTTTCCACTCTAGCTAAAGCAAAGATGAGACAAACAGAAACAAGCAGCATTCTTTTGTCCAGTTTTTTTCACTGGTAATAATTTGTATTGTTTCTTCTGGACACACTTAAAATTTCCTATCCTTCATGCACACACACAAATAACCTAATTATTAATGGTTTCTTACCATGAACTGCTATTGTGTGTATTCTGTGCATTATATGTATTTATTTGAATCTTAGAGTTGTTTGGATTCAAGGGACCTTTAAAAGTCATCTTGTTCCACTCCCTTCCACTGTCCCAGGCAGCTCCAAGCCCCATCCAGCCTGGCCTGGGACACTTCCAGGGATCCAGGGGCAGCCACAGCTTCTCTGAGCACCCTGTGCCAGGGCCTCACCACCCTCATTGTAAAAGGTTCGTTCTTCTATCAGATTTCTGGAAACTCTATTAGAAGTGCCGGCTCAGCTGGTAAACTGGAGGATCCAGGTGAACTTTACCTGCTAAACTGGTACCAAGTGCCTGTCAGCAGCAATTCAAATGGCAAAATGAACTGAGTTTTTCTCTCTAGTTTCCTCTCTCTCTTCCCATCATTGATTGCTGGAGTTTTGTTACTTTTATGAGTTTATGGCTAAAAGAAAAAAAAAATATTTTTTTTTATTTTTAAATATATATAGAGATATAAATATCTTCTAGACTCTTACCTGCTGGCTCAGGGACTTAACACTTTTTCTAAGTACACTATTGCTATTAATGGTTTAGGTTACAAGAATTTCTTCCACAAAAACATTTTAGTCATTTTATTTCCAAAGTATCATACCTGCAATCATAAAAAACTGAGTTTTCTAGGTTGTACTTATATGTAGATGCAGATTTGTGTTAATCAATTTTCTTAGCATCAATTTTCAAATGCTCCCTTGTACATAAGAATAGAAGTTTGACTTCATGTGTCTTATCTCATTTACAGTTTTTATTACTGACCTTTCTCTTTGATTTTGTTCAAAGCCCATTAATGTACCGGACTTTCATGTATGTATTCTGTAAGAAAACAAATCAAACTTGTGTGATTAGTAATTGAATAGACATTCTTTTTTATTTCCTGATTTGTCTTTCATTGCTTCATTTCCATTGTAACATGTATTTAAATAGTATCCAGCAAACAGTGGTTTAATTGTGTGTGCTGTACTAATTTAAAAATAGCTCAAAACAAGTTCTGAATGAGACACACAGGACAACTTCCTGTGTTTGCTTTTTTACAAACCACCAACTGCTGTAGGACTCTTCATGGCCACTTGTGGCTGTCACACTTCTGATGCTGCTTCCCATGTCTTTTATTGTGATTAAGAATTGCAAAATATTCTCCGACATGAGATCTGTATTTTAAGTCTCTGAAGCCTTCAGAGTTTGTGTATTTTTTAGCAGACAGAAGCATCTGCAAGTTGGTTTCTAGTATAAGTAGTTTATCACAGGATTATTATTCTAAGTCAGGTGCTGCTTTAAAATCCTGGCAAGTATCTCTGAGGGGCAGCAAACAAATACATAGGTTTGACCATTCTTGGACTTGTTCTTTGGTTTGCTGTGCTTTTTCAGAGTTCTTGGTTGAAGGCAACTATCTCTTTTAAAAAGAGGTCATCAATAATGAAGTGAGATGAATTTTCCAGGCTGTGTGGGGAGCAGTTCGTGCCAGGTCAGCCGTTTGCTCCTGTTTCATAAGCTCTGGGCAGGGTGAGCACTGCTGATGGTCCTTCCCATTAGTCCCTTCAGCATCCAGAACAGCCTGGGCTGGGATTTTCAGCATAGCTGTGCTTACTGAAGCAGGTGACAACAACCATATTTACTGGAACTGACTCTAAGTATTTGTCTTCTAAACCAGGTCACTGCTGGAGCTTATTCTGATGCTGAGTCTTACATAAAATAGGCTGAAGCAGAAAACACCTTCCTGGTTTCTGTATCCCCTCAACTGCCACTCAGGTGTTTTAATTAACAACTCCTTGACCCTCAGTGAGTTTGCAGGTGACACTAAGGTTCCTGGGAGTATTGATCTGCTGTCGGGCAGGAAGGCTCCACAGTTTTATCTGGAGAGGCTGGATCCGAGACCAGAGGTCTGAGGTTGAACAAGGCCAAGTGCTGGGTCCTGTCCTTGGGTCACAATAGCCCCTGCAGCTCCAGGCTGAGCCAGAGGGGCTGGAAAGGGCCCATCAGGGAAGGCCCTGAGGGTGCTGGTGGCAGTGGTTGAACAGGAGCCCAGCGGGGCAAGAAGGACCAGGGCACCTTGGCCTGTTCCAGCCCTGGTGTGGCAGCAGGACCAGGGCAGTGCCCATCCCCTCTGCTGGGCACTACTAAGGCCCCACCTTGAATCTGGGGGTGAGTTTTGAGCCCCTCACAACAAGAAAGAACTTGAGGGTCTGGAGTGTGTCCAGAGAAGGGTACAGAGCTGGGAAAGGGGCTGAGGGAGCTGGGAAAGGGGCTCAGCCAGGAGAAAAGGAGGCTTGGGAGGGACCTTCAGTCTCTGTAGAACTCCTTGACAGGAGGGGACAACCAAGGTGGTTGGGCTCTGCTTCCAGAGAACAGGGACAGGAGGAGAGGGAACGGCCTCAGGCTGGGCAGGGGAGGCTCAGGGTGGACATTGGGAGGAATTGGACAGCACCAGTTCTGTGGGATATGGGGTTATAATAGTTAAAGTTGTTAAGGCTTATGCTCACCAGAAGGCACAGTGGCCGGCTGGATGGTTGGAAGTGGGGGAGTCAGAGATAGTTATGAGGTGTACAGCAGCACTGCAGCTGAGCCAGCCAATGGGTGCCCTTCTTCTGTTAAGTTTTGGTTTTGTCTGGTTGAAATTAAAAGTATAAAAGGGGGATGATTGCTACAATAAAATGATCTCCTTCAGAGGCATAAGGGAGTCCGTGTCTATTTGTTCCACATTGCTATACAGTTCCTGGAGCAGACAGTGTTTCTGATAAGCTCAAGAGGAGCTGAGCCCAGGTGCATTTCTCAGATCGTGATGCAGCCTGAAAAGGGGCTGGGGGAGGCACCACCACCAGGACTCCACCAGCCAGTGCAGGCAGCGGTCTTGCTGGAGCCCTTCAACAAAGGGTGATCAACAAAGCTGAACCAGAGACAGAAGCTGAGATGCCCCTAGAGAAAGAAGTAAACCGAAATAAATGAGAAGGCACTCCAGGAAGAGATAAATAACACCGTGGCTACAGTAGGCCTTAGAGCAGAGTTTCCATCAGAGGTTGGATTGCATTTAAGTGCTGCAGGGTGATGTGTCAGCTGTACCCAGAGTTTCACCCCTCTCCCCACCACTAATTATTCACATCCTGACATTTGAACGCATCCGGCAGCAGCAGGAGGGCAGAGGGGGCAGAAGCATGGGCAGAGCTGACCCAACAGCTCAAGCTGATTGAGAGCAGACAGCTCTTGGGCATGTCAGGAAGCAAACACACATTGTTGGAAGTATGTCCACAGCAAAGAGACTGACAGGAAAAAAATGAGGTGTATAAAGGCTGCAGCTGTTGGCAGGAATTTCTTGTTTTCACACCTATCGAAGTATTTTCGCTGTATGAAGTCACAGAGTCACAGAATCACTGAATCATTTAGGATGGAAGAGATCTCAAAGATCATTGAGTCCAGCCTTTGACTGGCTCTGCCTGTAAATGTCCCAACTCATCTTTGTTCCTTATGTTCTTAGTTCATGGTCATGCCAGTGGGAGGGTCACTGACATGTCATTGGAGGATAGGTTTTAAAACACAGAATACAATCTTTTCAAAATAATATCTAACCAATAATTATCCAGTTTCCTAATAGGGTGGTGACAAAACATTATCTGACCTCCTATTGGATGCTATGGGTTATTTTGAATTCACTTTTCTATTTCTCCACAGCCTGCTGAAGGTCTGTTTTCATGGTTCATTTTATCCCCTTGGGTTCTCATAATGAAATCTATATACTAACCTGGCTGTCTTCCCAAGAAGAGTGCCACAGCTCCCAGCCAGGAACAGAGACTTCTCCGTGGCTCCTCATCAGGCAAGTGAAGCTTTGTCAGAATTGGAGATGGCAAAAATTCAGGTTCCTTTTTCATTCAACCTCCTTCCGCATGTTTTCCACTCCTCTTTTTTCCAGTCATCCAGCCTAGAAGGTGCCCCACTGCCTTTTTAATGGTACAAGTTTTAACTAGTTGGGAGGTGACTGGTAAATATAGTGCCCTGCTAGGAAGCACCATACCAGGACTACTGAAACATTGCAAAACATTTTCACCGGTGCCAAAAATATTTGAGTATAAACCAGTTTCATCACCACCCAACATTACCACAGATTTCTGTCATGACAGATGAAAATAATCTAAACTGTTGGGAATGCCTTATGTTTCAGATTTGTTTTGGACTTGTGGAAGATATGGAGGGAGACAGCTGTGTATCTTTATCTTGAAAGATGAGTTATTTTTTTCTGTGTCAGAAAACATGATTCACCAGGCATGCCAGGGAGAGCATCGCTCAGGAAAGCAATGACTGTATCCCCTCAGGCCTCTCCATCCCTTGGAGAGTTTCAAATCTTGGGAATGTGACTTGGGAACCTGACTGAACTTCACAAACTGTGTGAAGTGCACTAACTGGGGAGCATTGGGAGCAAGCCACAACATGCCTGTGTGGGTCAGTGTTCTCCTTCATACTCCCTAAAAATTCTTTCTTCTCCATGCTGATAAAAAAACAGGTTTGAAAGCCCCACATCCCACAGCTGCACTGGTAAGACTCCTCACAGCATTTTGAATGGACCCTGGTTATCACACAGAGGTCCTGCTATCTTCAGACCTGATGTCACTGTTAATATTTTCCTTAATTTGCACATCCTCTTCACTTTCAGACACAGGGTGTGATGGAATGAGTCTTGTTCACCTTTCCAGAGTCAGGACCAGCCTAGACTCATCCAGGGCTGAATTTCATCCAGCTCTGAATGAGGAATTTACTTCCTACTTATTTTCTTATTGACTCTGAGCTCATCAAGGTGAGTTTCACTTGTATCTCACAGGGCTCCTGGCCTGGGAATACCCTGAAAGATATAATTGCAACTCTTTCAGAGAAAACTGCTATCCAAGTTATTGCTATTAATAATTATTACTATTTTCTGCTATAATTGTACCTGTTATATCTGGACTTTGAATTTTGTTCCAACCTGATGTAAATTATCTTCCCACCTCCTGACAGAACAGCATTCTTCCAGAGCAGAGTAAAGTAGCCATGACAAATTGACTGTGAGCCAGCTCCAGAGGCACAAGTGAAGCAAAATCCGGGTGTATGCAAACATTATGGATCAGGAATACTTAAGAGGCACGGGCATCATCCTCTTTCCAACTTCCACTAGGAGCTTTTAAAATTAATTAGCTCAGAGCCCACAGAGGACAAATAACGTCAGTTCTCTGCGTTCCTGCTGTGGCAGAGCTTTCAGCAGGGAGCAGCACTGCCCATCCTGGCCATCCCTGGAGCTGGCGGGGCTGGGAGTGAGGCACCACTGGATGGTACAGAGTCCCTATGGACAGCACCCGCAGGGCTGGAGCACTGGGAGACCCCCAGAGTAGCTAAGAGCAGGGCTTAAAAGGCAAAACAAAGCCAAGTGAGTGTGATGAAATATTTTGCTACAGAAAGAGAGGATTTGCTGTTAATCATGCCGTGAGGACATGTCTCACCTGTGATTTCTCCAGGCTTCAGGTGCAGTGGTACTCTGGGTGCTGGCACCTGACTTCACTTGTTACCAGTTCATGAAGCACTGACTGGGTCTGAAAGGTTTTTGCTTTACTAGACATAATGTTATTAAACATTTATCAACAGCACCATGGCAGAAAGCTTTTCCTTGTGACCACAGTGTATATTGGCCTGTGCTCCAAAATAGAATGGGCAGCTCAGAATTCACCCAAAATGCTCTTTTATGCCAAAGCATGGTACTGAATTAACTGGAGCAGTGTTGCTGCATACCTGTCTCATCTCCTGTTTCTGATTTCCTTCCATTTGGCCCTAATAACACCCCTATGAAGCAGGTGAGATGAAGATAGAAAGAAAATTATCCCCTCCCTGATTCCTATAGGTTTGTAGTTTCATCAGGCTGTTGTTTCAGTCCCATCCAAACCTTGGTGATGCCCCTGATGCTCTGCTCTGGTCCCTTCACCTAGCACAAGGCTGCTTCTGCAGAGGCAGAGGGTTGGGGCATGCTGCCCAGCACAGACACCAGCACAAGCACAGCCTCTGACCAACACAGCTGCTTCTCTCCCCAAGGGCCACAAACCAGTGGGAAATGGAGTCCAGCTCCTACTCATCAGGGAGTCAGTCTACAGAAGGGCACAGGATGGAAAGGATCTCTCCTCCTGATGAAGCTGTCTCAGAGATCCTCCTCCATGACCACCCAGGCCCTGTTCAACAGAATCTAGTGCCAAGCTCTGGGGCTCCTCTTGCCGCCAAAGAGAGTCTTGCAGTAGCAGATGCCATCCTGGCTATGGGTTAGTGACTCCACCTAAGTTGTGTCAGGGGAGATTTAGATTTGATATTAGGAAATACTTCTTCACAGAAAGGGCTGCCCAGCCCTGGCAGAGGCTTCCCCGGGCAGTGGTGAAGTCACCATTCCTGGAAGTGTTTAAAAAACATGTGGATGCGGCACTTCAGGTTTAGTGGTGAATATGGTGGTGGTGCCAGATCAGCACTTAATTATCTTAAGAGATCTTTTCCAGCCTTAACAATTCTGTGATCCAATGATTCTCCTGCTACAGCAACAAGTTGCTTTGGTGGGATTCTTAACACTGGTCATAGAGGCACCCAGACCAGCAGTTCCCCTTATCCAAAGGAACAGGCCAGTAACAAGTGTCTACATGGTTTTCCTTACATGAAGGCCCTTTTCGGGTGGTTAAAGTAGCACTTAAAATGAACTGTGTGTCAAAGTCCCTTTACAGCAAGCACCAGTGCGCCTCCAAGGCTTCATGGGCAGTGACCCTTGGAACTTCCAAAATGACACAAAATCAAGGATAAACCAAAGACACCCAGTCTTTGAACTGATGAGTCCTGTTTAACTCCAGATCCCTAAACAAGCTAAGGAGGAGAAAATGTTAAAAATCCTGGTGCAAATACCCAGAAAAACTTAACCATAAGAGGCCAGAGCCCAGAAGGGGTCGACTGGCAGCCACGGGAGGGCAACAACAAAGAGGTCATTCTGCAAGAAAGAGCAGTGCATTAACTACAAGAAAAACAGCAGCATTCTTCTCTCAGACTTTATTTCAATTTAATTGCCAGCTTTACCCCGTTAAAAAAAGAAATACATTAATTTCTATAGGGTTCAAGATAATGTACATTCAGAGAAATTACTACAGGACACAGGCCCTGTGAAGTGCAGCAAACTGATTCTTGGCAGCACAGCCAAGGCATGGCATAACATGGAGTAGCATCTGTGCACACAAAATGGCAGGGAAAAGCATCCACAACAGCAAATTTTGACCAAATATGTTTTCAATTTATTACAGTATGAGAAAAATAATGACAAATGAAAGAAGCAAAAAGAATAACTTTGCCTTGGCAAAGGCATTTTAAACTACAAACTCCGTCCAGCAGCTGTAAAGCAGCCCAGTGCATCCCAGAATGAATCATCACTTCATTCCAACTCCAGCTCATCAGGCACATCATCCTTCACCAAGTCCTTTAAAAAGCAGTCTGGCTTTAAATGGAATTGTGCAAATTCTTTGTTGGATCTATCACTTTGCTTCCCAGCTCTCTGCACACAGACAGTCCTGTCACTTGGCCTTAACCATTTCCATGGCTCAGGCCAGTACCTGCTTAGCTCCTGTACAATTCCTGCCTGCAGCATAGGAGCCACAGAGTTCACAAGGATGGCCTCCACCCTCGGCATGGAACCACCGCAACCCAGCCAGGACAACCTCCCTGCACAAAGGGTGAAGCACGTTTATAAATCAATACCAGCACAGTTTCAGCAGCAAAGGCCAAGCTATTCTTGACTTGCCAAGGAAACTGGAATTCTGCAGCTAAAATAGCTTCATCCAAGACCCTGCTTCGTTTATTCCCAAGTCCATAATACTGTTTGCCCAGACAGACCTGACTCCCATACACATGCCCATGTGCTTCCTCCAGGAGCTGAAAATGGAATTATCACTGTCCATATTTGCTGCATAGATGTGCTTGCAGAGAAGCAAGCTCCTGAAAGAAAAATATTCCAAGAAAAAGAATGTCTCCCAGCCTATGCACATGCCGATTTTATAGGTAGCCTGACGTTCGCTGTTCAAATTAATAACTGGCACTAATAATGGAATTTTTTAGGTCCTTTAACACTAGGATGAACTAAGACTCACTTTTTCTTTCTCCTTCCAGCTCTAACCCTTGGCATAGCTCATTCTGGATCATTTCTTTTCCCTGAGAGAAATCCTCCTCTCAAGCAACCTCAGGAAGGGAGGAAATACAGCCCTAGCCAGAGTAAACTTTCCTGTACCATACTGGGAAAGAATTCTTCTCTGTGAGAAAAATTCCTTCTTCTCACAGAGAAAAATCTTCTTCCCTCAGCCCTGGCACAGGTTGCCCAGAGAAGCTGTTGCTGCCCCATCCCTGGAAGTGTCCTTTGGAAGTGTCTTTTGGAAGCTCTCTAGTAGTTTAGTATCTTTCTTATATTGTGGAGCCCAAACTGCCCCCAGCACTTGAGGTGAGGCTGTCCCAGTGCAGAGCAGAGGGGAACAATCCCTTCCTTGGCTCGACTGGCCATGCTGGGCCTGGTGTCCCCCAGGACAGGAATGTCCCCCCTGGCTGCCAGGGCACTGCTGACTCATATCCAATTTTCCATCCACCAGGATTCCCAGGTCCCTTTGCAAGGTGCTGCTCTCCAGCATCTAATTCCCCAGCCTGTCCTTACACCCAGGGTCACCCCATCCCAGATGTACAATCTGGCACTTTCCCTTGTTGGACTTCACTTGGTTGGTGACTGCCTGGCCCTCCAATTTGTCCAGGTCTCTCTGCAGAGCCTCCCTTCACTTCACTGGGAAAGGGAAAGCTAAATTAGTCTGGAACATTTTCTTGGCAGTCTGAAGTGCTTCAGGTCAGACATTCCACTCCCTGGAATACTCTATGGGCTGGGAACCAGCCTGCCCCAGCTCCAGGGCATTCAAACCAGGGCCAGCAGCTGAGTGTGACTGGGAACAAGGCAGGCTAGGATGAGGCACCAACAGGGAATCAGAAGACACAGTGAATACAAGGCACACAAAAAGGGAACTGGCTCCCATAAACTTTTCACAGGTGCCAGTGCCCACCTGAGCTCAGGCAGTGACTATAAAGGATCTAGACAAAACAGACAGTTCCGAGACAGAGATCCATTTCTTAGTAAGGCTTTGAGTGCCTGTTTAAGTTCTTTTCTTAAATTAATTCTCACAAAAGACAGGCCAGAGTTCTTCAAACAGTTGTGATCCTTCATTCTAGTATAGAAAACACATATGAAAACATGGCTTCAGACCCATGCTCACTTAAGAGATAATTTTAAAGCTTGTAATAAAAATATTTTTTATACAAATGATAAATACTTTAAGCATTTACAAAAATAAACGGTCCATTCCCATAAAGAAGGACATTTATAGCTGAAATTCTGAATACATCTGGAGGCAAGGCAATTATTGATGAAGCTAGTTAATAAAATCTTTGGTATGAGTACAGGACATTTTTATGCACCGTTGGCTTCCTTTGGCTGGTGTAATGTATAGACAAGCGAAGAGACAGCTTTTCCTTAATTTCTTGACATGTCTTCCAAATACAACATACAAATATTTCTAACATGTCTTCCTATGATAACAGGAGAAAAGCCCAAGATTCTCCTGGCTCTTCCTAAGACTTGTGTTTCTAAAACAGAAGGATGAAAGGAAAAAGAGAAAGTGAACACAGTTAAATTTCATTTTAGCTAGGACGCAGCAAAAAATAAAAACCAACTGAAAATAACTCTAGAGGAAAGCCCATTTCATTCAATTTGTGGAAATCAACTGCCAAGAGAGGTGAACAAGGAATCTGTTCAGATTCATTTCTTCAAGTTCAGACAGGAAGAGGAAATTGGTCAGTTAGGGAAAGGGCTGCTTCACATCTGAGCACAGCACTGAATGGTGTGGAGCAGGTGACTGTCAGGTGGCAGGCAGAGCCAACATCCTGAGCCAGCAGCACAGGGACAGCTGTAGCTGCTGGGACTCAGCAAATCCAGCCAGCATCCCCCAGCCTTGGCACAGGCCAGGCTTCCATCAGCTCCCAAGGGGTGTGGGAGCCAGAAGGTTTTGGGTCTGTCTCATGACTGCTGGGAATCACGACCCATTGCTATAGCAACAGGAGCTCACATAACTACTGTCTTTAAAAAGAGCTCCTATTTGCAGCATCTTCTTTAGGCAGAATATCCATTATTTATACCTCAGCATGTCTGCTGCGCAATTTGTATCCGGGGCTCATTAATCAATGATGACACCGTGACCCACCCTGTGAGAGAGCCTTGTCAGATGAGGAGCCCAGCTCGTTCCATCCCTGCTGAGGGAACACAGCCAGGAGAAGCCCCTGAGCAGCTCACCTGAGTTACAGCAGTACCAGAACAGGGCCAGTCCTGCAGCCACGCTGAAACACGCCAGGAAAAACACTGGGCCTACAGAAAACAGCAAGGAAACACATTGTGACAGAGCAGGGCAGCAGAAGTTCAGCTCAGTTCATAAATCACCAGTTGCTATCAGCATGCATAATTAAGCATATTCAAATGAAGCTAACATATTCACAATTCTGTATGTTCTGTAGCTAATGTACTGTGAAGCACATTTACTAGACTGCAATTAATTTTTACCACAGTTGCTTTGCCACCATTCCCTGTTCCCCTCTGCTCATCTAGCTACAGCCTATGGTATTTAAGGAAAAGTTTCCAAACCAAATCTCCTGGAAACTGCCTGCCTGGAATTACACACAGTTTAATGGTGATGTTCAGTACTGATGTTCAATAAGCCCTTCTAATTCATACTTATCCACTGACAAAACAGCATAAACATTTATATCTGCTTCTTTATTACCTAATACTCTATTTGTATTTACTATCTCACTAGAAACAAAGATACAATTAAACTACTCCTCTATTTGTAGATACAATGAAGCTACCCTATCAATTTAAGGACAGTGTACTGTTTCAACAAATTCCTGGAGCCTACTGTGAGGACAAGGACACTGGACAGAACAGCAAAGGAGCAAGGATGTGGTTGCTCCTTGGCATGTAACCTCCCAAGGAGGGTGGCTAGTGGCCAAACAATCTCTAGCCTGAGGCCGGCTCAGAAAAAAAAAAAAAGTAATAAGTAAAAATAAAATATTACTTCATTTTCTTATTTCTAAGCACTTTCTCTGTATGCTGCAGACAGCAACAGCAATGTGAAAAGTCTGAACAGCAATTTGGTTCAATATTCAGAGAAACATCACCACCACAGACAAAAATATACATCGAGTTAAGCAGTGTTTCTGCTACTTATTTCAGTTTTCTCTCAGGAGACTGCAAAAAAGGCATATTTCATAGAAGGTGTTTTGAATCTCTCATTATTGTATCTAAATCTCTAAACAAAATATTGAACTTAAATGATAAAATAGTGCATTATAAATTGTGACAACTCTTCATCTTTATTTCAGAACTTCCTTTTCGAAATATCCTACCATGAAAAAAATATTTGTCTCTGTAATCTGGCATTGAACAGAGGAAGGTGAAAATAATTAATATGTTTTCCTAAGGAAAATACATTCAAGCTTTTCCTTCCATCCTGCCATTGCTTTCAAATGATTCATAGTTAAGTTGAAAGCTTAAAAAAAATTGAAATAAAATTGAAAATCAGAACAAAAAGTTATTGATGGCCTTATGCCAAATGAATAGGCTTTACTGTTCAGGCATTGAAGAAATCACAGGAAATTAGGAGTTTAGCTGTAACAATGTAAGTAATACCATTGTAAATACTGATTAAACTCTAGTATCTTCAATTTCCTGGCACTGGTTTCCTCAACATTAGCTCAGTATATTTTCCTCCATTAATTCTAGTTAACTTGTGACAGTAAGACATCATAAGCCAAAGTAGTTGGTATATGAAGTGCAAATTACATGATAAATTGCATCATAATCTGCAAAGCAATTCCATCCGGTGACACTGTATGATTTATTTACCCCTGTCATTTAGCATATATTGCTCCTTGTCAGTGTCTATCTCTGTGGGATCTGAGGTTTCTAGAAATAAAAGCAACACATGAAAAGTTAGTACTCAGCTCAAGCACACAAACAAACATAATCAGCACATGCAATATGGTACAATACAACACATTTCAGAAAAATATCCAATATTGACATAAAGTATTAACCCCTCCAATGGTAAATGATTGCTAGAGTTAGAGCTGGACTGACCAGAAGATGTAGGCATCTGAATGCAACTACAAAGAGCTGCAGCCCCACCTCTGATCTGCTTAAGCACTGACCACACAAATAACATTACACTTGTTTCCCAAGTTAGAAAAGCAGGAGATAATCCTTCACAATACCAGCAATTTTCATAGCAATACATACAAACTCTTTGTTAATAGATGCACTAATCTGAAAACACCTCTATAATTTAATGTAACACCATTCTTTGTTCCTGAGCAAATCTCTGGGCATTGATGTATTTAGCAAGTAAAGTACATTGAAAAGGAACTTCTTGGTGAGATTATTTACTAAATGCAGGTCTCAGCTGAAGATATGCCCAGCTTCTTTAAAACTCTGTAGGTTCTACATGCTAGCATTTGGCACAGGTAATTCTGGCCTCTATCTTTTTGCAAATTCTAGTAGAAAAGAAGTTTGGCCTTAGGACAAGGTGTTCAGTAGTTTCCAGTCTGGGCAGAAAGACCCTTTCAGAGCTGCCTTTGCCACACAGATGTGGAGATCACGCTGTCTACAGAAGGGACGTGCACAGCTGTCACCAGACATGGTAGAGGAGTGACTTTCTGTAACACATCAATCTGCAACAATGTTTTAGCCAAACCTTTCTGCAGTCACAGAATCATAAAGGCTGGAAAAGACCTCTACAATCACCAACTCCAACTGTTAAAGGGTTAGGAGGGTTAAAAAAGGAAAGGAAAAAAAGTAAGAGCTCTGAATCTGGCTGTCAATAGGAAAGGATTTAAGACTGATCGGTTTCAACTGCTCTCCTTCTTTTACATGACACCAGGATCTAGAAGTGCCTTGAAAACGGCCCTGTCTATCCAGGCAGCGACAGGGGAACATCCATCTCTCCTGCTAAGGATATCCCTCTCCGTGGGGGAATAGGGCATGGCCCTGGAGCAGGACAAAAGCCTCCGGAGCCCTTTGCTGTGAAGCCTGAGAGTCACCAGTGCAGTAAGGATTGCTGCAAAGCCTCCATGAGCACAGTGTGCCCCTACCAGTCTCACTCAGCCTGCCCTTCGAGGTGCTGATGTCCTCCATAGGAATTCCAGCCAGGGAATCCTCATACAAATCTCAGAGAGCGCAGACAAAATCTCTGCCACTTCTGTCGCTGCATGAGGCTGATCCGAGCCTTTATCCTTTTAGTCTATGTCAGCATGGAGAGAAATAAAAACATTTTTCCAAGGGAGTCCCTTGGAAACTCCCGTTGGCTTCAACAGCTCTGAGGCTGCCCACACCGTGTGCCTTACCCCCCCTCTAGTGGGAATGTTCAGACATTACCAGACACTTCACCGGCAATTTACACTTCAGGCAAAGAAATTTTGTCCTAGCACAAATTTTGAAGGTGTCTTCAAAGTGAAAAAGAAATATTTGAAAGGATTTCCTATGCTGAAAGAATCTGTCCTATGTATAGCTGTATGTAATCTCTTACAGAACTCTGTCCTGGCCATGGTTCATCCATGTCCTCATCAATAATTTCTCCAGCTGTTTGCAATGCTACTTGTTTCAGCTCAGCTTGCATTTAGAAGAAAATCCCCATGTTGGGGATTCTTCTCTTTCTTCACATTTACATATTCTAGTGGCAGTTCTGTAAACTCTTTGTGCTAAATTTAACAACTATTGCTAAAAGCATTATAGAATGATAGCATGGTTTGACTTGGAAGGGACCCTGAAGCCCATCCAGTTCCAACCTCCTGCCATGGGCAGGGACACCCTCCACTGACCAGGGTGCTCAGGACCCCACAGCCCTTGGCCTTGAACGCTCTTTGAGCACTTCCAAGGAATAAAATCCTAGTAATGAACTGTGCGTGTTGGAGGTTTAAAGGATAATGCCTTTAACATTGAAAACATCCAAGTTCACTCCTCATATTGATAAAAGAGCTTTTCCTGAAACATAAAAGTATTTGCGGTTTTAGCTTAAAAAGCTGCACAGATGTTTCTTGATCATTCAATCTAGAATGCAGACATTTGTTTTAATTACAGAAATCTAAGAAGCAGCAAGTATATTAACACAATAATCTCAATATTTATTTCTCAGGTCAACAGAAAGAAACTGCCAAATCCTGGCACACAGTAATGTTTTAACTCAGTTCTTTAAATTAGTCTCATCCTTCTGAGGATGGCAACATAAAAGAGTGTACCAAGATAACAGAGAATTTAATGACTTTTCACGGTTACTGAAGTCAGCAGTTTGCAGCAGCAGCAAAACAGTTTTTGCGTGCCACAAGGAACTGTATGTTTAACATGAAGCACCTATAGCACAGGTATTTGCTATGCAGAGTCTGAACATGAGAAACCCTAACCCTGCCTACTCATGGCTACCTGAGGAAAGCTTGGAGTCACCATGTAAATCATGTGCAAGGATGAGCACATTTCTGCTCTAGCTGAAAGTAAAAACATCCCACAGACCCTATCCAAGTCTCCTTGTAAAGATACATTTTCAAAAATGGCTTGTACAATGTGCTATCGAAAATTTAAAAAGCTTCAACTCTTAAACATCAAAGCAGTCTTGAAATTTCATTCTTAGTTACTACTCCAAGACTTCTCAAACTGCTCTTAATTCATAAAGGCAGTCTGCTAACTGCTAGTTAGCCAGGCAGAAAAAGCTGTAGAAGTGATAGATCCAAGACAATTTGATTGAAGAGCCTGTTCCCCAAAGCACATGACTTCCACAAGGTGAACATCAGATCAAAGCATTGCCTTCAAGCTGCTGTGAGGCTCAGTCAATTGGGATTGGGGCTCATCTGAGATTCTGAGGGAGGATGGGCCCAGACTTCCCCAGTTCAAAAGGGTTCAGGTATGGATGTGGGATAACTCTGCAGCTTCCCTATGCAGGCAAGAAAATGGTCTTCCACCAGTTTGTGCTGGATAGATACAAATTGTTTCTTTCAAAATGAAAGACAAAAATGAAGGTAGTTAAAATTTTACATTACAAAATCATTCCCTCACAGCTTTTGGAAAACTCAAGTCAGAAGGAAGTAAGGTATACCCCAAAAATTACTTAAATAACTTGTTTATTTATATTATTTATAACCTGTTTAGGTTGTTTAAATGACCTTCACTGCATCTGAATTGAGGTTTTGTAATACACTGGTGAGAAAATCCACAACTCAATCAACTTACAAGTCAACTTTCAACTTACTCAAGATTTTCCTGCTTGGTAGGTCATTAAACAGCTGTTCAGCATTGATCTGCAGAGCCCTGTAAAACTCCTGACAGTGTCTGTCTCCTTTCTTTTGGAGATGTTTTAAGAGATCTGAGAGTCTGGTATGGAGTGATGCCTTTGGGTTCCTGAACTGTAAGAGAAAAGCACTCGTCAGAAAAGATATTAAAACAGAAGAGAGATTAAAAGATCAATTTTAAATCACTATGCCAGGGAACAAAGTTAAGGAGCTTCTTTGAAATTTACTAAAAGAATAGGCCAAAAAGGGAAACCTAAAAAGGACATATGTGCACAGCACTGAGCTCCATGTGGTCAGCATTGTCTGATGGAGAGCATATTGCCTCTGGCTCTCCTGCCTTCTTCTGTCCTGATCAAGTGAAAGACACTGCATTTGATGTCTTCCCTGCATCCAAGGTGACATGGTACTTGCTATTCTACAGTTTAATTCTGACAGCTGTAGATAGAATATTTCAGTAAATCTTATAATTTGAAATAAAGTTTGATGCTTTCAAGTTTGCCCTTAGCTGCCTAGTAATGATCCCTGAAAAGGCATTTTTTTACTGTTTATCCTAGTCCCAATACTGGAGTGTTCTTCATCCCAAGATTTTGTATTTCATTGTTTTTATTGTTTCCAGCACAATTAACTGCTGTATACCCACTTCAACAGGCACAAATTCCCATTACTCAGGTTGGCAAACAGCGGCAGAGGAAAATACTTTTTTTCTTTAGTGCTAAATGCAATGAATATTAGGAGACCTTATAAAGAGAAGGAAGATGCATCCCTAGCCTTACACATCAAACTGATTTCAGTTTATTTGGAAAAATTCCAAAGTCATTCTCAGCAAAGCATCATATTTCATAGCAGCACAGTGGATAACCTTTAGAGCATAGTGCTGCTCAAGGGAGACAGGAATGCCACAGATCTTACACAACACTCCTTATTCTGACAAAATTTCCACAGGGTCTACCAGATATAGCTGAGATTGTAAGCTTCCTAAACATTCAATAGAGTTGACACAAACTAGCATTGACCTATAAAAAAGCAGTTCATTTCTGCCTAAGTGCAGAAGTCACAAATCATGTTTCAGATTCTTTATGGATTTATTTTGAAGCTCTTGAGAGAAGTGGCAAGACTGGCTCAGTAAATGATCTAGCTCTGCCCTACACCACAAAACACTAATTGTCCCCATGAAGTTTGATTATGGCAGAATTTGACTTATTCTTCCTGATGCTAAAATACCGATACACCAAAATCCTGTGCATACATGAAGCCAGCAGAGGGCAAGTACAAACTATTGCATGGAGGACTGTGAAAGCTCTTAGCTGACTTTAATTTTGTCTTCACACAAGATTAGAAGCTTTTTGTCCCTAAAAAGAGCTCTCCATATTTGAAACCTTAATGTCAGGGAGGGTGGCATTCCTCCATAAGTGGTAGCACCACTGCAAGATATTAATTCCATCCACTTCCCACAACTCCACACTTACTAGTGGGACTAATACCCCCTCACTTCTCTACCAATACTTAGAAGTATAAATTAGTTACCAAAACTGATTGAGGTAATATAGATGATTTTGTGGGTAGAGATGGATGCAGCACAGATCACTTGGTGTGCCACTCCACACCACCTCATGTGAGGAGACAGGCACGCCAGGCATGAGTGCCCTCCTGCCCACAGACCGGCTGCACGATTGCGTGTTCCTGATCATGGCAGGGACTGTGGCATTAAACTGCTGCTGAAGAGAGCATTCTCTCCTATGACTACTTGGCACAGGGAATGTGCCAGCCCTGCGACTGCTCCTCTTACATGAGATGGCAGATACAACAGGTCAGCAAGCAGGAGGTGAGGCAGGCTGGCTGCATGTGGCACAAGAGTTGTGTCGGGAAGAGGGCAGCTGGGCTAGTGACCCGCAAAAGCAACACAACACTCAGAGACACAGCAAAACTCCTCAAATTACCTTTTCTGCTTCTTCATTGGTAAGAATTTGGGGATAGACTCTGTTAAGCTGAAGAACAATTTTATCAACCGCTTGCTCATTCAGTCGGCTAGTGCTTGTAAGGAAATACATGTCATGCTGCAGCCGATGACAATATGACTGATCTAGAGATAAAATAACACAGAACAAACCACAGCAGTTAATTAATAAGCCATTTTAAAATTCCAGAAATTTCATTTTCCTACCAGTGATTAAATAGCTAAAATAAAATTATCACCACCACCTAATATTAGAAAGCTGAACTATCTGTTAGGGAAAGACAACAAAGCCATGTGCTTTCAAAGACTCATCCAGTGGAAATTACACAAATCCGAACTTTTGGCTAGTCACTCCTACTGCCTCTCTTTTTCCAAAGGGACAAGGCTCTAAATCAAGCTCTCATGAATATTTAATCAAATACAGCCCTAAAGTTAAAAAGTCACTGAAAATAAATTCTCTATCACTTATGAAGTCAGATTACGACATATAATGCACTTTCAAGATGCTTCTCCCATCCAATGGGATGCTCTGATTCTGCTCTTTGAAATAACAAGGCTCATAAAAAAAACTTATCATACATGACCATAAGGTGCAAGACTGTCTGCTAGAGCACCTGCAGAAAAAACATCAGGGACATTCTTTCTTAAATTCTTCCTGATTTGATAGCAGAGTGTTCGCAGGGAGTTTGTCAGACACAATTCCTAACCTAGGCAGCGACATGCCACACTCTGGCAGCAGCCCTGAAAGCTGTCACTAGCCACCGGCACAACACAAAACAGAACTTCCAGGTTACATTGGTTGTCAAAAACCCCTTTGTAATTTTGTTTCTGCTTACTATTCTTAGCATAAAAAAATCTCACGTTGCTTTCTGTACAAGAAACATCAAACAGGATTTTGTCACAATCCCCTGCATACATTTCTCCATGATCTACTTTCACTGCCCTTCTGGATAAAGCCACAGGGCCCTAAGGAGCTCCACTGCCACTTCATATTTATCACAGTAAATTAATAAATACAACTGCATTTCAAATTTGTAGGCTAAGATCAGCCCTTCCTTGCCAGGCTGCAACATGCAAACACTGTCATCCACACCTGGGCCCTGGAAGCATACATGCTGCCGACCACTTTTAGTCAGGCAGGTACACATTCCCAGTTAATAACTCCACTAATATTTACATAAGGACTCTGGAGACTGTCTCTGACACCACGGTATCTTTATTATGGTTTCATAATATGGTTTGTTTTCCCCTTAAAAGCTGCCTTAAGTTCATCAAGCAAGCAAAGAGGATCATTAAAGAGATAAATTTAAGTACAATAGACACGAAACCCAATGCAGCTCTCTGACATTCTCTGTAAAACACAGAGCTTGCAAACATCCGTTCCAGAAACCTCAGTGGTGTCTGCTGTGCAGTGCAAACATGAGCTGCTACTTCCTGTAAAACTCCTGGATGATTTTCATAAACATTATACAGGAAAGCTGGCAATTAAAACCTGGAAGGTTTGGATCTGATGATCAAACCATTTGTACATGTCCACGACAACTCCATTCAGAAGCATCTCAGGAAAGACGAAAAAGTCTCTCTCAACAAAATGTTTCCTTAACACTAATTTAATTTTGGCTTTTCCATTTCAAAAGCCCAAGAAAGGGATGCCAAAGATTTAAGAAGGAGATTGGCTATAGAGAAATGGGCTAAGATGATCAGATGGCACTGGTTACCAAAAGCACCCAAGAAGAGCAATTGGTCTGCTCCTCTAGGCTGGGAGGATGACAGAGAGCTGAAAAACAAAAGGCCGCCCTCCCCTGCTACTCTCACCCACTGCCATGTATGACTGGCAAATTACCAGAAGGCAAGGGTCTCTGACAGCAAGTCAAGAGAACCACAGAATCATTTAGGTTGGAAAAGAACCTTAAGTTTATTGAGTCCAACCATCAGTCCAGCATCACCACGTTCAGAACAAAACCACGTCCTGGAGTGCCACATCCACATGTTTTTTGAACATTTCCAGGGATGATGACCACCACTGCCCTGGGAAGCCTGTACCAGGCCTGGGCAATCCTTTCAATGAACAAATTTTCCTTAATATCCAACCTAAACCTCCCTTGGTACAACCTGAAGCCATTACTTCTCATCTTGTCGCTTGGTGCTAGGGAGGATACTGACATTGACCTGGCTACACCCATCTGTCAGGAAATTTTAGACTTCAGTACATAATTTTTACTTGAAATATTTTTTAAAAGAGAAAAACGTAGCAAAACTGCAGTGAGCAAAATATTAAAAAGCACTTGATACTAGAGTGCGACATCAGGTTTCACACAGTCCCAGTTCTCCAAGCTGCACACGATAGCTACAACTGGACTCCCGAGTCATCAGGATAACCTACGTGCCCCCCAGATACAGAGGCGCAACCCCGGCAAGCTGGATGGAGGCTGGGGGTAAACAGCAGATTTCGCTGCCACACAACACGCAGCTAGTGTGCCCGGATGTGAAACGTGGCACTGCCCGGCCACACCGGAGACACCAGGCCGGGGCTCCGCACGCCTCCGCTGCCCCGCGCCCAGCCCGGCCGGCCCGCACAGTCCCCGAGGCCCG